>CM060250.1:101317451-101852451 GCA_030684275.1 Acipenser oxyrinchus oxyrinchus | reverse complement strand
ACACATACACACGCAGGCACTAGGAATATTTAATCAATAGCAGTATTTTATTACATACACAAATAATAAACAGAAATCAGAAAAGGTCAGAAAGTAAATCTTAGTCTCTAAGCACAAAACACAACTCAAAAGCTCTCACTGCACTCGTGCTGGCTAGCAGGCAATTGAAATATGACCCCTCCTGTCTCCTCACACACAACAGCAGCTCGAGCAAGCTTTGACGTAGCTGTAGCTTGCTCACACACACGCCCGCATACAAGCACAGCCTCAGACTGAAACGATGCAGACAATCTTAGAATATATTACATTAAGCTTATTAATGGTATATAGATTAATGATGTGGCAAGTTTACTTTTAAAGAAATTTGTCATACAACAATATGAGGTACATTACTTATAGCTACTTCATCAAGTTTCACTAAAAGTTATTTCACACGCAAAGTGTGCAAACTAAATAATTAACAGTTCAATTCTATGTGAATGTGTTACAATTAATTAATTTAGTTCCATGAAAGGAAAATGCAACTGGAATTATACTTAATGGTTATTTGAAGCTTAGACTTTTGGTCCGCTGGTTTCGAAACTCAATCTGTTGAAGTGTCCAGTACAAAAGCTCTCCTCTCAGCGACTAAATTTTCAATCCCACGTTAGATCAAACGCGGCAAAAAAACTTTCAATTCTTGATAGAATCAACAAACAGTTGCAAACAAAGTCTTCAGTCCTCGGTATAGGATCCACAACAGTGCCTGCCCACTCTGTCCTCTTCGCTGAATCTTTTATCTATGCAGGTAGCAGGGCACAGTTTCTTTTGGATACTGTGGTTTTAGGTGTACAGCAGACCTAGACTGGTTTGTCTGATAACAGTCTCTGTAAGTTTTACGGCAGTCCTCCAGCCGGGCCTCAGTCTCATTGCTTGTGGTCTTTGACTCGCTTGCAGCTTGCTTTCTCTTCTTGGGTCCGTTTTCAGACAGAGTCCCGTCTTGGGTCAGTTTTTAGGCAGAGTCCTGGAATTGCAGCTTTGCTTAGCAGAGTGACAGCACCTTTTTTAGCATTCGATGTGGAGTGCAAAATGTTTAGTTTTGCTTGGATATTTATAGTCTTTTTCACTCTGCTAAATAGCTACTTTCATGAGATAATTTGTGTATCTTGCCTTTTTTTAAACTCACAGTCCTTTGATGTTTTAATGTCCTTTTCCACTGGGACATCACTAGTTTATGTCTTCCTTGCGTCAAAACGATTGTTGTTGCACGTGTGAATTATCTGTACATAATTCAACTGTCCGCTCAGCCTAATCCAGTCCAGGTGCCGGTCACCTAATCAGTAGGTCACATAGTTCAGTATGTCTGCAAGCTAGAGGCCCCCTTCTCAAGACACAGCAGTTTGCCCTGTTTCTCAAGACAAAGAGTTTCATTAATGAATCCAGTTATATTTCTAATACACGTTCATGTATTATCATATTCAGGGAATATGTCCCAGTCTTTATATAATATATATGTTGTTAGGTGTTGTGAACTTCATGATCACATACAAATTAGCGGTGTCAGAGAGGTCATGCACGCTTGTGCAGTGGATAGTTTATAGGTTCATATGAGCCTATTAATGACACATACTGAGAGGGTTGTGCCTTTGCAATCGCATAGCTTATGGCAGTTAGGTGAGGTAATGAGAACTCCTCAGAGGTCTCTTCTTCAGATGAATGTAGAAAAGAGAGACTGATTACCCTGTAAAACCAAACCATATATCTTAAAGAAGCTGTATCTATACCCTGTAAAATCCAACCATATATCTTTTAAAGAAGATGTATCTACTCTAGTTGTACACTGTCAGTCAGTGTGCTTAAATGCAGACCACCCGCGGACCCGTCATTGTACAACCCACAATATAAAACCTATCTGTAAGATCACTGTATGGGTGATGTAAAAAAACGGAAACTTGTCATTCGCAACATACAATTGCATGTACACTCCATTCGTTGATGGGTTCCTAATTCAAGTTGCACATGTATAACATTTTAAATGAACCAATGGTGTTGTTTTATTTTCCACTAGTTTATGTCTTCCTTGCATCAAAATGATTGTTGTTGCACGTGTGAATTATCTGTACATAATTCAACTGTCCGCTCAGGCTAATCCCATCCAGGCGCCGGTCACCTAACAAGAACAAGAAAGATTTTTACAATGTGTTTCTCAACAGGGAGGCAGAGGAGACCAAGGAGCTGCAGGTGAAGCTGGAGAAAAAGGCGAGACGGTAAATAGAATGCAACAAAAACAAAACACGCTGATACATTAAAATGGGGAAATAATACAGGTCTTGTTTCTGCCTACAGTCATTTTAAATGAACAGTTTAAGCAATTTGTCTGTGCAATCTTGGATTTGCAACATATCTGTAATAGTGTGAACCATGAATCATTTCCACCTTCTGATCCCCATTAAAAAGAGTACATGACATGTCACTTGGCTTGTATCAATAAATAAAGTCAAGCCAATCTCTGTAAAGAAACCAAAGAGCATGCACACAGAAACCCAATTAAATGTATAATTGGGGTAAAAGAATACTGGGTACATGCTGTATATTGGGAACAAACTGTATAGTTCAAATTTCTTAGTTTGTTTCTATAACCAGTTCACTGCAAGACCAGGACCACTTAAGTGACACCACCCACTACACTGTATACAGCATATATATATATATATATATATATATATATATATATATATATATATATATATATATATATATATATATATATGTGTGTATATACATATATATATATATATATATATATATACACTACCGTTCAAAAGTTTGGGGTCACTTAGAAATTTCCTTGTTTTCCATGAAAACATACTTGAAATGAGTTTGAATAGGAAATATAGCAAAATGAATAGGAAATATAGTCATTGACAAGGTTAGAAATAATGATTTTTAATTGAAATAATAATTGTGTCCTTCAAACTTTGCTTTTGTCAAAGAATCCTCCATTTGCAGCAATTACAGCCTTGCAGACCTTTGGCATTCTAGTTGTCAATTTGTTGAGGTAATCTGAAAAGATTTCACCCCATGCTTTCTGAAGCACCTCCCACAAGTTGAATTGGCTTGATGGGCACTTCTTACGTACCATACGGTCAAGCTGCTCCCACAACAGCTCAATAGGGTTGAGATCTGGTGACTGTGCTGGCCACTCCATTATAGACAGAATACCAGCTGACTGCTTCTTCCCTAAATAGATCTTGCATAGTTTGGAGCTGTGCTTTGGGTCATTGTCCTGTTGTAGAAGGAAATTGGCTCCAATCAAGCGCCGTCCACAGGGTATGGCATGGCGTTGCAAAATGGAGTGATAGACTTCCTTCTTCAAGATCCCTTTTACCCTGTACAAATCTCCCACTTTACCACCACCAAAGCACCCCCAGACCATCACATTGCCTCCACCATGCTTGACAGATGGCATCAAGCACTCCTCCAGCATCTTTTCATTCGGTCTGCGTCTCACGAATGTTCTTCTTTGTGATCCGAACACCTCAAACTTCGATTCGTCTGTCCATAACACTTTTTTCCAATCTTCCTCTGTCCAGTGTCTGTGTTCTTTTGCCCATCTTAATCTTTTCTTTTTATTGGCCAGTCTGAGATATGGCTTTGTCTTTGCAACTCTGCCTAGAAGGCCAGCATCCCGGAGTCGCCTCTTCACTGTTGATGTTGAGACTGGTGTTTTGCGGGTACTATTTAATGAAGCTGCCAGTTGAGGACCTGTGAGGCGTCTGTTTCTCAAACTAGACACTCTAATGTATTTGTCCTCTTGCTCAGTTGTGCACCGGGGCCTCCCACTCCTCTTTCTATTCTGGTTAGAGCCAGTTTGCGCTGTTCTGTGAAGGGAGTAGTACACAGCTTTGTACGAGATCTTCAGTTTCTTGGCAATTTCTCGCATGGAATAGCCTTCATTTCTCAGAACAAGAATAGACTGACGAGTTTCAGAAGAAAGTTCTTTGTTTCTGGCCATTTTGAGCCTGTAATCGAACCCACAATTGCTGATGCTCCAGATACTCAACTAGTCTAAAGAAGGCCAGTTTTATTGCTTCTTTAATCAGCACAACAGTTTTCAGCTGTGCTAACATAATTGCAAAAGGGTTTTCTAATGATCAATTAGCCTTTTAAAATGATAAACTTGGATTAGCAAACACAACGTGCCATTGGAACACAGGACTGATGGTTGCTGATAATGGGCCTCTGTACGCCTATGTAGATATTCCATTACAAATCAGCCATTTCCAGCTACAATAGTCATTTACAACAGTAACAATGTCTACACTGTATTTCTGATCAATTTGATGTTATTTTAATGGACAAACAATTTGCTTTTCTTTCGAAAACAAGAAAATTTCTAAGTGACCCCAAATTTTTGAACGGTAGTGTGTATATATATATATATATATATATATATATATATATATATATATATATATATATATATATATATATATATATACTGTATGTATATATGAGCAGATTGATTGTGGATAGTCTTGACGTGATAGTTTTATAGCACCTGTTTGTGAAGTCAATACCGCACTGGACCCTTCAGCTTGAGGAATGGTAGACACACACACTCTCTCAAACTCCTCTACAAAACAGAGGCTTTTTTCCTCCCTCTATATACATGTAGCCATTTCACTCAATTACCTAATTAGAGAATGGCCACATTCCACCTGTGGTTGTGTTAGGGATGGACTTAATCGCATCCCTGCCAACCTTACATTTGGTAATGACACTATTTACAATGTGGGCTTCAGCCCTGCCACAAAGACATTGTTTTACTTTTGTTGTATATATATTCTTTTTTTTAGGGATTCCGAGGAACACCTGGCTATCCTGGCGCAGTCGGCTTAGCAGGCCAACCTGTAAGTATCTACACATGAAAAACAAATAATATATATGTATATATTGTGATGAAGCCCCTCTAGTCAGGATGGCCCGGGACTCTATCACCGCTTTTGTGTGGGTGCGTCAAGAGAGTCTGTGTTTATATTTTAGCACGGTCCGCGCACTTTTATTATTTACAGAGATTTTTTTTACTGGAACAAAATCAAAATAAACAAACAAAATCCTAGCTCCCTTTTTTTTTTTCAATCACATATATTAATGTTTTAAGTGCAAGATACATATTTAAATACTATATAGTACACATACATTTAATCCCTTTAGCTCTGTAGACATGTGTAACCTTTTTCAGTACTGGAAACATCATCATCATCATCATCATCATCATCATCATCATCATCATCATCATCATCATAATAATAATAAAATACCTTCATTGCTCATTTCTTGTAAAGACGCTGACATATCTAAATTTTGTTCATCGCAGTTTTCTTTTGAAACTTCTCCAATCACATGAAAATAATTTGTTATTTTTCTCATCTTGGTTTGGCAAGTTTACAAACTGTCTTGAAACTAGTAGCCATCGCACTGATTAATCAGTGAAATTGGTGGGGTTTGGGATTTGTAGTTTTTAATGTGTGATTAACAGTGGGCAGTGGACACCAATAAACTACATTCCCAGAATACATTACGATTGAGCTAATGAGAGTTTAGATCTTTTTTTTTTTGTTTGTTCAGGTCTGCCTTATGTGCATCACAGAAATTAGGGGACAAGGAATAAAGTAGTGTGAGATGTTTAAGATACCGATATGGCTTTTGTACACTAGGTTGAAAAGGAAAACATGACACAAGCTACCTAAGCTTTGTTGTTGATTAGCTTAGTGCAGGCTTCAGTCCTGTTTCATTTTGTTATTCTGTTTTTGTTATTACAGTAAGTACTGCCCTGAGGCTCACAGTGTGCTGGCAAGTGACACAAACTCAATGAGCCATGCTGCCTTCTTGTTACAAGCATTTCGTATGTGCTTGCTTGACAGTACATACAATACTTTCCGTCATCTTAAGATGAGTATTTAGAAATAGAAATGAAGTGTGACCTTCCCTTTTTTTTCCTTAGGGGTTAGATGGAATCCCGGGGACTGTAGGTCCACCTGGAGCTCCCGGAGAGAAGGTATGGGAATCAGATTTCTATAAATTTGTCTAGAAGATGTCAGAGATCACCTTTGCACCTATTGCTTCAGATAGCTTGGATGTGCCCATCGCCTACCTTTTGAAAAGGTACAAGTGAAGGGGCTGCTTTCTCAGTCTGTCCCCATGGCAAACGATCCTGAGTAGGTCAGAGGATAACCTAGTGGTTGTCTTGTCCTGCAGTATCCATGGTCTGCTGTTGTTGTTCATTCCATACTTCATTACGCAGCTGTTGAGTAACTTGTATTAATGGTTTACTAGAAAAATAACAAACAAACAAACAATGGAATAACTAATGGTTCTGTTTGACAGGGCAAAGAGGGTATCCGAGGAATACAGGGTCCACCGGGACTGCCTGGGCTTATGGTAGGTTCGAGAAAATGCATACTTTCTAAGACTTTGGTTTAATTGAAACAGAGGTGCTCCATCACCCACCATACTGTCTACAGCCAATATGTATTAGCAGAATGATTAGGGTCTGTTCTTGATGTGCTAGTTTAATACCTGAGCTTTTTAGAGATGCCATCAACATTGCTGGGGAGGTACTGTGCAAATAGATATGTTAGAAATTGTAGTAGTCTATTTACAGTAGCTTTTTTTGACAATGTAGTGACGCTGCATTCAGGTTGCATTTTCATTGTAAATAAATATAACTATATACAAGTAACATATATTTATGTTTTATGTTATGTTGTTTTTTTTTTTTAAAGGGAATGACAGGAAAGAATGGAAAGGATGGGAAACCAGGGGAGACTGGGGAATCGGTAGGAATCTGCCTGATTAAATACAGTGTATCTCGTCTCTCTTGTTTTTTCATTGTACTAACGGTTGGTTGGGGTTTGGCAGTAATGCAGTTACCAAGGTTTTTAGGGCGTAAGTCTTTATGTGACACTTGGTTTAAAATGCTATGTTTGCTATATAACAAAAACTGTGGCTGATAGCACATATATTTAAATTCAGATTACGTGTTTGCTTTCCTTGGAAGGTAATCTGTGTTTGTTTTTTTTAATGTTAATTCCAGGGTAAACAGGGTGAGCCAGGGCTTCCGGGCAGAGACGGACTAATAGGTATTCCTGTAAGTGCCAGATTTGAATAACTATTTAACATAATGAAGAAGAAAACTAACAGATAAACTGAGAACTCTCACTAGTTTAATAATTAATGATAGTTTTTAAAATAGTGAGTCTTCAGCTGATCAATACGTTTTGTTCCTCATTTAGTATTTCTAGTGATTGATGAGTGTCCTGTTGCATGCTGATTCTCCTGGGGTAGAAAGCTGTTTGCTGTTTTTTAATTCTGTTTCTAGAATCAACCTGTTAGGGGGTTAGACAGGAACTGTCCAGCCTTTGGCTAAACTAGTCATCCCAACAAGCAGTGGGCTTTTAAAGAGATCAGAACTGGATGCAATGTAAACATCCCAGACTGTTCAACTAAATGGGTCAATTGCAACGAACCGAAAGGAGTGTATCCCGTGGTTAGTGCAGAGGACGGTACTAAACCAGTACGCTAATAGTAAATTAATATCAATTGCAACAAACCGAAAGGAGTGTATCACGTGGTTAGTGCAGAGGACGGTACTAAACCAGTACGCTAATAGTAAGTTAATATCAATAGCAACAAACTAAGCAGCTCAAGATAGTCCCCAGCTGCATATTAAAAATGTTCTCAATTGCAGTGAACCCAAAGTAACTGCTGTTGCCGTCTAGAGGATACTAAAACACATTACTAAGTTAGTCCAGCAATTTCTGTAGACTAGACTTGTGGTATCGTACTAACTGGAACAAATATGAAAAATCCCAAAATGTATTGACAACTTTTATGAAACTGAAATATTCATCACCAAAAATTATATAAAATGATTTGAAATCTTCTGGGGGGGGGGGGGATTGTCAAAATGTGTTTCATCCTTATTTAACTTATTCAACTTAGGCCTATTTCATATAAAAAATAATAATAAATAATTCCAGTATGACTTTCCAGTGTCTTTACTTTCAGCGTCTTCCACAGGGAAGGCAGCATTAAATGTGCTTACAAGTGTATTCTGTACAGCTGTGCGCTGCAGAATTACTGTGGAATCCTTTCGGCCATCCTCCGCAGTTTCAATAAAATCTTTTATACACTCTATGAAATAACGTTTTTGCTCCATTGTATAATTTTGCAAAAGACTACTTGCCATGAATCCCTTTGTATGGATGTATTAAGAAATCAAGCTCTTATAGGCTATACCTGAAATATGTAATTGGCATTTCTGAATCGATCTACACCTTTTATAGTCTACAACACTGGTCCTATAAACGAATGCATTTGTTTTGTGTGTGAATTAAATAATGAGGACTAATACAAGCTTTGTTGCTCCTCTTACGCAGCTTCATTCATTGTGCTGGTGTTTTAAGAAAATCAGATTATACATGTGAATTTGGTTTAGAAAATGGGAAAATATTCTTTTACAATTCAGCCTTAGTATTTACTTCTGTGCATACATACATTTCTGTACATAATTTTAATTAACAATTAAGATGCCAGGTTTCTTAAAAAAAAAAAAAAAAAGATTTCGATCTTGTGACAAAATATAACTAGAATATAATAGCTGGAGCCAATCACTCAGATTTTGAGCACCCCCTCCCCTCCCCCCTTCCTCCAGTTCCTGTTTGTTAGCGCACTACAATAAAGAGCTTACTCCTGAGCTCCATGCTAAAGCTGGGGATCAGCTAGTCCCCACTTTGTTCTGCTTCTTTTCTTGTTGCAATTGGTACTAAGTTAGTACGCAGCTGGGGATGAGTCCGCAACTTAGTACGCAGCTCGGTACTATCTGCAAGCTTGTTGCAATTGACCCAGTAGGTGTAGCTGACTAAACAGTATCATAGCATTACAGTATGTATTAACACTGTATTTTTCACAAAGGTGATGCATTTCCCAAAACAGTTTCACTTGGATATGACTAAAGATCCATGTGTTGGATATTTCTAGGTTACAGAATAAATCATTATCACAAACATGCAAGTGCATCTACAAATGTAATCCAAATGCACACACACACAGATACTGATTTGTGTTCCCATTATCTTGTGGAAAAACACCTACTATGAGCCATCTCTCCAGAGGTGGAAAACACAGCGTGTTCCACGTCCTATCTGTCATTGTGATTCATGTTTAGGTATTATTGATTTGAAAACTGTGTCAATAAGATGAGCATTACACATTTGCTGAACAGCCAGCTACAGGATGAATAAGTTGTGTGTTCTTTTCCTGCAGGGTTTTAAGGGACACAGAGGGGAGCCTGGTCCCCCGGGTTCCAGAGTGAGTGCTTGTTATTTCTGTTTCATTCACAGACATGTCAGCAGTAGAGCAGGGTTTGGGAGTCTGCAGAGGACTAACCTTGAAGCAAATATTTACCAAGGCTACAACTGGGACACTGAAGTCCTGGCCGTACTCGTATATATACAAATACAATACAAGTTAAAACTCCCAACAAAAGTTTGTGTGCTGAAATCAAAATTGGTAATCTTAAAGGGAAAATGCCAGTAAATTGTATTCGATCTTCATGAAACAAAGAAATTCACAAGGGTCCGTTAAAAAGAAAAAAACGAAATCTGCAACATAAACACGAGCTTTTGTCTTGCTTTGCAGTTCTAACATCCTCTATAGTGCTAGAGAATGTTTTCACAGATATTTTTTGCCTGTAGACCTAATAGAATTCCATGATCTGCGCTTGAAATAATGTGTACATTTTCTGTTGTTCCCATGTTTCCGATCAGGGGGAAGCAGGCATGATGGGAGCAGTGGGACGAGCTGGGCCTCCAGGGAAAGATGTGAGTGGAATTCGTCTATTTTACACCAGCTTCTATTTAGAGGGAAAAAAAGACATGACACACTAATTATCTATTGCACAGGTAAAGGGAAGGATTTATTTTGCAGTAATTTAGCAACTTGTGGCTTCATCCTTTGCAGTGCGCAACTCAGTCACTCAGTCTCATATCTCTTTGAGAATAAGCATGGTATCTAACAATTCAGAGCATGTTGAATATGCTTATTATTTTTTTTTAATGAGGTCAATTGTGTTTTTTAGGGTGACCCTGGTCCACCAGGTCCACATGGTCTCCAAGGGCCAAGAGGGGATCAGGTGAGAGTGAGAGTCCTCAGGGTCACTGAGTTTCAACCTGCTGTATATATGATCTTTATTTAACCACATGAGTCAATTGAGAACAGATTTTCATTTTCAAAAACGACCTGGCCAAGAGGCTCACAGCATAGCAGCAAAAATACACAACACAATACAATTCATACAAACAAACGTACAAAAAACATTTAAAACAATAAAAATCAGTATTACCAGGCAAAGATATCAGTCAGCAGGGATTTATCCCTGCGGCTAAAGGCATCCACAGTAAGAAAACTATTTAACTTTAGTTTAAGTTGTAACACATTCCAATCATTAGCTGCACCAAACTGATATGAGCTACGACCAAAGAGTGTAGGCTGGGTCCATTTTATTTCTTGTTGTGATTTACATTAGAATGCCAGTATTCTGGGACCAAAATCGTTTGAGTACCAAGGAGCATAATAAAAATAATGTACAACAGAGCTGGTTAAATCACAGAGCAAGCCAAAGCAGTAACATATAATACCAAAAGATTTAACTACACTGGTGCATATTACCTTAAATTGCAGATCAATGTCATGCTACACAGCAGGTGACATTCAGAGTCCTACAGTGTGACGGTGTGATAATGTTATAGCACACAGGAGTATAGAGTGAACCAGTAGCTAGGCCACTCCACACTATCACAATGAACCTGTGTTTCTGCAGGGTAGAGCCGGTCCTCCTGGTGCTCAAGGGAAAGCAGGCGTTGCAGGTGCTCTGGTAAGGAAATGCTGCTTTTTTTGTTGAATTACTTCATTCAGGTCTATTTAAAACAAAATGTGTATTTGGATTAATAAGTAATTTCCTTTTGCATTATTAATCACAAACCATTTGAGTGAAGAGTGTCATATTGAGATAGACTACTGTATGTCTTTGGTTTTCCTCCAAACAAAAATGTCACTTGTCCCTACTTTACTTATAGTCAGCAGTTCTATCTAAAAGACCACTATTACAAATATGTGAGAATTTATTATTATTATTATTATTTTTTATTAGGGTCCTAAGGGAGACAAAGGAGATTCAGGTAGCCCAGGACTGCCGGGCTTTTCAGGACCAAAAGGACCCCCAGTGAGTTTATTTTATTTATAGGAAGATATTTAAATTTGTATGGCATTTTAAAATAATAAAATCAATGTTATTTGCAATATATGGAGCACACTCATGAGGGAGCATGAATGCCCCACAGCTTGCTTTTCTCTGTATGCTTGTTCTATAAACCTACAATGGTTGGTAGAACAAACTGTTGTGCAGGTTTACTAACATGTAGTGGTGATCAATGTATTTAGTAGACATGCATTTAACAAATATAATTCTCACTTCCAGGACTTTATGGTACCTGTACAGTAAGACAGGTCATAGTAATTTAGTTTATTTCTATTCGTTATTCAGGGACCACGTGGAGAGTTTGGGCCTCAGGGAAAAGATGTAAGTTATGAGTATTTCAATATTTAAATCAATGTAGTGGGGAGTGTTCTTGTGTATGTAAATAATATGTCACAGGTGTTACATATACCGTATGTAGAATGATATAATAGCTTTTGAGACAGTATTCTCGTTCAAAAGAATATGAGCTATTTGGGGGAGCAGTTGGACCACCTGTATAGCACACTTGCGTGTTGGCATGCACAGTAAAGTAGACACTGAATGAAGTTCTCGAGGGTCCAGTTTTGCATGATACTGAACATACAGGAGGTGTTTGTTACTAACATGCTTGTTTATTTTGCTCTTGCTTACTCTTGCATCTAATTACTGTATTCGGTGTACAATTGTATTATTTTCTAGGGGGTGCCAGGCAAACAAGGAGAGCGTGGATCCAAAGGAGAAAGGGTACGTTGAAGTAAAACAAAAATAAAAAAGAGACCCACTGATGTCAGGATACCCTCAAATTATTTGAGTTCAAAAAAGCATGCCCAATGTAAATGTACTTAATACATCAGTTAATAGGCTCGATGTTATAACACATAATCATTTGGGGAGTGAGTCTATCAGGAGCTTCAGCTGCTCATCTTTCACACTATGACACTCTCCTACAAAAAAGCAACAAAGCTGAGGAGCTCAACTGAGTGCAGGTAGAAGGGCTGTTGTCTTGAAATAAATTGTTTAGTTTTACTGTACTGTAGGTAATGCTTTAAAACTGTTAAACACAGTGTATTGCTGGCCTTACACCTCTGCCCAGCAGTTTAAATGATACCCTTGTTAGTCAATATTCTGATCTATAACAATAACATTTTGTGCAGGGGGATAATGGCGTAAAAGGAGACAAAGGGCCGCATGGAGATACAGGGCTAGACGGAGCTCCTGGGATTAAGGGTCACAAAGGACACACAGGGATGATGGGAATGATGGGGCCTGCTGGAGAAAGTGGCCCCCCTGGGCCTCCAGGTACTCCTGGTCAGCCCGGCTTCCCTGGGCCTCGGGTGAGTAAAGCAGCTTCTCTCAGGGGTGTAGAGCAGGTAGAGTTCTACAGCTCTGGCCAAAGGTTTTGCATCGTCATCCTAAAGAATGAACTAATTTTGCTTCATAAAGTCGAATGAAACCTGCTGAATAATGTTACGTTAACATATTGAATTACATACCACTTTGTAGTTTTCCCCCATATGCTTAACGAAAAACTGACAAAAATTGAAAAATGTGTCATTTCGAAATCTAACGTGAAATACTGTACTACTATTATGGCTTCCAGTAGACTTTTGCAATATCATTTGGTAGTTTCATTGATTACTTGATATTAAATAAAATATCTAAATTGTGTTCATTTAGTTATTTATGTCTTAATCCTAAAATTCTAGGTGATGCAAAACATTTGGCCACAGCTGTTCAGCAATGGTCAAGTAAGGAAGTGGCAGGAAATCATTTTTAAAAAGCAGCAGACCAGGAACATGGCACTTCTGGTGGTCTTGGCTTGCTGTTACAGTCTACAGTATTTGTTCTACTATTTATTTATTTTTTACTTATTTATTTATTGTTGTATTATTGTAAATTCCTTTTCAAAAGCAGTTATTTGGAATAATTGCTTATTAAACCGGTTGTTATCAGAGGGGGTCTGAGGCTGTTGACTGTGACACTGCCTGACTCATCAAAATGAAAAACAACCATATAAACCCTCTTTGCCTGAGGCTTGCTTGATAAGAACTTTATGTGGTGTGAAAAGTCAAGCACTTCAGTTCATCTATAACCTAACTTCAGGAACACTGCCGTTGCAATGAATAATGCAAAATGACTTACATGGTAAGGTAGTTGGAATATGCTAAGGTACTTTTGTGGTTACATAGCAGTTAGTGTTTTGTTACGCACATGTGCAATTCGAAAATAACTTTGTAGCTGACTTTTGTTATTACAGTAGTTAGAGTGCACATCATTGTGTAGTTAGTGCTATTACTGCGTTGTAACAAAGTATGATCATTTTACTAGATGGTAAGATAGGTCTACCTTTCCTGTGTTGATTACCTTTACATTCTTTAATGTCCTGTTGTATGCTAACTATAGGGGGAATCCATAGCGATGGAAGAACTGCGCAGACTTATTCAGGAGGAGCTTGCAAAGCAGCTAGATGGTAAGTAACTGTTCATCATAGGACAGAGGTGCAGTATTGCTGAAGGGGTTAAATATCCCATGCTTGTAATATACTGTATATAAGGCTAGTTCACCATATCATAGGAACAACACAATTCCCTTTACAAGAGTAACATCCAGAACTGAACACCAAACATGATACAATGCCTTCTAGATTTTCTTTTATCAGGAGACTTTTCAGAGATGTACTGTAGTCAGCAGTTGCCAAATTATGAAGCAGATTGATAAAGAGTAATACAACTAGATGCTGATGATATAAGCTATATGTTTAGAATGGAGTTCACCTCATTTCTTTTTGTTCTTCCTCTCCAGTTAAAGTGGCCTACCTCATGGCTCAGATGCAGCCAGCACATGTGAAATCTCCGGGCCGGCCCGGTCCCCCTGGTCCTGAAGGCAAAGAGGGACGTCCAGGAAGTCCAGGTCCCCCAGGAGAGCCGGGAAGCCCGGGGCTGAATGGTGGAGAGGGTCCCCGAGGACCAATGGGTCCAAAGAGTAAGACTATACCTCAATCTATATTTACAGGGTAACTCTACATGCTAACAAATTGTACTGTGATAGGGTAGGAAATGCAAAAGCGTTCCAATGTTTTCCTGACATTTACAGTAAATTACATCAGACATTCTTTTTGTCTGTGTTGATATAGGAAATGCATCACAAAATTCTCTATTCGGTAAAGAGAAATTTCCATTGTTTCATGTAACAGGAAAATACAATAATGAAAGTACACCTGACATTCAATACAGCTCATTTATTTAGCATGTGATGCTTTGACACATTTTTCTACATTTTCAGGCGAAAGAGGAGCGAAGGGTGAGAGGGGAGAGACTGGAATTGGACAAAGAGGAGAAATAGGTCCCACTGGGGCTGCAGGTACGTCCTCTGTCTGGATATGCCTTTAGGTTTTGGGCATTCTATTCGTGGATCATCAAAATCCTCATGGTTTATGGTGCAATGCTTTCATTAGTTTTAAGTCTTTTTTATCGTTTTCAGATGAGTTTGCAAACACACTTGTGCTCTGTCCATGACACTATAAATGAGTCCAAATCAAGGGCACAATTCAGCTCGCTCCTAGTTATGATTGAATTGCCCCAGGAAGAAACGTGACTCTTTCCTTTCCTTCTCTGAATAGGTATCCCAGGCACCCCTGGCTATGGAAAGGACGGAATGCCTGGAACAGCAGGGGCCCCGGGAGAGCCAGGAAACCCTGGCCCTCCTGGCCCAATCGGACCTCCAGGGCCCACTGGACAGTGTGACCCCTCTCAGTGTGCTTACTATGCAAGTCTGGCAGCCAGACCTCCCAATGTCAAGGGGCGTTAAACCAGTAAACCACACACAGAAACTGCAGAGGATAGTGGAATTCATGAACTTGGACTTGTAACAAACAAACCGTTTTCAATACCCAATTTGGGATTTACTAGCAACAGTTGCTGCCGGTCAGTTTTTTGGGGGGGGGGTTTTGCGAGAGATTTTGGGATTTTTGTCTTTATTGTCAGGGAATTATTATTAATATAATGTAACAATGATACTTGTGCTGTTGTGTTCATATAGTCAGCAGTGGCCCTCATTGTTGCATTCTTTGCTTGTGTCATGACTTTAACTAAGGGAATCACCTCTTATCCTCCTAGTGTTTTGCTATCTTAGACAAATACCGTTGGGCCACAGGCATTTTACTGCAGTTTTCAATTCTCTTAAGAGTCTGAGAATTGGTTTAAAACTGTGTATGTTTACCATAAGTTCATGTTCTGGCAGATTGGTCATCACAGTGTCTGCTTGTGACACAAGCTTGGTATTTAGACTCTGTGGGGTTGGAGTATTTGACTTTGGGTAATAAAATAATTTGTCTAGCAGACCTTGACTTAGACTAAAGTAATACATCTTTACAACGTCTGCAAAGGCTGCTCTGATTGTGTTGTGATATCAGCATGCCAACAACAACAACAACAGAAAAGCCAATAAGGAATAGAAAATGTAATAAAAACAGACATTCATTTGACAATGATGTTGTCAAATGCAAACTCTAAGCTTTCTTTGACCAATTGAAAATGCTCCACTTGAAATCGATGAATGGTTTTGTGATGCAAAGTAATGCATCTCAGAAATTAGATAACCGTTTTTTATATAAGCTTTTTATTATAGGTTAGCAAGTCCAGTATGAGAGGCACACTTTTACTTCCTTCACAAAGTTGTGTACTTTTGTAACTAGAGAGTGTTCTTCACAGCTGCTTTACTGCTCAGGGTTTCAGCTCTTTTGCCCTGTACCCGTTCCACTGACAATACAGGGCTTCTGAACCCTGGGATTTGTGCTGATTCGACAGCCTTTATGCCAATGGTTAAGGAGAAACAAAGTTTATTTGCTGCCTATATATTGCTTTTAATTGTATCTACTTGCCTGGTAACTGTTTATTGATTAGAAACTCTCCTGATTGTATGCCAAGGCCAAGAATTATTACTCCAAAGAAAAAAAGTACAAGAATAATTCATTACATTTGAGTCTGTTTCAGGATAAAAGTGACGGTTAGTGCCCCTAAGGCAGACCCTGGTGGACTGTTACTCTCGAAACCCAGACGGCATACCTGTCAGTATTCATGTTAGAGTAGGTCATAAATACAGTGTCCTGAAAAAAGTGTTAGACCACCACACAACCACACAACCATGACATATTTAGTATTTCGTGGGGTCACCACAAGCGTGGATGGCATTGGAAAGCCAGCAGCGTAATCCCTCTCCGTGTAAAATGTCTGGATTCTTCATATTTTAATTGACTTGAAAAAAAAACCTTTCCACATCACATTTCACACAGTAAGGTTTGGGGGTCTGGGTATCTAAGTGGTTTCCTTATTGCTCTTCACCCTAACGTGGCTTAGTCTTTACAGGGTTGTCAGCTGCTGCTTGCTTTTATTATATTTTTTCATACCTTCTAACCATGAGTAATTTGGAAACCAGCAACACTTTACATGGTACAGTGCTTTGGATGCTCTATATCAGGACTGGTCCAAGAATGTTTCCAAGACTGGTGTGAGGAAAGAACTCTGCTTTTTCTCCAATTCCCATCAGGTTATGTTTATACCTATTTGTGAGAATGACTAGCTCCACCTGTACTTTTATAAACACATACTGTAGAGGTCATTGTTTTAAACCATCACAGTAAAAATCTTTTTCTAAATGCTAATACCTAATAGTGCCTGATGTTGCCTGTTAAATGTCCAACAGGAGGAAAGTTGCTGAATGGATGACTTTGGTCCTGTGGTTATTCACAAAATCTTTACATAAAACATTTTTTACATTGACTACAGTAAACGACAAGAATGTGTTAGTCAATGATCCTAATATAAAAGAAATTGAAGTCTTGTCATGGAAAGTCTTGTAATGCCCTAAACATTACATGAAGAATACATATTCAGCGCCCAAAGAAAATACTCATATGCTTCAGCTTTATTTTAATACATTGCAGCCCCTGCCTGTTTGATGCACAGAAAAGCACCTTTATCGCTAAACTATTTATTAAAGGTGCAGATTTTGTTTTATGTTTTGTTGTTTTTTTGGCAATAGTGTTGTTGTTTTCCCTTTCCTATCATATGTTTGGGCTCTGAAATGTAATTCATTATTCATGTGTAACTATATTCGGCGGCTCATTGAGGCCATAAAAAAAAAGCTTTGTTATGTTGAGATCATTTCTCCCAGGATCTCAAGAAAATAGAAGTGATTATGTTAGTTTTCATGACATAATTGATCTATTTTAGGAAAACTGAATTTTCTCGAGATCCTGAGATAAATTATCTCGTGACCTCAACATAATGAAGATTGTTTTGTTTAGTTTTTTTAGATAGCCTTAACGAACCATGTTTGTTAAATTATTTTAAGGGACTACATGGTTTCAAGTTGAAGTGTAACGTGTGTTGCACATATAGAACGGTGCTATTTTACTCTGATTTCTCCTCTTCCTTATGAAAATGCTAAACTGCAATCTAATCTCTAATAAAGTTTGGTACAGGTTCATTTTACATAAATACCCTTTGTTTTCCTGTATTTTTTGTCAATATGCACATCATACACATGTCTTTGTTTACAGGTTTACGCAGGCAACGCAGGGTGTGGTGCACCCACGCAGCAGTGCTCCAGGAGGCAGTTCCAGAGCCGTCACCCTAGGCAGCTGCCTCAGCGTGCTCCGTCCCGACCTCAGCAACCCCAGCAGGGGCCCTGAAGGCTTGTGGCCTCAGGCCCACCCGTTCACACAACATCGGCTGCAATACTGGAGCAATTGCACCTCAGACTCCTGGGTGCTCGCCACTGTACACACCAGTTATCGAGATACTTTCTGGTGCCAAAAAAGGATGGCTGCCTTCGCCCCATCCTAGACCTGAAACACCTCAACGGGTTCTTGCGGGAGAGGAGGTTCCAGATAGTCACGCATCACCACATCCTCCAATCTGTCCAGTCGGGCGATAGGTTTACAACAATGGACTTGAAGGATGCGTATTTTCACATATCTGTCCAGCGCACAGGAAATATCTCCGCTTCGCCTTTCAGGGGAGCGTATTCGAGTTTACCATGCTGCCATTCGGCCTCTCCTTAGCCCTCCGCACCTTTTCGAAGTGCATGGATGCAATTATTATTATTATTACTATTATTATTATTATTACTATTATTATTATTGTTATTATTACTATTATTATTATTATTATTATTATTAGCAAACCTTACCCAGGGTGACTTACAGTTGTATACAAAAAATACATATCAAGAATTACAGTACAATTAAGAGAAAGATACAAAATACAGTGACTTCAGCCCTAGTAAGAGCAAATACAAAATACAGTACAATTTTATATCGGGGCAGTTCAAGAGCAGATAACAGTAACAGTAATAATGAAATACAAAATACTACAGATTGGGTTAAGTGTAGGATTAAATACAGTAAAATAGGGAGCAGATAAGTGCAAGTTAAAGTGCATTAAAGGCAGAGTGCTAGATTGTCTAGAAGGTGGGAGGTAGGATGCAATCCTAGCTCCCTTGCGGCTGCAAGGGATCAGGGTGCTGAACTACCTGGATAACTGGTTGCACTGTTCCCAGTCACAGGAAGGAGCAGTGCCCCACACAGCGACAGTGACAAACTATCTAGCAAGACTAGGTCTCACTCTCAACAAGTGGTTCTCCCTTCACAGTTGTGGAGGTCCACGAGGCGTAGACACCCTAGCCAACAAATGGCCCAAAGTGCTTTCATACGCTTTTCCGCCAATACCGCTGTTCCCTGCCTTTCTGGAAAAGGTCAGGAGAGAGAAAGCGTTCTTCTGGTGGCCCTCAGATGGCCCAGGAGAATCTGGTTTTCAAACCATTGCCAGCTGCTGCAGTGCCAGCCCTAGGAAATCCAGAGAGCAAGAGTAAAAAATCGGGACACCTCGAGAAACCTTGTGAACTACTGCACAACGCAAGCGACGCTAACTACGTATCTTTCTTCTGCAAATAGGCTTTTTTTTTATTCCTTCGCCTTCCTGTGTGCATTGCACTTAGGCAAAAACACAAACTTAGAGAAATATAATTTTTAAAAAAACACTCCAAAGCGGTTAAGGCAAGAGCAAGTTTTTGAGGAACCAACTAAACATGAACATAACAGGATTTTAAACTTGCCTCTAAACTGAATTAAATTAAAGCGTAACTTTTTTGTTTACTGTTCCGATAACAACAATGTTTTAATCAGCCTATCAGTGCGTCTGTACTGGCTTTTCTGTGACCTGCACTGTGAACTGTATGTAGCAGGTGGGACAAAGTCAGTGCTGCATTGTTTTGATTTAGGTTGCTAAAATCTAGTTTTCAGCATTAGACGTAAAATACCAAAAATGGATGACAAAGCAAAACAAGCAAAGTATATTTCGACTGAGGATCGTGTCAAGACATTTCCCAAATAAACTACATGCAGATGGAGGTAATTATTTTGCACATCTTGTAATGTGACAAAGAAAATACGATAAATCACTATAACTTAAGAATCACACATTAAACAAAAGGCTACTACAGAGGCTGCTGAACAGAACGTAGAACAAACAACAACTTTCAGAAAACAAACTGGAAAGTCAGCGCAGACAAAAAAGTATTCCTGTGTTGGTTGTACCCAAGTTAAATCAGCACTACAGGTCCAATCAAGCACAGCTACTGTACCTCAGTTCAAACAGACTGCTGTTTACTTTGTAAACACAGTTAGAATTTTAGACCCGAATAGGCACGTTTTCTTTGTTTTGACTTGGTACTGATAAAATAAATTATTTGATGGGGCAAATGACATGACAACGAACGTGCTGCATATATGGACTTTATTAAAGAATGCCAGATACCTTTGGGTAGCCGAGTTTTGGGACTGTTTTCAATTGATGTCTCCTTCTGTATAACTTGGCAAAGCTTTGCCTTACACTTCCAACCAATTCAGTGGATGCAGACATGCAGTCTCAATGTATGTTCAAATCCACACCAGACAGAGAATGTCGGCAGCAACTGTTGGGAGATGTTGCATGCTTGCCTTTTAACAAATGACAGCACTCTGTTTTAGTAAGGAAGCAAGTACCACTATTTTTAGGCTTTTATAGCGCTCTGCAATATTAGGTGTATTTAATGCTTAAACAGGTCCGTGAAATGTCAGTGAAATCCTAATTATAAACCTAAATCTTGCCCATGGGCATATGATTGAATACATTTTTTCCCCACTGCGTTCGATACTTGCTCTTTTTTGCTTTTTAGTGACAGGCTTGTCAACAACACCAGCCATCATGACACTTCACCAGTAAAACCGGACGCAGAGGCGCACTCACCAAGAAAAACACATGACGCATCCCGCATCATATGACTGCAGGTTAACGTGATTGGATAGCCGCATATATACAATGCAAACAACTCACTCAAACAACACGCCCTAAACCAGTAGAGTATGCTGTTGCACCGCGAGACAGTACAGCAGCCACATATACGAAATTTCCTAACAAGAAAATAAAAATTTCACATTTTACACCTGGGTTTTCAACATTTACTCTAAAAATCAGGACAAATGGCGTCCTGACAGTACCTCGATCAGGACGCGGGACAAAGTCCCTAATATCGGGATCATCGTGATTTCATCGGGATGTCTGGTCACCCTACCCGCTGCGCACAGTCAGGTGCAAGGCACCCTCTGGCACCCAGAACCAGGCAGACTCCAGCTGTGGGTCTGGCCCCTGAACAGGACTGTCTGTCCGCCTTAGGGCTCTCAGATACGGTCGTTAGTACACTGCAGAACACTAGGGCTTCCTCCACAAGAGCACTATATGCTTACAAATTGAGGTATTTTCAGAAGCGGTGTATGGCCAGAGGTCATGACCCCATCTACTGACCCATAGCAATTATTTTACAGTTTCTGCAAGATCTGCTAGAGGTAGGCAGGTCCCCCTCTACGCTGAAAGTGTACCTGGCAGCTATATCTGCATGCTACGTCCCTATAGACTCAGTATCCCCAGGCGCCCATGTTCTGGTGACCCGTTTTCTAAAAGGTGCTTGGTGGCTGTGTACCCCTAGAAAGGACGCCGTCACCGAGTGGTTTAGACGTGGTTTTGGAGGCTCTCACTAAGGCCCCGTTTGAGCCTATACATTCCATAGAGCTGAAATATCTCTCTATGAACACAGCCTTTTTATTGGCCATCACCTCCACTAAGCAGGTCAGTGAGCTACAGGCTCTGTCTGTGCACAGTTCCTGTATGCATGTTTGGGATAATGGAAACAGGCTATCGTTGCTCACGCACCCAGCATTCCTACCTAAGGGGATAACGGCTTTCCACTTGAACCAATCAGTGGAAGTAGAGGCCTTCCATCCCCCTCCCTTTCATTCGGAGGAGGATAGGAAACTAAATTCCATCTGCCCAGTGAGGGCATTGAGAAGTTATGTGGATAGGATGAAAGTGCTGCGTCAGTCTGACCAGCTCTTCGTTTGCTATGGTGAAAGAACCCTGGGTCAAGCCCTCTCGAAGCAGCGACTGTCCCAATGGATTGTGGACACAGTATTGACTGCGTACAATAATGTCGGCCTATCGCCTACTGGAAGGGTGGTTGCACACTCTACCAGAGGTGTGGCCACATCATGGGCTCTCTTTTGAGGTGCATCATTAACTAACATCTGTACTGCAGCTAGCTGGGCTACTCCGCATACATTCACCAGGTTCTACTGACTTAATGTGGTAGATCGCTCTTTGCCTTCATTAGGCGCAAGGATCCTTGAGGTTGTACATGCACACCACCAACACTAGTTGGCGGTAGCGAGGCGTCCCGCTCACGCTCTCTCGCGACGGCTTTGGTATACTTTTCCTAAAAGTATTGGTTGGTGGTCGTCCTTGAATTGAAAGGGAACGTTAGGTTACTTACGGTAACCCTGGTTACTTGAAAGACAAGAAGACCACCAAACCTTGCTATGTCGCATCACTCACATTTGAAGGTTCAATGCAAAAGAGGAAGTGAGCTCCGCAGAGTGACTATTTATTCATTCAGCAGACGGGACCAAGAACATCACTCCTCGGAGGGGCCTATCGGCAACTCTGACATAAAATGCTCAGCGAAAATGCTCAGGCAGGCATATCCCAAAAGTATTGGTTGGTGGTCGTCTTCTCTTTCAGGGAACCAGGGTTACAGTAAGTAACCTAATGTTTTGTCATGTCAGTGCCCAGCTCCTTTCATGATAACTAAATCAATACTTTTCCACCAAAAACAGAATATTTCTTAACACTAGAACTGCCGGATTTTCAAACTACCTAGAACCGCCATGTGGGTCACTTTGACCCATATATTTTTAAACTGCTTTGTTATGAAAATGAAAGACATACTATCGGATACAACTAAAAAGTTTTATTCATGAATATTATATCTAACATTTGCACCGCAGAAACATCGTATTTAAATGGAAAATTAAACATAAAAGGCTTTATTTTTAAAATGATTGCATATACAGCACGACTACAAACAGTGAAAAAATATAATAAAATATACATTTCAAAAGAAATGGGTGTGTAAATACAAAACTATAAAACCAAAGTCATGGTTTCTAAGACTACATAAAAAGAAAATATAACACTACTTCCGGTATGATGGCTGCATTGTACTCTATGGAGGAGCGTTCGTGTCTGCCAGCTGACTGCCTGCATCCAGGAGCTGTGTTGTAAACACAGACGCAGTTCCATTAAACACTATTGTGTAAACATGTGTAAACTGGTACATACAAACCTGTAAAACCGATTTTTTTTTAACAGTAATATAATAAAATAATATATAACATATGTTTCAAATTAGGCACATAAGTTGTTATCCTACCTGTCATTTCAGTTTGCTGTATGTATCTGAGTGCAGCTTGCTGTATTCCAATCAAAATGACTACTTTCAAGATTAAATATTTCCTTCTGATATATTCCCAGTTGCATTTGTGGAACAAAACGATTGTTGTCTCCCAGGTACATTGAAAAATAAACAACTAGGCTTTCACTGAATTGGCATCTTGACAAATCCACAATTGTAGCAATCTCTGTCTCGTAGTCAGTCTACAAACAAAGGCTTGAAATAAAAACATGTGTACTAGGAGGAGGAGACATGTCTTGTTTGCTGCATTTACAAAAATAATAGAATACCTTATGTTATATTTTAAAAAAGACATGTATTGTAATGCATGGGTTACATTGACCCACGTGGCAGTTCTAGGTAGAACTGTTTATAACTTTATCATTTTTGCCACTCTGGCTATCAGACGCCTTCAGGATATTTAATTCATATATTTCGAAAAGTCAAAAATGGACACACACATACGATTTACAACAGAAGAGTAATTATTATTATTATTATTATTATTATTATTATTATTATTATTATTATTATTTCTTAGCAGACACCCTTATCCCGGGCGACTTACAGTCGTAAACAAAAATACATTTCAAACAATTAATATTTACTGAATGTTCCTTTGTACTAAAACACCTTAACTGGTATAATATTATTTTCACACTACAACTAAGTGTTCAAATAGTTTGTCATTGATACTTAGTTTCTTTGGGGTAAAATATTTTACAGAACCTCTGTAATCCAGCACATTGTATAATCCATCGTATATAATTGTACTCCTAATTGATGCTGGATTTCACAGGATGTTTTGTTTCAGGACTAGTGTTTAATCCTCTGTACAGTATGGTTTGTTTATGGAAAATTCTGTGAATTAAATGTGTGTGTGTATAGTAACTTAGGGAAGTCACCTACAGTATTATTTAACTGCAGTGTGCATAAACTGTCAAGTTGACAAAGGAGCTACTGTGAGCTTTGTACCGTACATATTAGGAGCAGCATAGAAGGTGCTGTATTTACTTTACCTTTGGTAGCTAGGCAACCAAGGGACGCTGTACAACCATCCCTAGTGTAAAGCAGTGAAGAACAAATAAAAAAGGAAGAACTTTGAAGTGAAGTGGAAACATTTAAACAGCTTCTGCCTTTCCTCTGTAAGGAGATTATTATTGTATGTATTTATCATGACAAAAGGCAGTTTAAAAACAATGTGTTTGGTGTAAGGGGATCTTTTTCTTCTACAGTGGCACAGAGAGAAGGAGAGAGTGCAGCAGGATGAAACCTGCACAGTCCCACCTCTCACTAGTCTTGAATGGAGATAAGTTTTGGAAATACAGGTTGGAAAGAGATCCCACTGAAGGTGGTAAAAGGAGGCTGAAATTGCAAGGGAAAGATCTGATATCGGTACCCTCTGAGGTATTTGATCTGGAGGAACTGCAAGTCCTTGAGATGAGCCCAGAGCGGGAGAGCTGCCTGACCTACAGGATGGATTTGGTCCCGAGAGAAATTGGACAGCTAAGGAACCTGTCTATTCTTAATCTAGACACCAATGAGCTGAAAGTCATCCCTGCTGAGATAGGAGCCTTAAAGAACTTGGAGAGACTGACCCTCAGCAATAACTTCTTGAGTTTCCTTCCCAAAGAGTTTGGGAGACTCCAGAAGCTTACCAGCTTACACCTGGCCAATAATGCCTTCAGGGAGTTTCCGATCCAGATTTGCCAAATGAGAAACCTTACGTTTTTGGATGCCAGTGATAACAAGATCAGGACGATCCCTCCCAGCGTTGAGAACCTGTCAAAGCTGGAGACACTGCTCTTGTTCTTCAACAGGTTGGAAAGCCTGCCTGAGACTTTCAGTAATCTGAGGAGCCTTCACACTTTGTGGCTGGGCAAAAACAAGCTGAGGACCCTTCCCAGGAGGTTTGGGAACCTTGTGAACTTGGAATGGGGGGACAATCAGTGTTCCTCAAACTTCGAAGGGAACCCACTTGAAAACCCTCCACTAGAGATATGCAGAGGAGGCCCTCTGGAGATCAAACAATATTTTGCAGCCTGGAGTGATGAAGGTTATTTGATTTCTTATGCTGCTGCTTTTTAAAATGCACATTTTTTGCTAGACTTTGGTGTATATCATCTGTGCTGATGTTGATTTGATGTTATGGGTGGTCAGCTTTATCTAAAGATTTACTATCTCTCAGTCACACTGTAACAGGTGTGTATTACCCTTGGTAGTTGCCCCTTTGGTGCAAATATATAACATAAAATAATATCTCAGTGCTAATGGAAAACAGAAATACTAAGCAAGCAGCTTATTTAGCTGGCCTGATTAGCACCTTTAAGAAGCAGTCCAAGATTAGTGATATTCAGGGTCTGCAAAACCATTCAAAAATAATGTATTGGTAGAATTGTAACTTGCAAAAATACAAATAAAGAAAAGCAAATTTATTGAGCCCTTAATGCATTCTTTCAGTCCTCTGCTCATGATTTGAATACAGTCACACAATGTTATTTCCTGATCATATGAACATAAGAACATAAGAAAGTTTACAAACGAAAGGAGGCCATTCGGCCCATCTTACTCGTTTGGTTGCTTGATTGCCTATTCCCAGAATCTCATCAAGCAGCTCCTTGAAGGATCCCAAGTTTTTGATCTAGCAAATAATTATAGCCAAACAGTTAATAAGGTCAGTTTAAAATAAATGTGTCAATTTCTTTTTCAATATTTTTCAAATGTGATACTTGCTGGCAAAGGCATGCATTAGATACATGGAATAACTGTGGATTTTATTTAGTTTGGCGATTCAGTATGTCTGTGTATTTAACAATTGGAAGGCTTGTGTTTTATGAGATTGAATACTGATGATTAAACCCTTCAACCTGACAGTCCTTATGCTATCTCCAAAATTGTTAATTTTGGAGATAATTGCATTTATTTAACAAAAGGTGTTAGTTTAGCCCAGGGTAAATGCTTTGTGAATATGGCCCACAGTATGAAGATTGAACTGGCTATGATGAAACGTCATTTCAAATAGTAGACATGATGTTACACTTTATCCAGCCAGGCTCTTATGAGGGTTTGAAAGTAGCTGGCATGAATAAAAAGGCCCTATATTACTCTCATATAATGGATTGGACTACACAAAAAACAAGAACCAGCTTTATTGCTCATTACCACAATACTATTATAGTAGTGGATGAATAATAAATCAATGGGATAAACTGAAACATCTTTTTTTGTCTCTATATTCAAATTTTGGACAATTCAACATCAAGGGTAGATTCATTTATACAAACATACAAACATGCTTAAAGATCAAGGGTTGACAAGCACAGCTCACAAGTCTTCGAAGCTTTAATGAAATGGGAAACAGTTCAAGTTCATCTTGGCCATGACCAGGGCATGAACCCCTTATTTTTGAGCTCTCATACTGTATAACTGTATATTTAGGTGTCTTCTTTTTTCATGGGCCCTTCATACTGGAGGATTTTTTCCCACTCACTGGCATGAACATCGGTGAGGACCCCATGCAGCTTGTGGGATCACACACCCCAGGTGGGCCTCTGGGACCCCGAGAGCCTGGAAAACCAGTTTCCCCCGGAACTCCCCGCTCCCCGTGAGCACCATCACGGCCAGCTTTGCCAACACCATCTAGACCAGGTTCTCCTGCAAACAGAGCGGGACATTTTAGAACGCCAATATTCTCTCTTTGTCTTGTATGGCATGCAGAAATGCAACTACTCAAGCTCTATATTGAGGTTTGAAAGCCATTTAATGGCCTCATGTGTCACTACATGGATTTCAAGTATACTCCCTGACATACAGAGGGGCAATTGTTCACAAAAGTAGTCGATAGCCTGGACTTCACCGCTGTGACAATTTGGTGTATCCTTCATTTTCCATTTATGCAGCAGGTAACTGCATCTGTCATGTGTAATTGGGGGAAGAGGATGGTAATCTTCATGTTTTATTCCCTGTTACATGTGAAAACACAACGAATGCCATCGACTAGATGACCTCCCGATCACAAATACAATGGAAACCATTTATTTTATGTAAAATATGGTAATACATTCAGAAAATCTCACCTAAGTTGTCATTATTGTTTGTTTGTTTGTTTTTATATACAGAATGGATTAAGTATGTAGAGCACTTTAACATGACCTAGCAGAGAATGTACATCTTGGAGGATGTTAGTGCAACCAGGAAGTAAAATCCCATATCCTGCCCAAATGCTCAGGAAGGTAAAATCCATCTTCTGGCAGTAATCTTGCTGGAACACTTCTGCAAAGTTACAGTATTTCTCTGAGGACTAAAATAATTAAAGAAAACTGACCAAGAAGGTTAAAATCACAAATCCATTCCAGCTTGTGTGTGTGTGTGTGTGTGTGTGTGTATTTGAAATGGGGTATAACTGCAGTGTACAAAAATGGAAAGTTTTTTGGATGTACACAAAAGGTTTAAATGATTTTAAAAAATGATTTATTTCAGGACGTTCCGGACAAAAGCCCTTCTTCAGCTGTGTAGAAAGAAAAGTAAATACTGTACAGAATTCTTGAAAAACACTGCACTGTGTTTAAAAAGAGTTGCTGTTGGCCAAGGGCTTCCAACTGAGTCACTGTTTTACAGAGCTGTCCTCCATGTACTTTTAAAGGAACATTATGGCACAATAAAAAGTCAAAAGTGTGTTGGGTTTCTTAGTTTTACATCTTAATATACATTAACACCCAATTCTCAATACCTGGAGGTCCTGGTGGTCCTGAACTCCCACGTTTTCCAATTCCAGCCTCTCCACGTTCTCCTTTTTCCCCTGTGTCACCTGTTAGGAGGGGCATAGATCAAAGCATTAAACATGCCTTTTTAAATCAGAGTCTTTGACATCTATCGTAAAACCTACAAAGATCACCTAAGTGTTCACCGGCTCTCGCCAGTTATATCAGGCAATACGAGTACTCTGGCATAATGCTTGAATTGCCATACAACCTCAGCAGTTAGCTCAGGCCTTCTATCACAGGCATCCTTGTCTTTCCAGCATCTACAGTAGATGTGTTGCTCTTGGAGGTGGCTCCCGTAGTCACCACCGTATAGACGGTGTATCAACACTTTTTCAATTTGAGGCAGGTTAGTTATCCCATTCTAGAACTAAAATGTGTTTTTTCAATGTGTTTGTACTTTTGGATGCAGTATTAGAATGTGCTGCATGCAGTAAGTTTGGTACCTTTCAGTCCAGGCTCTCCATAGAATCCTTGCTGCCCTCTGGGACCCATAGGGCCTTTCTGTCCTGGATGTCCTTCAGACCCAGGTGGCCCTGGTGGTCCCGGGAGACCAGCGGCTCCAGGACGGCCCGGTGCACCTTTAACAGCTGGACTCCTGAGACTGACAGCAAGTGCAGCAATCTGGTCTGGAATTAAACAGATACTAATAACAATAATGGGATTGTGACAGTGTAGCCGATGTGGTGACATCAGGCCAAGATGCAGGAAGAAAACAAACACAAAATACTGTCGTGCAAAAGGTGCTGGGCACTGTTTATTTTTAAATACCAAAAATAAATAAAATATTTAAACAAATACACTTGCTCACAGAGCAAAATAAAGGTTTTAAATAAAACTAAACTTTACACACCTCTCTCGCTCTCGCTCGCTTCTCCGAACACCCACCCAGAGCAGGGAGAACTGCAGGCTTTTATTTACTATGGTCGAGGGGTTAACTATCAATTATCTCATTACCCCTCGGCCACAATCTGCACAAGTTTTTTTTAAATACTACTGGCAGAGGAGGAGCTGCCGACTTCGCCTCTGCCAGAACACATTTAAATAAAAATAACAAAACATATGGCTTTGCCGTCACATTTATAAATAAATAAATCATAACAACAACAACAATACAACAAAACAAATACAATAAATTGCACAGGGGTGGAGGGGTATCTCGTCCTAAAATAAACAAATACAAAAAACCCACATTTGCCCCGCCCCCTTTTCATGTACAGGGCTCCTGGCCCTGTTACCGGGATACACTTCAAAATAAAGGTACATTAATTGAACCATCCTTGTTATTTAATACATATACCAACTACAACAAAAGTGTTGGTAAATAACTTTGTTAAATACATGTTGTTTATGTATAGAGATCCATCCTGTATATGCATATTCTAGCTCTGCACCTTTAAGATTAGTGCTTTTTGGAGGCTGAAGTCTCATCCCATCTCCCAATGGAGCAGATGCATTGTGGGTGTGTGATTACAGGGAATGGAGTTGGATGCTCAGTAAGTGAAGTGCATGGCAGTTGACAGTTGTGCAGTGATATCAGAAACTTATCAAACGCAAATGTAATCTGAATGTATTTCAGAGCTTGTACCAAATACCAGACGTGAGCTCTTACTGTAATGTAGATATAACTGACTCTGCATGGCTTGTGTAACCAAGGACGGGGTAACGAAATGTGAAAAATAAACCTTTTGAAAATGACTTGTCTGGACTCCTTATGGAGTGAAATGTTATTCTCCACAACATTACAATCCTCACAGTCACAGAATTGCATGCTAAGTGCATATTGGTTCACTACATTTACACTACATTTCTAAAACATGACACATTGTTAAAACCTTATGGTACTCTGCAGCTTCTGTAAAATAGATTTTATTTAGGAATAAACCCTACATATGAACATCAGATTGTGAAAAGTGCACATAGGTCTTGATTCCCAAAGCTCTTCAAATTGCCAAGCACTTTTTTTCAGAAAGAAAAAAAAAATAATAATAACTGTTCCAAAGAAGAACTAAACAGCTCAGGCATGTAATTTAGTGATTTGCAATGAGTCTTAAGAATTGCTATTGGCATTTATTCCTTTTAGAATGAATAGATGGGATTTGGAGTAATTAGCTTTGAGAAATGTGGCCCATAATTTGGAATTAGACAAGGAGGGAGTTAAAAATACTAACCTTGAATCATGGAGTTGCAAATTTCCCTGATTCTCTTCTCACTTGTTTCTTGCCCCTGCGTGGTAATATGAAAAACATTAGGATAATGGAAAAGGCATCCAACGATAAAATAGTTAGATTCCTCCAGCAGTACATTCCAGCAGTTCTCCCAGAAGACAGTTGCATTGTTATAACTATTCCCTGTGCAATGTTAGCTGCACCTAATTGTGTTTATAATAGTATCCGAGGTAATATAATTATATTTCAATATAAAAAATGTTGCAGACTATAGCAAAGCGTCTTCTACTGTGTTTGTGTTCACGATTAGGCTGTTGTTTTTTCCTATGAGGAACCAACAAAAGGCCATTACGATGAAATGTTTGACAGTTGTAAGCAAGATGTCTATTTGAGACAACCAGTGAGCACTGTGGCCTAGTTATTGGGTATGAGGAATACAACTATGTGATTTCACATGTATACGGGCACTATAGAAATCTGTCCAAGATGATTAACTAAGATGTTAGGAGTGCATTGAGACACAAGCCTTGTTATGATATATAACACATTACTTCATTGCTTGTACAGGTTTGGCAGTGAACAGCAGCAAGTAAGACTCTAGTGGTTTAATGGTACTTACAGGAAGACCCTGTGGACCAGGCTGACCTGGACTACCCCTGTCCCCATCCATCCCACGAGGGCCTGGGGGCCCAGTAGGTCCCATGTGGCCTGGTTGTCCACGGTGGCCTTCTGGCCCCTTTTGACCTTTGTCTCCTTTGGCTCCTTGCTGGAATTAGAAGGGCTTCAGTTCATATAAAAAGTGTTCACAAGTGTTTTATTCTCGAAAGAAATGGTTGGGGTTTAAAACACTAGCCTTTCTCCCCTGGGTTTTGAAAAACCCACTCATGCTCAGTTCACCCATTTGTTAATGAATGTAGCTTACATTATGTCATGAATAAACCTTGTTGCCCAGACAGGTATACTGTAGTCTCTGATAATGCATGTTAGCAGGGAAGTAAAGGGAAGTCTTCAGAACATGATTAGCCTGCTGTATGGATATAAAAATGAATATAAAAATCATACCTCTCCCTTAATCCCAGCAATGCCAGTAGGACCCTGGAAACACATATTAACTGCAGTCAGTTTATACAAATCAAACAATCAATACATTTGAGTAATACGGAAGAAGCCCAGCCCACTCATCCTATAAAATGCTTCAACTAAGAGTTGTGGGATTAGGAAATCAATAAACAAGATACAAAAATAAATACACACATAAATAGCCACAGTGAAAGTAAGTATGCAATCATTTAAACGCAACTAAGCACAATCTATGGAGATGTTTTGGTTTCACTTTAATCCAAAGTAATACAGTGGTTTTAAAGGAGAATAGTGAATGTACACTAGAGGTCCTAGATTCAAGTAAGCATTGGGGTGATGGCCACATATCCGTTTAAGGATCCATTTATAAAATATTTCAGGATTGTGACAGGGTAGCACCACAGCCCAGGCTGGCTGCCAGCAGGAATTAGACCCAGAGACAGAAAGATGCAGTTTAAGAGCTGATGAGCATGTTTATTAAAGAAACAAAAACACTGGAACAAACAAACAGGGCATAAAGGCCAATATATATATATATATATATACAGTTGTAGTCAAAAATGTACATACCCCAATGGAAATGTATTTTGTGCAAAAGTTTTGCTTTTGTGGAGGGGGAAAAAATTGGCAAAAAATACAGTAGATGCCTACAATTATTTATTTCAGCAGGGTTTCTTTTGCAAAACTCAAAAAATGCTAATTCAAATGTATTCATACCCTTTGATGCTATGATAGTATTGTCTACAAGGTGCTAGAAATTTCAATATGATAATGCAGAACCTAATTCTAGGAAAGTCTAGAAAATGCTAGATTGTAGGTGAACATTCTTAGAGAGTATAAAAGGGTTAGGTATACGATGATTGCTGTCACTACCAATAAGTAAATATGGGAAAAAGTAAATAGCTACAGTATAATAAAAAAAATTATTAATTATCAAAGCTGGAGAAGGATACAATAAGATTTCCATGTATTTGAGGATCCCAATTTCTGGTAACAATCTGAGATTGACTGCTAAAGATATTCAAAGTGAATTGGCTGCAAGTGGGACCCGGGGTTTCCATTTGAACCATAGGTTGAGTATTGCATGGTGAAGGTCTCAATGGTCGCAGGCCAAGGAAAAATCCACTCTTAGGAAAGCATCACAAGGACAAACTCTTAAAGTTTACAAAACGGCATTTGAATGATGGATATGAGTTCTGATCAAAGGTTTTGTGGTGTGATGAAACAAAAACCAAGCTATTTGGTCAAGCTGACAGTCGTTATGTTTGGAGAAAGAAAAGAACACCATACCTACTGTCAAGCATGGAGGTGGTAATATCCTTCTATGGGGCTGATTTTCCTCTAATGGCACAGGAAATGTAGTTCCAATACATGGTAAAATGGATTCCATAGCATACCAAAAGATATTGGCCAATCATCTGAAACTCTCCGCTACAAAACTTGGTTTAAAGCACAACTGGACGTTCCAACACAACAACGATCCAAAGCACACATCAAAATCTACTTCAGAATGGTTAAAGAAGAATAAAATCAAGGTTCTGGAATGGCCTAGTCAAAGTCCCAAAAGTTTAAATCTTATTCAGAATCTTTGGTATGAGTTGAAGAAGGCTGTGCACAAGAGAAGTGCTCGGCATTTGAATGAACTAGAACACTTTTACATTGAACAAAAACCACTAAAGAATCATGCCAAAAGCTCATTGACAAATATCCTAATCGATTAAAAGAAGTTATTATTGCTAAACGTGCCTCACCTCAACTAGCTGTTAATTTAATTTTTCTTGTCAGGGTATGTATACTTTTGAATTCGCATTTTTGGAGTTTTGCACAAAAAAAAAACTGCTGAGATAAATAATTGTAGACATCTATTTCTTTCCTTTCCTCTACTTTTTTTCCTCGTCCACAAAAGCAAAACTTTTGCTACAAAAGATTTTTCCTATAATTATTTGTTTTTGAAAAAATTTCCATTGCAGTATGTAAAAACTTTTGACTACAACTGCATCTATACACGCACACACACCTCAAAACTCCTCCACCAAACAAAGGATTTTTTTTTTTTTATACCCCACCCCACTATGTGCCCACTCCCCAATTAGCACCAGTTACCTATACTGCATTTGTAGCAATGGACACAGCCATGGACCATAGAATATACAAAGCAAGGGAAACCTACCCTTTAAACATCCATTACAGAAAAATGAACACATACCATGTCTCCTTTATTCCCAGTTTTTCCAAGTGCACCAGGCTTGCCCTATAGTGTAAACAGCACAGTTAAATGAACATTCATTTTTTCAGACTTATTTCAGAGTTACATAGTCATCAATGTGAATGAAAATATCCCATAAATCAATAAGGTGCCCTTAGTCAAGTCTGGGCACATCAAAGCCTGGGAAATAATTTCAAAAGGCCTTCTATGTTTATTCCTCAAAAGAGGTTTGCCTTTTTGTTTTCATTTTCTCATGAACGCTCTGTTTTGAATAGATTCTTCAGGGTAGTGAATCTGCTAATTGTAATCACTGCTGCACTGGTTATTGTGGAATCTGTCAATTGTAATCACGGCTACACTCGGCTTGTTGTGGAATCTGCTGTCTTTTGTTGTTTTCTGTTATTGCCGTGTGTCACAAAGACGGCCGGAGTGGGTGACGTCAGACCAGAGCCAGGAAATAAATAACAGAGACTTGGGGTTTTGGTGAAGCTGAGCGCGTGATCGCGCTCAGCATTTAATAATTAAACAGCACAGAAAATAAAAGGTTTGAACACAAAACACGGCACATTCGCCAAAATAAACAGGTACACAAAACGGACAGACACTAACAAACAGGGACGAACAAACACGGTGAGCACAAACTAATATTCTTTTTACTATTTTTATCTCTCCTCCACACCCGTTCTCCACTCTCGAACACCTAACCCCGAGTGAGTGAATCGTGCATCTATATATACTGTTGTGCTGGGATTCAATTACTAATTAATTATTTACTTGAATCCCAGCACGTGAATTAATTAAGTGCAACCTCGTGCCTAACTACAATTATACATTTTTAAACACACGTGAAACACACACCCGTTTATATCCCGTGTACCAATGACTATACACCAACATTTACACACACAACACGTAACATACAACATACAACACAAACTACGCACAAGGGCGTGGCTACATTGCCACACCGTGCTACAGAGAAAAGAATACGATTTGTTCAACTTACCTCTCTGTGCTTATCAGTGTCGAAATCAAGAAAATACACAACACAGTCATTTCAAATTCTACTCTTGTTTTTGCTATACACTTCACTCAGGTCAAATGTATTTGTAGCTTTTTTTATTAAATGTAACTTAAATTAGAATAAAAAGAAAGGCTGCTTATGTTTAACAGATAAGTAAGGGTCTAATCAACTATAAGTTGGGAAAAGGCATTTACGGAAGCTTACATTTTTAGATTTGATTAACAGATTGTAATAATGAATACAAATAAAAATGGTTTCATTGGTCTCATATCCACTTTCTTTCTGTTTATAAACCTACTTTGAACTGTTTGTTATGCCAGATTACCCTTCAGCAGTATTTTACAGTAGAACTTTGGAATACACAGGACACAAATTAAATTGAAATGTACCTCACTCCCTTGTGGGCCAGCAGGTCCTATGGGGCCCTAAAAAGAGATACAGAAATATATCAATTCTGTTCATGCACGGACAAAGAAGACTTGCCATTGTACAGGGTCTCTTCATTCCTACCAACCTAAAAACTGAAACTGGATACAACTGAAATATATACAAATAAATACATAAATAAGTCAAAAAGCAGGTGCACGAAGTGTACAAACAGATACAGGTTACTGTCAATCGTAGAAGGGGAATGGTATGATGGCCCTGCCTAGTCTAGTCAACACTGCTATGGTACATATAAAGAAACAAATCAGCTCTGCCAATGCTGTACCTGTTCTCCTTTCTCTCCAGTATGGCCTTTAATACCACGAGGACCAGCTTCCCCTTTGTCACCGTTTTCACCCTGTGGGTCAGGACACAAAATGACAGTTATACAATGAATCACAATTTTAAAATAACTACTGAATCCTTTCCTTGTGCATCTTAGCACATACCAAAAAAAATGTCTAGATGTTTAACAGTACACCTGTGTCTACAGTCAATGCTTGGATTTTAAAGTAATATCAAAGACATATTAAACCCACATCAGGTCCAGGAAGCCCAGTTGCACCCACTGGTCCTTGTTTTCCAGTTTCACCCTAAAACAAAGAAAGGTTTTTAGTTAGAGTTAGAGTCTGATTAACACAGAGATTCTCACAAACATCGTGGATCAATGCTATGGAGTTTATTCCTATGTTGAGTTATGGTTTCTGTAATATTATGGCTAGGTGCACCATTGCTGTCTATGCTTGAGTATTCTGAAATTGTGTAAGGACAGTTACTCACAGGAGGTCCTTTTGGTCCTGGTAATCCATTTTCACCAGCCTCTCCTGCTTCTCCCTTAAACAATCAAACCAAGGTGTTAATAGTCTGTTGTAAGAGTTTGCAATTCAGTAAAATACTTACATATACAGTACAACTGGAGTAAACAGAAAACCTATTTTGGTTGCATTAAACAAGCAAACAGTCAACAACTAGGGTTTAAGGTAACAAAAATAATTAGATCAGACCAAAATTACACAATACATAATGAACTACTATTACAGACTTCCAATACTAATAATACTAATACTACTACGACTATGATTCCGACTACTACCACTACTACTGCGACTACTACTACTAATAATAATAATAATAATAATAATAATAATAATAATAATAATAATAATTACTCGTTTTTGGACCGACTAACCCGACACAACCCCTACAAACCTACAAACCAAATTTGCATTTCACAAACAACTACTGCCATGTATGGCGGTACTATTTTAAAATATAAGGTAGCAAACTTGAATTAGTTATCTTAGGGATGCCTTTCTGTAAAGTCACTTAGTGCTGAAAGAGTTATACAGCCAGACCTCACTCCAGCAATCGATTGCCTTAGATGATACTTACTGGTTTACCAGGAGGACCAGCTGGTCCTGTTCCTCCGACAGGTCCAGTTCCACCCTGTAGCATTAGAACACAGTCAACAAGAGAAACATTTCCCTTATTAATGCTTATGAATTCTTCAATTTTACTACTTGATGTATATACATCAAATCCCTTATAACTCTATATTTCAGGGCTTCTGGATGGACATGATTTGTGTATATATATATATATATATATATATATATATATATATATATATATATATATAAAAGTATAATATAATGCATAAGATAAAGGCTATTCAACAAGTCTGTGAGCTGGGATCTGGTCAGAATTTAGTATTCCATATTCTTCGTCACCAATCAGGAAAGGCAGAGCTGACACAGTACCTTCTCACCAGCATGGCCCTTCTGTCCTGGTTCTCCAGGCAGCCCCTAAAACCAGAAAGAACGTCCATGAAACAGACATTATTAAAAGCATGCCACAAACAGAACTATAGGAACATAGGAACTGGGCAGGACAGGAGGATATTCATCAGTGCTGCACAAACACAATGTTGAATAGCATTCTCTGTTCTGATAGAGCTCATGAACCGACTCCCTTCAAGTTCAATAATATTGTGTGATGATCTGGAGACATTTGCACAGAATAAAACAAAGATCAGTAATCCTATATTTTCTTACTTCCACTCCTATAGCCCCGAGATTTCCTCACACTGAGGGGCAGTTCTTGTGTTTTTCTTTAATTTACATTAACATTTTTTTGTACCTATGTAGTGCAGATTTTATACTAGAGAAACCAATAACAAAACTATCTCCCAACTCTGCCACTATGATCTGCCTATTTATACTCACCTGGATTCCAAGAAGACCCCTTGGACCCATGAGGCCTGGCATCCCAGGTTCCCCCTGAAAAAAACAAAAATGCCAGAATAAATAACATTTTAGTAAACTGGTTTAACAACGAGTGAACTTAAAATCAGACTAAAGAAGTTTCATATACCCTCTTCCCATCATCTCCAGGCTCTCCATCATTTCCATCTTTTCCAGAGGGACCCTTAAGAACAGAATAACTCCTATTAGCACACAGAATCATTATCTATCTCTATTACAGACAACTACTGATGTAGACAATCAATAATGATAACCATGCTCTTCATCCATGGGGACATTTTATTGAAACCAGGCAGACTTTACTTACCTGAATAATGTTCCCAATAGCTGAAGGGAGACTCTGTATGTGCTAAACATTTTATAACAAACTTACAATTTCACCCTTGTGCCCTGGAGCACCGTCTTCTCCATTGCGACCCGCTGCACCCTACAAATAGAGGGTTACACAATGTCAGCCATGATATCTCCAGTGTGCAAATGGTTATCAGTGAGCAGTCCAGAGTGGAATGAAAAGAGAATCTCTTACTTCATCTCCTTTGGGGCCTTCTAAACCCTGGGTTCCTCTTGGTCCTTGTTGTCCCTAGAAAGGTAGCATTCACATTGCCTTCACCAACTAACAACTTTTTATCAGTGCCTTACTATTATTGTATGACTGATAGACAAAAAAATGTAAGTTGTTGAAGGTGTTTGTTTTCACAGGGGCAGCTATTTGGGAGAGCTACGGAGACTCTGAATCAAATTAAGTCCCGATAAGTAGACTAAAGTCATTTAGTTAGGCCTTTGTTACAATATTTTATTGTACAATATATTCATCTTGTAAATTGTAGGTGGGCAAGTAAGTCTGAAGATACTTTAAAATGGTTCTAGAATATATTTTAGCTACATCAAAGAGAAGATATTGTGTTGACTGTAAGGGTTTTTAATTGTTCAGATCTGGAATGCACAGTGGTTTGGAGTTATCGTCATGATTATTGATAAAGCCCAGTTTACACAGCTAAACCACAATGAGACCAAAGTATTATTTACTTGATAATACTTACAACTGGGCCTGATGGTCCAGTAGGTCCTGGGATCCCATTAAAGCCTGGAGGACCCTGAGTAAATACATGTTATTAATATATATATATATATATATATATATATATATATATATATATATATATATATATATATATATATATATATATATATATATATATATATATATATATGAATTTATGCAATAAGTGCCTTCAACCCATGAGACTCCCTAAAGGGCCTTATTGCATATATAATCCAGGTAAAACAGTGGATTTGAAGAAAAAAAAAGCGTAAATTATGTTTAAGGCAAAAAATTATTAGTGTTTTTTTTATTAAATACCCTTCCGCCAAATAAAGTAGCCCCATGTATAACTTTGAACTACACACTAAGTGAAGATGAGTAAATTAATTCAATTAAAACATGTAAAAGAAAGTAAATCATTTTTTGATAGTGTGCACATTGCCATTAAGAAAATACACCAGGAGGTGTTCTTCATCCAAATCGACATGTCTACTTACTACTTTGGGATTTTTTGCAGGTAATCGGTCACTCAGTTTCATAGATACTGCTGTACATCTGTAAGTGAGTGTAAGCAAGATGGCTACCAGTGAGGCAGCCCAGTGATATAGAACATGTGACAAGGCTCCAACTGTCCATATCTATCCAATATACGAACAGCTGGAACCTTGCTCGACCACTCAGATCACATTGCTTGTTTCACGTTCCATCACAAGCCTTGGATTACTGGATTATATATATACTGTATATATATATATATATACACACACACACACACGCACACACAGAGCAACACTATTTATAATTTTCTTTCTAAAAAGAAGGAGAAAATGAAAGAAAAGAGAGAAAGAAAGAAATATGTTGCATAAATCATATTTAACGTGGATGACTTCTTTGTTTGGCCTACTTACCCTGTCTCCTTTGTCTCCAGCACTACCAGGAAATCCTCTCAACCCTCTAGGTCCCTGAGCAATACAATTACCACAGATCAGTTAGAATAACTCATTTCTTGTGACCTTGCACTCACAGATAGAATCTAAATTTGTTGAAGGTCTTTGTTCTATGCACAACATGCTGGTGTGGCGTTACAAAGGGAATTAGCAAGGAATCTTAGAATCCCTTCTAGTAAGAAATTGATTTATTTGGGGGCTTGGACTATTATTAGGAATGTTTGTTCCATAATTGTTGCAGACAGATTTCGATTTTTCATGTCATATCTAAACATATATAATGTAAGGTTAATTTGATATATATCCATACCTCACTCCCACTAGCACCAGTCAGGCCCTGTGGACCAGGTAACCCAGAATCTCCCTGAGGTGAAGAAGCAGAAGAAATGACAAAGGAGTCATGCAGACATGTTACTTTCATGTCACAGGCGTCTGTAATTATCAGCATTTCTTTTCTAGTGAAGATGCCTGTCACAGGATCCCTGTAATACTGGTGCTTTAACAACCATGTTCTTAAATCTTTCACAAAGTAAGCAGTAAGTAAAAAGCAATCAAGCAGAAAGTAAAATCTCGTACCTTTTGACCACCCTTTCCTGGCTCCCCGGGTTCACCCATGTGACCTTTGTGGCCCTAATAAGAAAATCCACCAGCTTGATATGTGACAGATTCAACATTAGCACGGGGTTTGCATTATACAGTACATGCAGATTCAACATTAGCACGGGGTTTGCATTATACAGTACATGCAGATTCAACATTAGCACAGGGTTTGCATTATACAGTACATGCAGATTCAACATTAGCACGGGGTTTGCATTATACAGTACATGCATACACAATGATCAGGTCTGGTTTACTCCAAAGTTCTCTCTAAACATATTAACTTGGAAATTAGAAATACACAACAAATGAAATACAATGCCAAACGTTTTGACTGTAGAGCTCAGTATACAGTGCCTTGCAGAAGCATTCACCCCCCTTGGACTTTTTCACATTTTGTAGTGTTACAACCCGGAATTAAAATGGATTTCATTGGGATTTTTACCATTTGATTTACACAACATACTTACTTTGAAGGTGCAAAATATTTTTTATTGTGACACAAAAGTTAATTAAACAAAAAAAAAGACATTTGTTAGTTGCATAAGTATTCGCCCCACTGAGTCAATACTTGGTAGAAGCACCTTTGGCAGCAATTACAGCTGTGAGTCTTTTGGGGTAAGTCTCTACCAGCTTTGCACATCTGGATCCTGCAATTTTTGCCCATTCTTCTTGGCAAAATTGCTCAAGCTCTGTCAAGTTGGATGGGGACCATTGGTGAACAGCAATTTTCAAATCTTGCCACAGATTCTCAATTGGATTGAGGTCTGGGCTTTGATTGGGCCATTCTAAGACATTCAGGTTCTTGCTTTTAAACCACTCCAGTGTAGCTTTGGCTGTGTGTTTAGGGTCATTGTCTTGCTGGAAGGTGAACCTCTGCCCTAGTCCCAGGTCTCTTGCAGACTGAAACAGGTTTTCCTCTGGAATTTCCTTGTATTTGGCTCCATCCATCTTGCCCTCAATCCTGACCAGTTTTCCAGTCCCTGCCGATGAAAAGCATCCCCATAACATGATGCTGCCACCACCATGCTTCACCGTGGGGATGGTGTTCTCAGGGTGATGAGCAGTGTATTTAATCTGAGATCATGTGACACTTTAATTGCACACAGGTGGACTCCATTCAACTAATTATGTGACTTCTGAAGGCAATTGGTTGCACCAGAGCTTATTTAGGGGTGTCACAGCAAAGGGGGTGAATATTTATGCAATCAAGACTTTTCAGTTTTTTATTTGTAAATAATTTTGAAAAATATGTAGATTTTTTTCCCCACTTTGACATTATGGACTATTTTGTGTAGATCAGTGACAAAAAATCCCAATTAAATCCATTTTAATTCCAGGTTGTAACACTACAAAATGTGGAAAAGTCCAAGGGGGGTGAATACTTATGCAAGGCACTGTATTAGCAAAATTATAATATTAAATAATCAATCAATCAATCAATCAATCATAATAATAATAATAATAATAATAATAATAATAATAATAATAATAATAATAATAATAATAATAGCAGCCACTAGGTTTGCACTATATAAATATGATCTCCCGGTCCTGACCAGCTCCCAGACTTGAAACAGGGTAACAGCAGGATCATCCTGAAAATGGGATTTTAACCCTTTAAGGGCCATGATGGTGTAAACACGATCATACTGAAGTGTGATTCTGGGCCCATGATCGGGTAAAAATGATTTAAAAAAAACGCACTTTGTTTCTTTGACTTACTGGGCCACCATACTTTGCAGTATAGCTTGTTAAAGCATATCATTGGATAGAGGAGGGATTGAATTTCACTGCCTGCTTGTTTTTTTTTTCATGCGATGTCACTGAAACAGGCATTTAATTTTTAAAGCTCAGAGACATTTTCAGTAGCTTGCAGAAACAAAACATGACACAATAAAAAAATGTGAAAGAAAAAAATGTGAAAACACTGTAAATCTGTATTTGACTTATAGTTATGTTAGAACATTTATTCTGTTTTAATATATATGTTTTACAACATTTATAAATATCAAGAAACGAGTGGATTTAAGCAAATAATGTTTCATTAACTAAATTTATCAGGTTCTTTTTTATTATTATTACTGATATTTTATTTATAAATATTTATTTGTAGAAAATAATTGAGAGTAGTGCCCATTATTGCTTATAAAGACCCTGAGAATAAACGTGTATTAATGTCATTGCAATCACTCAGGTGAAACAATTTCTTGTAATCTGCCCAAACTTTCAGGAAGTATTCGGGTCATAGAATAACACATTTTTAAAAATATATCTCAAAGCAAAATACATACAAAAATACTTAACATAACGTGTTGAAAAAAAAGTGAAAAGTTGGTATGTTTTTTTTTTATAATGTTCCGCAGTGTTCTGAACAAAGGACACCAATTCCAAGATGCTACTGTAACAAACAGCCAAAAAACTGGGGCAGCATCCCACTGAAAAATGCTTGGTCTTTAAAAGGGTTACACAGACAAATGTGATAAGCAGAGTTTCAGTTTTTGACAGGTCAGTCAATTCAACGTGTTGGAGACCTGGGATTGTTATGGTTCTACCATCTTACTGTTCAACAGATAAGCTCATAGACATGTTTACTCCAGAAAGGCTCTACAGATTTAATAAACCTGCATGACAAGGAGTTCATAAAAGAATATGATACTGTTACCTTCAGGCCTGCCACCCCAGGGTTGCCTTGAGGACCAGCGGGGCAAGCTGTTGGACACTTTTGTTGGGAAGAAGCAAAAACAAGCATTGTTTTACATAGTTTGGTTGATTAAATCAAATAATATATGACATACACAAAGTATGTTTGTGGTTAAGGAAAACATATAAATAAAATAAAGAAACAAACACTTTGCAGGTTAGTTTATAATCACTTACAAAATCTCCACTCCCCTCTCCTGTGAAAACTCCAGGTGGTCCCTAAAAGGAGAAACAACAGCATGTTGTGTTTCATTTACTGTAGGCAGCACTAAGATAGGATTAGGAAGAAACAACTCTCAGTTACTGGGCATTCCCATAGACACGTATGAATAGTAACTCTAATTACTACTACCCACCACATTTTAATGATCATTTCAGGCCTTAAATTAACCTACAGTTTCCAAACAATTACAAATTGATTATTAATATTGAATAATTGACCTGTAACTGAAGCAATTATTCAGCATGCAATATTCTCTGTGTTGCTTAATATATATAAATAAATATTTGAGAAATGACTTACCGGAGGCCCGGGTGGACCCGGGAGACCAGCACTGCCTCTTGGTCCCATTGGTCCCTGTTCATAACAAACAACAATGGTGGTTAATATTGCAAAATAGTTTATTACAGGCCAGCTTTTATCCAAACTGGAAACCAAACGTGTGGGTTCAAGTTCAGCCTTGGTTCAGAAGGTTGAAAGCAGTGCTTAATGTGTGCCAGGGCTCCTCTTCCGTTATGAAAGTTAAAAATCTCATACTATTTTTTGCTCTCAAATGCATGTTGTCTGAGAATTTAGCATTTTCAGTCAGACATAACGTAATGCACCGCCATTTTCTTAAAATTCTCAACATGGTTTCATCCATTCTGTGAGTTAGAGACATTGGTAATGCTCGTGGAACCGTTTAGCATACAGGGTGTGTGAGGAGTGGGGTGGGAAGGAAGTTCATTCATGGCTTGCCAAAGGAACGCAGAGCAGCCGTTGACACAAGTAGTAAGCAGAGAAAACATTATTATTATTTGTTTATTTATCCAAGGCAACTTACAGAGACTAGGGTGTGTGAACTATGCATCAGCTGCAAAGTCACTTACAATTACGTCTGACCTGAAAGACGGAGCACAAGGAGGTTAAGTGACTTGCTCAGGGTCACACAATGAGTGAGCTGAGTTGGGATTTGAACCGGGGACCTCCTGGTTACAAGCTCCTTTCTTTAACCACTGGACCACACAGCCTCCTATACATGAGGATAGCCAGTCCAGTGGCTTTTTTGGAGAAGCAAAGCACATCCCTCTTCAGGTTTTTCTTACAGGAAAGGGGAAAAAGAGATGCTACAGCATGGAGACTATGAAAAAAGATCATTAATAATGATGGTATTACTTTGTATATAATGGAGAATAATTGATTGCAAACTTGTAACACTAGAACAGCACCCCTGTGGAACCCTTGTACAGCACCCCTGTGGAACGCTTCGTACAGCACCCTGTGGAACCCTCATTACAGCACCCCTGCGGACGCTCGTACAGCACCCTGTGGAACCCTCGTACAGCACCCCTGCGGACGCCGTACAGCACCCCTGCGGGACGCTCGTACAGCACCCCTGCGGAACCCTTGTACAGCACCCCTGTGGAACGCTCGTACAGCAGCCCTGCGGAACGCTCGTACAGCTCCCCTGCGGAACGCTTCGTACAGCAGCCCTGCGGGAACGCTCAGTACAGCACCCCTGCGGAACGCTCGTACAGCACCCCTGCGGAACGCTCGTACAGTAGCCCTGCGGAACGCTCGTACAGCACCCCTGCGACGCGCTCGTACAGTAGCCCTGCGGAACGCTCGTACAGCTCCCCTGCGGAACACTCGTACAGCACCCCTGCGGAACGCTCGTACAGCACCCCTGCGGAACGCTCGTACAGCTCCCCTGCGGAACGCTCGTACAGCAGCCCTGCGGAACGCTCGTACAGCTCCCCTGCGGAACGCTCGTACAGCACCCCTGCGGAACGCTCGTACAGCACCCCTGCGGAACGCCGTAGCAGCACCCCTGCGGCACGCTCAGTACAGTAGCCCTGCGGAACGCTCAGTACAGCTCCCCTGCGGAACACTTCGTACAGCACCCCTGCGGGCACGCTCGTACAGCACCCCTGCGGAACGCTCGTACAGCACCCCTGCGGAACGCTTGTACAGCACCCCTGCGCACGCCGTACAGCAGCCCTGCGAACGCTCGTACAGCTCCCCTGCGGAACACTCGTACAGCACCCCTGCGGACGCTCAGACAGCACCCTGCGGAACGCCAGACAGCTCCCCTGCGGAACGCCAGACAGCACCCTGCGGAACGCTCGTGACAGCTCCCCTGCGAACGCTCGTACAGCACCCCTGCGGAACGCTCGTACAGCACCCCTGTGGAACGCTCAGTACAGCACCCTGTGGAACCCTTGTACAGCACCCCTGCGGAACGCTCGTACAGTAGCCCTGCGGAACGCTCAGTACAGCTCCCCTGTGGAACACTCATACAGCTCCCCTGTGGAACGCCAGCGCTCGACAGCTCCCCTGCGGAACACTGTACGGCTCCCCTGCGGAACACTCGTACAGCTCCCCTGCGGAACGCTCGTACAGCACCCCTGCGGGCGCTCGTACAGCACCCTGCGGGAACGCTCGTACAACACCCTGCGGCACGCCGTACAGCACCCTGCGGCATGCTCAGTACAGCTCCCTGCGTGAACACTCATGCAGCTCCCCTGCGGAACGCCACAGTAGCCCTCGCGAACGCCGTACAGCACCCCATGAACGCCGTACAGCAGCCCTGCGCGGAATGCTCGTACAGCACCCCTGCGAACGCCTGACAGCTCCCCTGCGGAACGCTCAGTACAGCAGCCCCTGCGCGGAATGCTCGTGACAGCTCCCCTGCGGAACGCTCGTACAGTAGCCCTGCGCGGCATGCTCGTACAGCGCCCCTGCCTACAAGATTAATTGGAGCACCTGTTTATACCCTTGTCTAAGCATTGTCTCTCCTGGCGGGACAGAGGGGGACCCCCCCACACACTCAGCATTTATGTTTTTATTTTTACAGTATATCATGCCATGCCATGAACAGTAGTGGATTTCTGGATTTTGAAGTGTATATTTAATAGGAAATTTGTTTTACTGTATTTAGATTAAATACATCAAAACATTAAAATAAAACAAATGTACATAGATAATTGATATTTAGTAATATTTAACCCTCAGTTATTCTTCCCACTTTCTTACCTCAGGTCCAAGATTGCCAGGATCCCCAGCTTCACCAGGTTTTCCAGGAGGTCCCTGAAAACCCAATGAAAGCCAGGCTGATTCTTCCTTCCATTCAGTCATGGGTATTGCTACTTAAGGTAAGCATTGTTTTAAATAGAATGTAAAGACTATATTTGACTAAGGTCACACAGGAAAGGTTTTAAATGGCTAAAATTAATATATCAATATGCATCTAAACAAATTACAATTATGTCCTGTATGCTGTGTATTTGTAATTCTCTCCATTTGACTACCTCTATGTATTTTGCAATACTGTTTCCCCATCGAGCAAGCAGCATAAACTGTAGTTCTACAGAAGCTACAGCTTTTGAGGCACTTTCCCTCCCAGCTGGTGTCCCTCATAGACACAGTACAGTAGTAGTATTTGCAAAGATGTCAGTTGAGATAGGATAACATATATTTAGACTAAAAAATAAATCAGTTAAATGTTTTACGATGAATGCATAATTTCTAAGATGAGGTTTTCCAGACAGCCTATAATAAATACAAAAAGTACTTCTGAACATTGCTAAATGGCCTCAAATGAGCTTGTGGTTATTGCAGCCTTTTTATTTCCCACAATGAGATAGAGTCGAGTGTCATCTGACATTAAGTGAAAGGTCCAGTAAATTTCAACAGCAGACAATAAAACAAACAGAGCTCCACACTTACTGCAGGTCCCACTGACTCAGGTCCCTACAGAAACAAACAGAAAGCAAATATGTTCCTTCAGCAAACCTCCTCTGTGCATTCTCTTTATAACTTAAATATTTACAAGCCTTTTACAGCAAATGCTTTCAGTTAGTATTAGCCTGTTTTATTTATTTGGCAGACACCTTTATCCATGTCATCTTTTTAATCATTTGCATTGCATTCAAGTCAGTCATTTCCATAGAAGACAAAGCTTCTGAATTGACAAACGCGTTTAACATACTGTATACACTGTAGTATAAATGCTTGTAATGGAAATAAACCCTTTTAAAAATTCAATACTTACAGGCGGGCCAGGGAGACCAGGAGATCCAGATAATCCCTGGGGTCAATGAAAAAAAACATAATGAACCTTTGAACCTCACGTACGCAGTGTTGTTAGGACCGCCTTTTTTCACCTCCGCAATTTTGCCCATTAACGTCCTTTTCTATGATCAGTACGTGCAGAAAGGTTAGTTTATGCACTCAAGATTGAGCTTGAGACTGGATTACTGCAACGCTCTGTTCTGAGGCCTTCCTAATGATACTCTTAGAAGGCTCCTGTATGTCCAGAATCCTGCTGCTCGTATCCTAACAAGATCAAAAACTTGTGATCATGTTTCACCTGTACTGTCAACTCCATGGTTGCCTTTTAACTTTTGGATTGATTTTAAAACTGCAATGTTAACCTATAAAGCTCTAACTGGCAGTGCTCCTTCATATATTGCTGAGCTGCTTACTCCCTGTGTCCAGCTCACAGCCTGCGTTCCTCTGAGGCTGCTCTGTTGGTTGTCCCCAACTCCAGGCTGCGCACTCAGGGTGACAGGGTTTTTTCTGTTTATTTGGAACTCCTTGCCAAATAATATTAAAAGTTCAGACTCTCTGGAGTTTTTTAAAACTCTTAAAGACTTATTATTTTAAATTGGCTTTTAATTGTATCTAACTTGTACTTTTAACTGGCTTTTAACTGATCTTAATTGTACTTTTTCTTTTAGTTTGTTTAAATTGTGTAAAGTGCCTTGGGATACTTGCTATGAAAGGCGTTATATAAATACAATGCTGGGATACTTTCTATGAAAGGCGTTATATAAATACAATGTTGGGATACTTGCTATGAAAGGCGTTATATAAATACAATGTTGTTGTTGTTGTTGTTGTTGTTGTTGTTGTGTTGCTGTTATTGCAATGCAACGGTAATAAGTTATTTTACTGGCACTGGAGTCTACACTGGTTCCAATGTAGCCTTTTAAATGGAAATCAGTTCCAAACACTAAAACAAAAAAAGCATGAATTTCTGCCTTCCAATGTTTTGGCCACCTTTTTGACCTTACAAGCAATGAATCATCACGTTCTTTAATCTGCTGCATAAAAATGCAGCCGGAAATCACTTTCTGCTGGTGGGTGCACAGTATGTAGGGACCCAACACTCTGCCTGCCTATTAAAGAGAGAAACGATTACAAGCCCCCCTGATATGGAAGCGCCTCAGACTGAGAGATTAAAAAGGAAATAAACATACCCGTTCTCCGACAGGTCCTCTTGGGCCCAAGGACCCTTGCAGTCCCTAATAATTCAATAAATAAAAAATGGAAGAAACTTGTTTTAAAGATATACTATTAGATAATAATGTGGTATAAGCCTTAATTTGATGTCATTATTCTATTAGCATCAGGATTAAAATAATCAGGTAAAGAATCAAATCTTATCAGTCATGGACAGTAGGTGCCCTAAAATGAACACAGAAAGTGTTGTTGTTTTTTTAGTTTTAAATAAAAGTAGTTTTAAATTACATTCATAAAGAAAACAATGGGGCTGGAGCAACAGCTTTTAAACATGGTGCTAAACACTGCTCTGCAAACTCTATAGAATGAAAAGAACTCCTATTGCTGTGTCACATTGGAATGTGTTAAACAATGTAACACAAACTAAAACATGAACGGCTGATGAAAATATGTCAAGTGTTAGGGTTTGCTAGGGAGTCATGGCTCTTGGAATAGCGAGCTGGAAAAGTGAAATTCCCAGACAGTCACTTACATGAACTCCAGGAAGACCTGGCAGTCCTCTCAGTCCTGGGAGTCCAACCTCTCCTCTTTCTCCTTTCAGACCCTGAGATGAAGAATATTTAACATTATTATTTGTTTATTTAGCAGACGCCTTTATCCAAGGCGACTTACAGAGACTAGGGTGTGTGAACTATGCATCCACTGCAGAGTCACTTACAATTACATCTCACCCGAAAGACGGAGCACAAGGAGGTTAAGTGACTTGCTAAGAGTCGCACAATGAGTCAGTGGCTGAGGTGGGATTTGAACCGGGGACCTCTTGGTCACAGCCTCCTTAAAGTAGCACGTATTGTTCTGCCATTAACCCCTTAGCAATGATTCTGATCTAAGGAGCAATGGTAGCACACATTGGTAGAATAAAGCCAACATTAAATATTTAACAATTAAAAGTAAATCTTATGGAACAGATTATAAACACATTTTAGTGTTTATTTTAACTGTTTAGACTTCAGGGACATTGCTATGGTGAGTTACAGGGTAATATTGACACTCCCAAGTCAAAAACGCCAGAGGCAACATATACATAAAGATTTCACATGTTGAGCTATATATATCTAATCTCGTGCTGTACCCTGGTACCACGTGAATACCAGTAAACTACCGTATAAGCATCAATGGGCAATAGCTGTACCAGTCCTATGTTTCTCCAGGATAATACACTGGAATTATAATTGTATATCAATGAGTCTAACAAAAATAGAGGAAGCACGCTATGATCGTAGCGCCACTGTTCCTGAAAGAAATCCATTTGACTCTATCCTTTTCCCTGGTTGTCATACTTTTTTTAAAAATGATTATTGCGAGCTGCATTAGCTCTTGCGTTTTGTTCTGAACAAGATATGGAAGTGCAATTCCTTCTCAGTAAGATGATGCTTCTTCAATTTATCCCTTGAATTTGATGTTTTTTGGTCCATGGAACAATGTTAATCGTACCAAACTGGCACTGGCCACGCTTGAAACGCGCATTTCCAAAATCTAGGAAAGGACGATGACGGTATGAGAATATCAAGATTACACAAACAGAATGTTCCACTCTGGGTGCTGTACACACAGCCAATGGCATTCTTTGAACATCTCTTAAAGGTACATTTGCAAAAAGATCAGTCACAAAGGGGCTCTCCATTAAATATGGATCAGCTTAGTGAGTGAGGGCATAGAAACAATTCTTAGCTCCAGTTATAGGTTTCATTCAGGTTATTACAGATCTTATTATAAAAATATGTGTATTAAACTGAATTTCAAATATATTTAACCTGGAGTGTTTGAAGTTGGAAGGAAGGATTATTAGATTAAAATCAGTTTGCCTTTATTCATAGTTCATACCTCCTTCTTCTCCTCCAAAATCACCGTCAATACCTCGTCTCCTTCCCTACCTACCCCCTGTCCTCTGCTTACTCACTCCCCATCACCCTCTGCAATCTCTACTAATTTACTCTCCTTCTCCTCCTTCTCGCCCCTCTCGACATTCCTCCCTGCTCCAGAGCCATAAACCCACCACGTGTTCTCTGGACCCCCTCCCCGCTCACCTTTTCCAGACCGCTGTCCCTGCTCTACTCCAGAACTACCATCCTGTCTCCCTTCTCCCTTTCCTCTACAACCCTCGAGCGAGCGGTACATCGCCATCTCTCTGCTTTCCAGTCAAAACATTCTCTGCCCCTTTTTCTTCAGCAACATATACAGAATTCACCCCTTCCTCACTGACTACTCCACAAAGCTCCTAGTTCAGGCCCTGGTACTGTCCCGCCTTGATTACTGCAACTCCCTCCTGGCCGGCCTCCCTGCTTCCGCTATCCGTCTGCTCCAGCTCATCCAAAACTCTGCTGCTCACCTTGTCTTTTCCCTTCCTTGTTTCTCCCATGCTACTCCGCTGCTCTGCTACCTCCACTGGCTCCCTATCGCCACTCACATCCAATTCAAAACTCTTGTACTTGCCTATCACTGTCTCGACCTTTCTGCCCCCTCCTACCACCAGACTATTATTTCTCCCTATACCCCCTCTCGCCCCCTCCTCTCCTCTGCAACTGGCAGACTAGCTGTACCCCCCCTCCGCTCCCCCGCCTCCAGAGCCTGCTCCTTCTCCACCCTCGCCCCGCAGTGGTGGAACGACCTACCCATGGATATCAGGATTGTTAAGTCCTTGACCACCTCAAGACACATCTGTTCAGATAGCATCTGTAAACATCACAACTCTCGACCATACTGGATATGGCACCTAATTATATAAGTACTTGCATCATCTTGTGCTTTCACTGAACTGCTCTACACTTTGCTGTATTCTACTACTGCTCTCAATCATAATTATATTTTCTATATCTTGTACTTGATTTTACTCTGAAAGGTAACCGTATTCACGTTTTTTGTAATTGCTTTTATCGTTCTTATCCATTTATTGTATTTACTACTTGCTCTTAATGGAATTTATTCTTATTTATTACTAAAGTAATTATTATTATAAATAAAGTAATTATTTACTGTATTTTTTATTGTCTCTCATCTGAATTTGCTCTTACTACTGATTCTATTGTATTGTGATATTTTGTAATGTGATATTTTGTAACATCTGTAAGTCGCCCTGGATTAGGGTGCCTGCTAAGAAAAAAATAATAAATATTTCAACTTCTAAAATGCATAAAACATCCCCCTTAAGTTTACCTGTACATTGTATAAGTAGTGATACTTACAGGTAGACCAGGTGTTCCAGGAAGGCCAGGGACACCCTGTAAAACACATACAGATTGTTTACCAGCTTTAAAATGGGTACTATGAGTTTATGCTGGTAGCAAGTTTGGCAGGATGAAAAGTTGTTTTGTTAGATAGCAGGGGAGCAAAGTTTGGTCTGCCAGATTCTACTGAAAACTATGAAATATAAAATGCTGCTACAGTAATTCTTCATGTTCTTAGAAACAAGGTTATTGAGGTTGGGGGGGGAGGATAACTTTCAAACAAAGAATTGGCAAACAGCACAAATCTGCATCCAGGAACCTTTTGAAAGTGTTTAGGTTACTCAAACTGTGCTTGCATAAGCAGTCTGGTGCATTGGGAAAATGCAATCACAACATAAAGTAGACACATATTAAAAAGCTTGAAAGTGTCCTGGTAACTTGTAATCATACCAACCACGTAGCCAAGGTTATGACATAAACTGTAGAAATTAAATGAATCTGAGAATGAAATGGCTTGTTCCCTTAATCATGAACAATATTCTATGATTGAATGTTGGCTGTTTTATTATGCATTGTTGCACAATGTCATTTTTTTAAATAATCTTGTTTCGGCATTTCCTTGGCTCAGTAGTTCCACAAAAAGCCAGCCAGTATTAGGTGAGGTGAAGCTTGTCATTTTATGCACACCTGATGCTTTATGAGATCAGTGCATTTAACACTTTATTGTAAAATATTGTATAGTAAACAAAAGAAAACAAAATAACATCAATAACATTTTTCAATTCTCAAAGTTAATAATAATAATAAATAATGCCCAAATTACAACCCCATAGACATACTTACATTCTTCCCATCCATCCCATGGTCTCCTGGAGGCCCCTGAGGGCCCGGGGGACCCGGGGGACCAGGGACAGGCCTTGGATCTCGGCCAGGCTGCAGGGAAGAGAAACAAGCTAACAATCAAAAAAGAGGCCTTCTGAAGCTGCACATTATACCACAATATTTGGTTTTGGTGGGACATTACATTCAGAAAAATGTGTTTGGTTATTATGTACAGTTACCACAGTTTTGCGTTTGACCTTATTAATATATATATTTGAGCTTGATAATACAATGAGCTGATAATAAGTTTATTTAATATGGTCTCTTCTGTTCTACTGTTTGAATGAGAGTGATGTCATACTATACCACAAGTACCTTTTTTGTCACAGGAGTGGCATTAAGAAGTTTTTATGTTCTAACACTTCCTGAATTGTGCATGTATTTCTAGTACGAACAACATGATTTGACTAAATGGGCGTAAAAGTAAAACACATTCAAATTGATGTTGTGTACAAGGAATAGGGTTATTGTGAAAGAAAATAATTTTTCTTAAAAAAATGTCACATTCTGTAATTTGCAATGTGGCCACGATTCCAAAGTGGGGTTAATTTTGGGTGGGTAGCACAGCTGGTTTCATCTTGGCCTGTCTTACCTTCAATGGTGTTAATATTCATCTTAGGGGTCAGCAAACCCTTTGGAATAGTCTTAGCTTTAACAATATGTTTTCTGCCCATAAGACATAACAATTAGTCAACAAGTAGATCATCCCCAGTCAGAAACAACCAGCAAGCAAAAGCATATACTCTAAAGCAAAAACAATCAAAAGGCAGAAAAAAATCAAATAAATACCTCAGCATTGGGAATAATTCTCTGAAGAAAACAGGGGAAAGAACAACAACAAAACAGGTGCATTAGTGAAAACGTAACCCCTTCACCCAGAAACTGATTCAACAAAAAGTATTTCCTTTTCAGACAGTAGCTGTTCATGGTTGCAAGAGTTGAGCTTTATTAAGCTTCCATAATAAAGAAATGATAGATAAAGTACAAAGCTGCCAACACAAGCAGAGAAAGCAGAAGATGGGTTATTATGCAAAAGGCTGATACTCCTCCTGATGGTTCTGATAAATGAAAGCCTTTGAGTATTCATTGCCGTCTCATTCTCTGGTGACAATAACGGAACTCTTACATGAACAAGGGAACCCAACCAAAACCCACTTGTCAACTATCGAAGCACTCCCGGAACCATATATTTATCTTGTATATCAGACCTGTGCATCATTTCACTAACAAAAAAAGAAATGCAGCACTAAAGTCTCCATGTTCTATGTGTTTTGGAAAATATATATATATATTTTTTTTGCTGTACTTAGATAGAGAGATAAACTGTTAAAAAAAATTCAATAATAATGTTAAGAGTGGCCTTTTTTCTACTGGTTTAAGGTGGGCAAGCTCTGTGAACTTGAATGAGATACATGTCTTATTACACAATGTGGTGGAGCTTACTGTACCAATCCCCTCCTCTTTGCAGACTGTGCCTTATTATTCACAAGAAGTTCAAACTTCGCCTACAAAGGGAATGTACTTTTGAAAGCAGATGGTTTTTGATTGGTTCTACCTCTTGAATGGGTAATTCAGAGCAGGATTCTCTCTGGGCCCTCTGGGGGTCGCAGTGTATCAGCATCCACTGCAGTTCAAACTGAAAGTAAAGGAATTACTGGATGAGCTCAAGAAAAATCCCAAACACACTGTTGTTAGCCAATTGTGGCTCACACAGATTATATTTAAATGACACAACGCCAAGGCAGAGTTGAGGGTTTTATACCAGTGAGAGAGACTTTAGCTATGATATGGCAAGTGCTTTACCTGATTTTATAATTCAAATGATCATTTAAAAGATGTTTCCGCTCTGAATATGACTTCAGCCAAGTCAGTCATTTGGCTTTGCTATGCTGTCTCACAGTGTTTGTTTACCCAAACTGTACTGTATCATTTTATTGCAGGACAACAAGATTTACAATGTGAATATTATTTTGCAATTCAACTTATTAATCACATTGTAATGAAGTCAGTATACACCAGCATTCTAGATAAGGGGTAGTGGGTGTTTTAGACATTGAAAAAATATTTTTGGAAGTTAAATCTATATAATAAATACAATATTCTGTGTTTGGAGAGAACCCTTTTGTAAAGTATATTCCATCTGCAGCATTGGAATGAAAACAAATACATTCTGTTATTGGGTTTATTTGTTTCACAGCCATATTGTCTGTGGTCAATAAAGCAAATAAGAATAATTGTTGTTTTTGCATAGTAGTTCAAAGTAACCTTATAGTTAAAATGTAAGGTTGTATGTAGTTAATACATACCTGATAAGTTAGCATTAAAGTATGTACAGTATTTATTGAAAACACTCATCACTTCAAGATAATGTTGCATTTTACACACACAAAATTCATTTTACTCACATACAGCATGATTTTCAAAAGGTCGCAACTAGGTCGCAAACTGATTTCTAAAAACTGACTTGGGTCACTAAGTATATGGCTTTCAAAGGGTTTAGATTAAATTAGTCTTGTATTCACTTGTTGATGCTTTAAAAAAATAAAAATCAGGTGACGTGGTTTCATTAATCAGGCTTTTAAAATCACTGTGCGACCTCGTTCTTATTTTGCCACTTTTAGAAATCGTGCTGATTGTGTTTAAATTGGAGAGTAAATTACTCAATGACGCAAAACCTTATCTGGAGCGCTGGTATACACCTACGAAACAATGCACTTAACAATTCTCAGGTCTGCTTGGCCACACTGTCCATTTGATACTGTCTCAGGACTCAATTAACCTTTCTTTTCATATATAAACACTTACCACTACAGAGGTATTATGATCTGCATCCAGCCTTCCAATGAGAGTCTCCCCTTCAGTATTGACAATACCTTTGGTCTTAATGGGTTTGGATCCAATAGGCTGGCAGTCCAGGTAGAGGGTCACCTGATCGCGCTCCACTCCCACCAGCACTTTGTGCCACTCTGTGTTGAAAAGTTGTGATACCCCTGGGAAGGTGACCACTTGCAGACTGCCATCCATGCCCACCAGGAAGAACTCCACCCCCTGCTGGTCTCCGTTGAGCCGCAGCCCCACCTGTTTGTAGCCATCCTGGTCCACCAGCTGCCACATGTTCCATACTTTGTTGATGGTGTTCTTCATCATGCGGAACGTGGTCACAAAGGAATACTCCTCAGGCAGACCATGCGGGTAGATTATCCTGAAGGGATGCAATAGTTACTTCATTTATCTGAGGGTTTTTATTTAACTGTGAATATATATTTTTTAGGTTCAAATCTAACATTTTAGATGTGGGAAGAAAAAAACTTCATGCTAAGAAATGGAGCAAATGTGGAGTTATATTATTATTTATTATTTTATTTCTTAGTTTTATACAGTTTTATACAGTTTTTTACTGGAGCAATCTAGGTAAAGTACCTTGCTCAAGCGTACAGCATCAGTGTCCCCCACCCTCTGGTCAAGAGGCCAGAGCCCTAACCACTACTCCACACTGCTGCCTATATTGATTCAGATTGAATAACACATGGTTGATGTTTTTTTTTTACTCAAGCAACATGTTTATGAAGAACAAAGACATCTAGACTCTACTAGAGGTTATCATTATACTCTTCTGAACCTGTTTTGTTTTCAGTGGTTTGGAAGTGGGCCCACTGTCATTAGATATAATCACAGCCCTATGTTTTTCACAGCTTGTTTTTTTAACCTGTAATTTAGTCTTACAGATGTCGATATAGCCTCCACAGTAAGCCATGTAATGAGGAATCATTAAACAATCACCCCATTACGTTACTTTAACCATTTCAATTGCTCATCCCATTATTACAAAGTACGTATTGGCAGATTAATAAACAGAACGCTGTTAATGACGACTGGCGTTTTTTTAACCCTTACATCCCTGTGAATACGTATAACATGATTTTAAAAGGACGTTTTTTCAATATTATTTCAGAGACCTTATAAGTGTAAATACTTATTTATAGGTTTTAATTTACCAGTACACTTTTAAGCAAATCATTTCGTAAAAAAAAATAAAAATACATTTTCTTGATATCTGGATATCACCAGGCACAAATATATATTTCGTCAACAGAAGAGAAGATCTTGTTTTTTTAATGGATTTCCCGTTTCTGGCACCGATCCCTGAACAGTATGGATATTATAATCAATTATTGGAATCTGGGCATTTGATAGATTCTGTAACATATGTAAGCTAATCTAATGTAAAAAAAAAAAGGTTGTTCATGGAAGCCTGTAAGTGTTACTTTGTTTTGCATGAAAGACACAAAAAAAATTCCATTCTCAGTTCTTGTCATTTTATTTTGCTATTATTATTATTGGGATTTGAACCGGGGATTTGAACCTCCTGATTACAAGCCCTTTTCTTTAACCACTGGACCACACAGCCTCCTATTAAACTTAAGCATTGTCAGTTGGTTAACCCGGTCTTCTTTCATGGATTGACATTGCTCTGAAAATGTGTCCATATGAAGAAACACTTCTTTCAGCATCCACAGAATTGGTAACAACTAACAAATATATTTTAGCCTTTCTTGCTAAATTGGGAATAGTTCTTCTGCATTTCTCCAAAATTCAGTCAAAGAAATTCCACTGCCGTTTTCTTTTGCTACAGCTGATATCCCTCCATTTCTGATTTACAGTCAGCATCAAACCCTGGAATACAATCTAACAGGAGAGGCTCTTTATCCAAATTACAAACATGTTGTGGGTCTAAAATCCTCACTGCCTTAAGAAGCTTGTGAGCTGGCTAAATAAAACGTGGTTTTATTCTGCATTGATCAGGGTTGTAGTAACTCGTCAATTTTTCAAAACCTTTGTGGAACGTTTTAACAGCACACGGTTTGTTTATTCTGCCACCTGTGCTGTGCAACTCTTATGCCAGTGCTTGGTATGTATTCTGCAACTTTATTGTACGTTTGATGAATTCTAACATTACGACTTTCAAAATAAGTTATACCCTATATTGCTGCATGCGATCTCTCAAAGAAATGCTTTTTGAGTTAATTGGTGCATCTATTTGTTCTAAAACAGCAAGTCTAGAGGTAAACTTTTTCTTTAAACGCATCAATTTCTAGAATGGCAATAATTGTCCCTCGTAATTAGGGTTTTTTTCTAATTAGCCAGAATTGTATGGGTTAATTACTTAATTATTCTTTAGATCAGTTTAGTTGGAGTGACTACACGGACATCTAGAGGCTTAGGACTGAATTGCAGGTTAAAAAAACAATGTGAAAAAAGCAGGGCTCTAGATATAATACATGTAATCTGCATATACTGTAACTACATTATAGCTGCATATTAGTTCATTTGTACTGGGTGGTTTCCATAATTAAGCTTGACAATGCAAATTGTAGAATGCAGATGCATTTCAAAGCGTGTGGTGTTTACTGTTTGGAATTTGAAAAGCTATACTTTATAAATACTTTATATCAGAAGGCATGTTCAGGGGCACACTTTGCCTGTGAAACAGTATTCATTTAATGTGAATTCTGAAGCTTGAATGGATTCTGAGATATAGCCTTAGATTATAACAAATCTGGATGAAAAAAAAAAGTTTCTTTTATTGGACAGTTAGAATAACCACCATCAAATGAGAATCCTATAATACAGCTGTGTGCCTGATGTGAACACACTACTGGTTCTCAGCACCAGAGGTTAAAATTATGTCGAACTTGAATGAGAGAATCATAGAATACAGCTGTATATCAAATATGAAGACGATGGGCTTGAGCCTATCTTTCAAATGCAAAGGACAAGTAGTTTTCACATAAACCATCAATAAAAAAAATGACCCAGAAAATTGTAGAATACAGTAGCAAATATGACAGCAGTTCTTAGAACGTTTGGTTTATCATCTAGAAACCACAAAGTTAAATTAGCACTATATGACTGCCAAGGAGTTTCCATAACACTGAGAACATGAAGGCATAATCTCAAATGGTTTATGAGAAGTTGATATGGCTGATTTACAAAAACAGATTTACAATACGACCCAATTAGTGGATTCTGTATTCAACAAAAACTACCAAAAATACTCTTATCAATAGCAGATAGTATCTGGAAACTATATACTTTCCCAAAATATTGTATTTGTGGAGTAAATCCTACATTTTTTATATCAGTTGGCTACAAAACATCCATCAAATGTGTTTAATACAATTAAATTGATGTTGTGCATTTCCCTCGAGTCTACCACTCGCTGCTTGTTAACTAGCAGCCTCTATGGGTAGTAAGTTTATAGACATAAGTTGCAACCAGCTTTTACCTTCTTGTAAAAGGATCAAGGCAAGGTAATAAAAAAAGGAGTTTCCTGTTGCCTAATAAAATAAATGAAGGCAGCTTACTGGAACATGTGGTCTGACTTGAAAAGAGAACTGCAGCTTTTAAATAATGTTTTCAAGGTATCGTCTGATGAATATCAACAAAAATTAAAAGAAATGCAGTGCTTAATGTTAGGCAACTTGAGCTGTATCAGCTTTAATACAGTATATGACAAGTGAGCTTTTTATGCGAGTTATTATAGTGGAAGGAAATTCTATGATTACTGTATATTAAACCCTTGAAAAAAAACCCTGCCCGACCTACAGTGCAGATAGCTGACATGTCTGCTCACAAATTATTGTTTTAAAAAATATACCAGTTCAAATGCATGTGAAGCCTTTTATATACTTTAAATGTGAATTGACATGTTTATGTATTTCAGAAAAACAAAAAATCTTTCAACATATCCTTATTCTTTCTGCACCAGTGTCATAAAAATGATTTATTACATAAAAAAAAAAATAAAAACAGGAATGTGTTACAAAGTCTGGCCAACACTTTCCCTAAAACATGACAGTAAATGGATGCCCCTGTTCCTGCTCTACAGACGCAGAGGGAACACAAACAGATTGGACTTGTATGTGTGCTGCTAATAAGCTGTTGTCAAGGTGAGTTAACACCTGCAAGTTCACTGTAACAGTAAAACATCTGCTGTGATTTATTATTTATTTATTTTTTTTCTTACCTCGTAGGAATTTGAAAGCCTGCATCTTTATCGAGTCTGTAAGCCACTTGCAATGCTGTCGAGCCTTCCACCTTTCTCACTCCCTTGAGTGGTACAACGTCCAACTGGAATTGGCTTATCAGGTCAAAGCCTTCAACAGAAACAATAGTGCTGTGATATCCTTTTCACTTGATCCCCCCCCCCCCCCCACACCCTTTTGTTTCTATGCATGTTGTAGTCTACAGTGATCGTGCTGTATTCTACAGTGATCATGTTTAACTACTGTGGCTTGCTTATACAGGGTAAAAATCACATGTGTAGCTATCTATATATATACTGTATATATATAATATTAAATATCCTTACGCCAATAAAGTAGTCCCATTTATAACTTTGAACTACACACTAAGTCAGGGGTGTCCAATACTGGTCCTGGAGGGCCGGTGTCCTCCTGGTTTTTGTTCCAACTGTACCCTAAATTAATTAATTGGACCAGTAAAGCTTCTAATAAGCACTTAATTGGTCCAATTAAGTAATTTAGGGTACAGTTAGAACAAACACCAGGAGGGACACCGGCCCTCCTGAACCAGTATTGCCCACCCCTGCACTAAGTTAAGCTGTTTCATCCTGAAAGACAGAGATTTTTTTGTTGTTGTTGGGGGTATTTTTTATGTTTTGCTACCTTCTAGTTCATTTAATTGTTCTTCATGCAAATCGGCATGTCTACTTACTACTTTTGGGATTTTTGTTGGTAATTGGTCACTCAGTTTTATAATTACTGTAACTGTAAACAAGATGGCTACCGGTACTTAAAATTCTGTGAGGCAGCGCAATGATTTTGAATATGTGACAAGGCTCCAACTGTCCATATCCATCCAATATACGACAGCTGGAATCTGGCTCGACCAATCACATTGCTTGTTTCACATTCCATTGCCGTAGACTTGGATTATATATATATATATATATATATATATATATATATATATATATATATATATATATATATATTGTATTACTTTAAATTAGCGTCGCAGCATTTATTTTAAATTGATAAAAACATCTGCAGCGTTTATTCAAGTGTGGTGCTTATTCAAGGGCGGCATGTAATTTGAAGTACTATGGTTTTCGAACATTTTTATTGCGTTTTTTTTTTTACGGTATTTGAGGGAGGCGTATATTGAAGTTTATTTCTGTGGATACAACTTGATCAGGATGGCGAAGAAGTCCTACAACTTTAAACTGAAAGCTGTTGAGCTTGCAGATCAGATCAGGGTTTGACTAGGTGAGGTCACATACCAGTGTAGCGTGGAGAGGGAAATAATAACGAGAGAAATGTCAATTCAACACCGGCGGTTTATTTTCCAGCAGTTTCTTAGAGTCGCAGGGCTGAACTCTTTAATATACGGTGCGTTTCTTTGTCTTCAACCAACAAGACAACTAAACACTCAGTCTCCTGATCCAGGCAGTGCTTCGGTGAGGAAGAGGAGTTGATCCCGTGGCTATCCCAGCAGCGTCACAGCGAGAGCTACACTAGCTTCTGCTCCCCATTGACAGTCATTCTGTTTCTAGTGTATTGTTATTATTATTATTATTTGTTTATTTAGCAGACGACTTTATCCAAGGCGACTTACAGAGACCAGGGTGTGTGAACTATATGCATCAGCTGCAGAGTCACTTGCAATTACGTCTCACCCGAAAGACGGAGCACAAGGAGGTTAAATGACTTGCTCAGGGTCACATAATGAGTCAGTGGCTGAGGTGGGATTTGAACCGGGGACCTCCTGGTTACAAGCCCTTTTCTTTAACCACTGGACCATACAGCCTCCTAGTATCTATTGAATACACTGCTCTGTCAGTACTTCAGGTCAATTCTCCTCAGTCTGATACTGCGATAAATTAATATTCTGTTCAATCTCTAAGGTACAATTGAATGTTTTTTTTACTGAAAAAAAAAATCACCATAATTTGATGATTGTACTGTTTAATTGATCTGATTCTGTTCTGAAAGCAGAGTAACCCTTTTGTTGACTATGTATGTATGTGTATATACTGTGTATATATATATATATATATATATATATATATATATATATATATATACAGTGCCTTATGAAAGTATTCGGCCCCTTGAACTTTGCGACCTTTTGCCACATTTCAGGCTTCAAACATAAAGATATGAAACTGTAATTTTTGTGAAGAATCAACAACAAGTGGGACACAATCATGAAGTGGAACGAAATTTATTGGATATTTCAAACTTTTTAACAAATAAAAACTGAAAAATTGGGCGTGCAAAATTATTCAGCCCCTTAAGTTAATACTTTGTAGCGCCACCTTTGCTGCGATTACAGCTGTAAGTCGCTTGGAGTATGTCTCTATCAGTTTTGCACATCGAGAGACTGAAATTTTTGCCCATTCCTCCTTGCAAAACAGCTCGAGCTCAGTGAGGTTGGATGGAGAGCATTTGTGAACAGCAGTTTTCAGTTCTTTCCACAGATTCTCGATTGGATTCAGGTCTGACTTTGACTTGGCCATTCTAACACCTGGATATGTTTATTTGTGAACCATTCCATTGTAGATTTTGCTTTATGTTTTGGATCATTGTCTTGTTGGAAGACAAATCTCCGTCCCAGTCTCAGGTCTTTGCAGACTCCATCAGGTTTTCTTCCAGAATGGTCCTGTATTTGGCTCCATCCATCTTCCCATCAATTTTAACCATCTTCCCTGTCCCTGCTGAAGAAAAGCAGGCCCAAACCATGATGCTGCCACCACCATGTTTGACAGTGGGGATGGTGTGTTCAGGGTGATGAGCTGTGTTGCTTTTACGCCAAACATAACGTTTTGCATTGTTGCCAAAAGTTCGATTTTGGTTTCATCTGACCAGAGCACCTTCTTCCACATGTTTGGTGTGTCTCCCAGGTGGCTTGTGGCAAACTGTAAACGACACTTTTATGGATATCTTTAAGAAATGGCTTTCTTCTTGCCACTCTTCCATAAAGGCCAGATTTGTGCGGTATACGACTGATTGTTGTCCTATGGACAGAGTCTCCCACCTCAGCTGTAGATCTCTGCAGTTCATCCAGAGTGATCATGGGCCTCTTGGCTGCATCTCTGATCAGTCTTCTCCTTGTATGAGCTGAAAGTTTAGAGGGACGGCCAGGTCTTGGTAGATTTGCAGTGGTCTGATACTCCTTCCATTTCAATATTATCGCTTGCACAGTGCTCCTTGGGATGTTTAAAGCTTGGGAAATCTTTTGTATCCAAATCCGGCTTTAAACTTCTCCACAACAGTATCTCGGACCTGCCTGGTGTGTTCCTTTGTTCTTCATGATGCTCTCTGCGCTTTAAACGGACCTCTGAGACTATCACAGTGCAGGTGCATTTATACGGAGACTTGATTACACACAGGTGGATTCTATTTATCATCATTAGTCATTTAGGTCAACATTGGATCATTCAGAGATCCTCACTGAACTTCTGGAGAGAGTTTGCTGCACTGAAAGTAAAGGGGCTGAATAATTTTGCACGCCCAATTTTTCAGTTTTTATTTGTTAAAAAGTTTGAAATATCCAATAAATTTCGTTCCACTTCATGATTGTGTCCCACTTGTTGTTGATTCTTCACAAAAAATTACAGTTTCATATCTTTATGTTTGAAGCCTGAAATGTGGCAAAAGGTCTAAAGTTCAAGGGGCCTAATACTTTCAAAGGCACTGTATATATATATATATATATATATATATATATATATATATATATATATATATATATATATATATATCATACATGCCGTAAATAAACTTTTGTTTGAGATGATTAATGAACATAAAGCATAAGTATGACTTAACATATAAAAAAAATTTAAAAATACCAAATTTTTACCTGGTAGGTCATCTTGTCCAACTCTTATATTAGGGCAGACAGTGTTGTCATCTAAGCTGTTGTGGTTGTAATCAAGGTCCATTTCTGAAATGAGAACATTCAAGGGCATTTAAAACAACTTTTTATATACAGTAACTATCATATTTTTATCATGTCATGTTCTTAAAAGATCTGTTTCTTCTGAGAGCTTAGCAAATCATTTTTGGGCCTGAAAATAAATATTGAATTCAATACATCAGCCACTTGCCCACACTATCTTAGAGACTGTTTCTTTATTAATAATATTATTACTTTTTAGACTGGAAAATATTGCAGCTGTTTGTATAAGTATCTGGAAAAAACATTCCTTAAAAAACCATTCGATAGTTACTATACTCAAACTCAACGGTTCAGACCACTCAAGTTAGTAAAGTATGTGTCACAGATAGCTCTGTGGTGACATCAGGTCAGAAAGTAAATCCACAACACACAGGACTGCGAGGTCAGTGAAATGCGCTGCTTGTGCATTTATTATAAAAGAATAAACAAAATAAAATGTTTTAACAAAACTCAAACACTTTTATAAACAAAACGGCGCGGTGGCCAAAACAAATAGACAGACAAACAAACAGTGAATGAACCCAAACAACAAGTATCGTGCTGTTCCAGCATGAGAAGCAATCGTTATTATTTTCAATTTTTTCTCCTCTCTCGCTCTCCCGTTCTCCACTCACCGAACACCCGACCCCGAGTGAGTAAAACACTGTATCTTTTATGCAGCTATACCGAGACTCGATTGCTAATCAATCATTCAGATGGGATCTCGTTACATCTGCTTGTGAACTAATTGTGCTTCCCGTGCTTCCATACTAATACCCACTTTAATCTGCACGTGGAGTGATTGTGCAATCCCTGTGCCTAAATACAAATATACATTTTAACAACACTCGTGCTTCATAGCTCCACATTATATCCCGTGCACCAATACATATACATCAAGATTAACATGCCACATACAACATAAAACACAAAAATACGCACAGGGGCGGGGCACCCCACCACAGTATGTTATACTTTTGTGACGATTTCTATATTATTCATATTGATCTTTAAAATGGAAAAGACAATGTTAGTTTTTTTATAAACTTCTGTGTGGTTGCTGAGTGTTTTCCTCACCTGTGTCTTGGCAAATTTTTCCCCTTTGCTAAATACCCCCCCCCCCCAGGATTGTAAATATATCACTTGACAATTTGTTTTTGTTTTTGTTTTTGCTCTTCATTGTTTTCTGTGAAAAATAAAATCTTTGTTTTTTTTTGTTATGTATGAAGCAAATAATTCGCTGTCAGGGCCAAGTTCTGAGGTAGCAATTAATTAAAACTGACTGGCACGACTCTAAGGCTACAACACGCATAGCAGTGGATTCATGTGACTGGGGTGGGGGATTGGTTACATAATATTAGGTAGTGAATTGTGGCAAAATAAAACTTGCCACAATTCACTACCTAATTTTCCCTACAGAATATACAGGAGTGGCATGTTTTGAGCCCAAAATACAAATTGCCACAATCTATTACCTTATTTTTCCTACAGAATATGTAGGGGTGGTATTTTCTGACACTGCAGTATGACTTACTGTAAAGGAAGGTATGACTTACCTTCCTTTCCTATAAAATATTATAAGGGTAGTAATTTCTGGAGGCTGAGGCTGTGTGTGAGGCTGAGTGGTTAAAGGTGGTACATTTTGGCAACTATATCGGCCACAAATTGCTACCAAATTTTGTCAGGGAGGCATATTCTGGCAGTACATACACCGGACAGCTACAGTATATACTTGGAAACAGGTATAATCCCATTTTTTCAGTTAGTAGCATATCTGAAAATGTCTGTGTAACCCTCTTTAAACCTGTTAATGGAATATATGTTAAATACTATGGGGTCTAGTCAATATATCTAAACAGTTGTGGATCAGTTATGAGATAACATATATTTGTGTACCATGGTTAGCAGTGCATGCATCTCTTTTTAGTGATTTAAAGGAAGATGGTGTGTACATCAAATCAGTCAGTGTACAGATTAATTAAATTAGACTCCTGTATATCAACCCCTGCATATATTTTAGCCTGCTATCTTTATGTGTACATGTAATCTTTTTTGAATAGCTCTTCACTGCAGATCGACCCTTGGAGCATGTAAGAAAATCCTGCACTTAGCTACCTGCATAGGAGGTATAGATAGCACTGGGGTATTGGTACACTTCTACTATCCAGTACATTTCCCATGGGAATTCAATATAGCTAAGCCTTAATAAAAACACTGAAGAGACCACGCTGACTCAATGATAAACTGACTCAATGATAAACTGACTCAATGATACACTGACTCAATGATACACTGACTCAATGATACACTGACTCAATGATACACTGACTCAATGATACACTGACTCAATGATAAACTGACTCAATGATAAACAGACTCAATGATAAACTGACTCAATGATAAACTAACTCAATGATAAACTGAGTCAATGATAAACCGACTCAATGATACACCGACTCAATGATACACCGACTCAATGATACACCGACTCAATGATACACTGACTCAATGATAAACTGACTCAATGATACACTGACTCAATGATAAACAGACTCAATGATAAACTGACTCAATGATAAACTGACTCAATGATACACTAACTCAATGATAAACTGACTCAATGATAAACAGACTCAATGATACACTGACTCAATGATAAACTGACTCAATGATAAACATCATGATAAATTAATGATAAATTTGATTTCATTCAGTGTAGGATACACTCAAGCCCAGTGTGTCTCAAATCAGCAGGTTTCTAAATTTGGTCAAGGATATATATATATATATATATATATATATATATATATATATATATATATATATATATATATATATATATTCAGTGTTGCCCTTTTAAAAACGTGACCCAGACACAGAACTTTGATTTTAAGGGCTATTGTGCACTTTTAATTCCACACACAAAAACAGACAAACAAAACAAAAGCCTAGCTCAACATAGAAATATTTTCATTTTCACAAATACTTGAGTAAGCACATTCACTGAGGAGTCACTAAAGGTTACATCAAAGTGCCTGAAATGATAAATGTGATACTTACGACACAGTGCAGGGGTCCACAGTACTGACAGCAGAGCTACACAGGCTGAAGTGTACAGCGTACAGGGATGCCAAGATTGTTTTCTAATTGGAAAGAAAAAAGGAAAATATGAATTAGCTTTGTGTCGGGTGAATAGGTAAATGGAAATGTTGTAAATGGATGCCTTCACTTAAAACACTTATCAAACAGAGTATGCCAAAAGCACACAGCTTCTGTACCGGGTGATCATACATCGCAGTTTCACTGTGAGACATTATACATTTATACATATATATATATATATATATATATATATATATATATATATATATATATATATATATATATATATATATATATATATATATATATGTATTTATTTTTAAGTGGAATGTGCAACAAAAAGATTGCATATATGCTTAGGCTTATCTCTATTCATGCAGCATCTCTTGCCAAACTACCTGGAGAGAAATTAAGGTCAACACCATTCATCAAATTAATTAATTAGGCAATTACTAAATGTGTAGCGATAAGGTTCTCCTGTCCGTAAGGAATTTTATTGACTTTCTGAAACCAATTGTGGTTTCTTGATGTATTATATTGTCTCTTGTTTTGCTGTCAGCAGCAGAGTGCCCAGTGCTCCTGCTCTGTTCTTAGTTACTGCAGCCTATGTTGTGATGAGACTAAATACTGTGCTATTACAGCGTGTGTTGTGATGAGACAGAATACTGTGCTATTAACACGTGTTGTGATGAGACAGAATACTGTGCTATTACAGCGTGTGTTGTGATGAGACAGAATACTGTGCTATTACAGCGTGTGTTGTGATGAGACAGAATACTGTGCTATTACTGAGTGTGTTGTGATGAGACCGAATACTGTGCTATTACAGCGTGTGTTGTGCAGACAGAATACTGTGCTATTACAGCGTGTGTTGTGATGAGACAGAATACTATGCTATTACAGCATGTGTTGTGATGAGACAGAATACTGTGCTATTACAGCATGTGTTGTGATGAGACAGAAAACTGTGCTATTACAGCGTGTGTTGTGATGAGACAGAATACTGTGCTATTAACACGTGTTGTGATGAGACAGAATACTGTGCTATTACAGCGTGTGTTGTGATGAGACAGAATACTGTGCTATTACAGTGTGTGTTGTGATGAGACAAAATACTGTGCTATTACAACGTGTGTTGTGATGAGACAGAATACTGTGCTATTACAGCGTGTGTTGTGATGAGAGAGAATACTGTGCTATTACAGCGTGTGTTGTACCAATGATAACAAACACTGTCATGCAGTCATATTTGGTATTCGTTGAATAACATTTACCTCAGCTTCTATTCACGAACAATACGTACGGCATAAGAAGTCGGGGCAAGAAGCATAATAAATCACCTGCAGTGTATGTTTACTGCTGACCAGAGCAGTTTATAAACCCTGAGGTATCTGACAATATCCTCTTTTAACCAGCAGCTCCCACTTTTATCAGGATTAAGAGGATAATCCAGAGATGAACCGGATAAGTGGATAAGTGCTTGACACAATGTGGAGGTACTCCCTAGCTCCGTAAAACGCTAATAAAATTCAGGGTTAATCAAATCAACCCCTATTGTAAGTTGAGTAGACAACACTGACGGATTGTTTTTCAAAATCTGTGTTGCTTCATTCCGCAACCATACTCAGATTCCTGTTTTGTTTTCCTACACACTTTTGGAAACTTTGTTGTGAGTATTGGTTTCTTATGTGATGAGTGGATCTTGTGATGCTGTAGGTTACACCCATAACATCAAGAGATAAAGTGGGCAACATCTGTCAATATTAGTACTTTTTAAATTGTCTTTTCAGGTAATTATTTTCAGGGCTTGGTCTGCGTACTCTAGACTGAAAACATCTTGAATTTCTATAGGTTGGGCATAACAGTACAGTAAGGAGGAATCACAGGCTGTGCGTGTGCAGAATTACTTTTGTGTCTTGCTATACGCCTGATGTGACTTATTATTGCACCCTGTAGGAAGAAATATAAGTTTATGTCAAATAAAACCATTATTACCCCTTTCTTAACAACACCAAGCAACACACAATCCAAATCAGCATCACTGAAACAAGGTAGCTCTGCACATTCAAATCTATAATAGATGGCAGTACGACAATATATACTAATGCAGCTACTGTACTGTACTGTAAATGTGCCTCTACCTCACATTTCTGTTGATGCAGCTGCTGGTATCGTTTTGTCTGCCCTCTCACCCCTGTAATAAGAAATCTGTCTATCACCAGATAATTCATGGAGCCTACAACACAGCGTGGTGGGAGGGTTCAGGGAATGATTGACAGGTTACTCAGCAGCCATCTCCCCAGCGAGGCAGCAGCCAGCAGTGTCTCTGAAGGAGCAGGTCCCGGTTTGTAAAGCAGTTGGTATTTCCTGCAGTAACTCTTCTCTGCCACTCGAGATTTGATTGGTGTCCCATCACTCTTCCCTGCTGTGCCCTTGGTTCACAATAGATATTGTGTGCAGCAACAGGCTTTCTTCAGACTCTTAAATACAGTACATAACCCCAACGTAGTTCCATTATCCTCCCCCTGCCCTTTTTGTCCTAGGCCCAAGCATTCCGGGGGAAAAAATGAATGCTGGGATAAGGTTCTACTGTGACAAGGGGAGCAAATATTACAGCTAATACATTTTAGGTAGGGACTTAACCTTTGTTGCAAACATTACATTATTTAAATGTATTTTTAGCTGGTCCTTCAAACAATCTTGCATTCTCCAAGCTGAATCTTCAATTGGGAGCATTTAACTGACTGTTAAGAAAGCAATCATGAATTACTGTACCCTTTAACATCATCTTTTACTTACCCTTCCATGAACAGCAACATCTCTTCCAGACTGTTTAAAGTGCCAAGAACAGTATTTTATTGTATCTTCCTCTCATGTTCTCTCATCCATCACATTAATTACTTTTCACAATCTCTGTGCATTACCACTATAATGTCCTGCCAAGAATGAACTAAGTACAATTCTTCATCGTTAAAAGCTTTCAGACCTTCAGAATCTGCACTGTCCTAAGATCCACTTTACTGTTTAGATAGCAGTCCATTAAGAGAACCTAAAATAGTCAAAGGGATTTGTAGGGCTTTCTCTGTACAACACTGAATGTAAACCCCCATTCTTTTGTACTCCTGTCAAAAATAATAAACCAACATTTATTTTGTATGTAAAACAACGATTGAGAATCGCAAATATTTAAACTGTTTATTTCCAATGCAATCAACTTTACAATACATGTGCAGACATGCCAAGTCTTACTCATTTGGAGTGAGATTCATTGTTGTAATTACATGGTGATTACTGGTGGTTCCTGTGTTTACACTGTGTAATTGCATGGTGAATACTGGTGGTTTCTGTGTTTACACTGTGTAATTGCATGGTGATTACTGGCAGTTCCTGTGTTTACACTGTGTAATTACATGGTGATTACTGGCAGTTCCTGTGTTTACACTGTGTAATTACATGGTGATTACTGGTGGTTCATGTGTTTACACGGTGTAATTACATGGTGATTACTGGTAGTTCCTGTGTTTACACTGTGTAATTGCATGGTGATTACTGGTGGTTCCTGTGTTTACACAATGTAATTACATGGTGATTACCGGTAGTTCCTGTGTTTACACAGTGTAATTACATGGTGAATACTGGCCGTTAAACATGCCAGTAAATGATGATGTTATTTGAATTTGGAAAATTGGTGCTACTGCATATTATTTATATGTAATTCATTCTAATTACACTAAAACGTATACATTTTGGGTTTATTTGTTTTTGACTAATAGCTCATTTGTTTACTGGTGATTTCTGTTGTTTAATTGTTCTTTGGTAAAACGACCTTTACTGTTCAAGAAAAAGTTTGGCCATTGATTTGTAAGTCCACTGCAGAGCGTTATGTTACCCTCCTGTAACCCTTTATTGGGTTACACACTGGTGTTGTTGCCTGTACTGCTTTTTATCTTTCCAGTGAGCATATTATACACAGCATGTATTTATTAATAAGAACATAAGAACATACGAAAGGTTACAAACGTGAGGAGGCCATTCGGCCCATCTTGCTCTTTTGGTTGTTAGTAGTTTATTGCTCCCAGAATCTCATCATGCCGCTTCTTGAAGGATCTCAGGGTGTCAGCTTCAACAACATTACTGGGGAGTTGGTTCCAGACACTCACAATTCTCTGTGTAAAAAAGTGCCTCCTATTTTCTGTTCTGAATGCCCCTTTATCTAATCTCCATTTGTGACCCCTGGTCCTTGTTTCTTTTTTCAGGTATAAAAAGTCCCCTGGGTCGACATTATCAATACCTTTTAGAATTTTGAATGCTTGAATCAGATCGCCGCGTAGTCTTCTTTGTTGAAGACTGAATAGATTCAATTATTTTAGCCTGTCTGCATATGACATGCCTTTTAAACCAGGAATAATTCTGATCGCTCTTCTTTGCACTCTTTCTAGAGCATCAATATCCTTTTTGTATTGAGGTGACCAGAACTGAACACAATATTCTAGATGAGGTCTTTTCATAGATTCCTTCTTCAATTTCAGCATCTCCCATATGGTATTTATAATGCACATTTATTGCCTGCGTGCAGTACCTTACATGTTTCTATATTAAATGTAATTTGCCATGTGTCTGCCCAGATAGTCCTGACCCTGGCCTAAATGTGTACGTATAATTCAGTACAATAATTAATTATGTCATTTTTAATTATTTATTTTAGATAAATAAAGTTGGTCCATCGTGTTATCTATTTATCTTTTTTTTTATGTAATTTGTCCAATCAATATATATATATAATATAATTTTGGCGTTATACTCCAGCAATAGATGTTAAACCAGCCTCTTCAAAATATTGGTCCAGGACCACATCAGATTTGCATGTCTTTACAGTGGGCAGATTTGTTCAGGTTTGGTACTCAAATGGATATTTTAAACTGTCATTCTAAATGGTCTTCTTTCTATCGAAATTTGTGGACCAAGTGAATTCAGCTGTTATCAAGTAATTCTGCAGTCATTAATAGGGCAAGTATGGAGTATTATAGTTTTCATTGAATTATTATTATTATTATTATTATTATTATTATTATTATTATTATTATTATTATTATTATTATTATTATTATTAATTTTTACACCACAGCTCTTCTTTGAAGTGTTCTGGGATCTCAGTGACATCCCATCCACAAGACAGCCCCTCCTACACGGCACACTGTGCTCCCTGATGCCTTAGAGTACAGACTTCTGTATGAGAGAATAGACTGTCCCATCAGCTACCAACACCACTGTCCGCAGCACAACTTGTGAATGTGAGACAGCACTGTCCACAGCACACCTTGTGAATGTGAGAGACAGCACTGTCCACAGGACACCTTGTCAACGTGAGAGACAGCACTGTCCACAGTACACTTGTGAATGTGAGAGACAAAGCAGTACAGATGAACCCAGGGGAAGAGCTTTCAATATTTGCTTGGTTGCATGTTTGATTGCATTTTATTATTAACTGTAGTTCTGACCACCATTTATGCATGTTTACCATAGAAAACCATCGCAAAGTGTAATAATGCATAGTGGAAGAGTGGTAAAGTATACATACACATTATAAATCCCAGTGAGGCATGGTAAAGCATATTTTTTTTTAAAAAAGAAAACATGGCAAACCATGGTAGGCTATGGTAAATGCATACAGGTATTACCATAGAAATAGCATGGAAACATTGTGAAACTATCACATACATTTACTGGCCTCTGTGGTCTTCAGAAGTCACGTTATTGCACACTTTTACACTTGGCAGACACTATAGTTATCACATAAGTAATCTTCTGCCTGGGGTGATATTGTACTAATAAGAAATCCTCTAACTAATTGAAAATCATAAATTACAAAATGACAATACCATCTGTCTCATACAACCTACAGCAATCACAACATGAAAGCGCTTCACATCTGTGACAAACTAGTAAACTACACAACATGTATTGCAGGGGCTGTCATTTCGCGTGGAGCACGACCAGTTATATCATGCCTTGCCTTTAATTGTTACCTGCTGAGGAATTTGGCAGCCAGCAGGAAACATCCATGACTTCAAACTACAATCATAAAAATATTCAGTAATTCTTAAATAAACTTTTAGGTTCAACAAATCATAACCATCTAGCTGGAAACTCTTCTGGGACTGCAGGGCATTTTGGAAAACTAAAATTAGTTTTGTATTTTTTTTTTTAATGCCTTTGTTATTAACTTTTTTATTCAAAACTATTTATAATCTTAAAACTGCCCTACTGATTAGAAAAAAGTCAACACTCAAAGAGGAGCCCTATTTAGGTTGTGCATACATCTTAATTGGAAACAGTTTGAATGATTTCTGCTTATGAGTTGTACTGTTGAAACAGAATGATGAAGCACTATGTAGTTTGAATAGCCCGATACAACATGGGAAGAAAGCTGGTCTAAAGCATCAATGTATTTTTGATTAAACCCACACCACACTCCGGGTTAAGATTTAATCAAAAAAATCTCTCCTGCTTTATGTTATTCCTCTGTCTTATCGCACTATTCAACAAAACTTCCATTCATGGCAGGGCACAGGTGAACAGAGTTGGGGTAACTCATAAGTAACGTGTTACTGATATAATATTACTTTTGCAAATAACAAGGTAATATAACGCGTTTGGTTTTTAGTGGTCCTTTCTTTTTTGAAGCCAAAGTACATTTCAGTTCAGTTGTAACCTACATGTGAATTGCTCTTTATTGTTTTTTCAGTCAGCACCGCACGCCGTCTAACCAGAAACACTAACAACTCGGCTTACGGCAGTCCCTAAAGAAGTAGCTGCTATTTTCCTTAAACACATGGAAACCCTGAACACAACAGCTTTCATTGCATGCATGTGCACAATCAGGATTAACTGGCTTGAGTACACAGCTTAATAAAGTCAGAACAGATCCCGACAGGTACATAAACAGCTTCTTCTTCAGTAACCTAAGCTGCTTTTCTTATTTAAAAAATTATAATTTTTCCGGTCAATTTTTTTCGAATTTGGAATGCCCAATCGCTTTTCTCCTCACCACAGCAATTCCCCACATGGCTCAGGAGACCCGAAGATTCAGTGCACGTTCTCCAATTCCACTACCAAGCCAGCTTCCTTTTTTACCCAGGAACTCATGAGCAAATGTCAGCGAGCTACCAACCTCTGGAGGACAAGAACCAGCCCTGCAGGTGTCTGCTCTGAGCTCACTGGGTGGCTGGCCAGCAGGGTTCGCTGCAGAGCAATGAGGAGAAACAGTCCCTGCCGGTTTTACCTCTCTAACCCACGGGAGCACCTGGGTCAACGCGACGCTTCCTTCGGAGTCTCCAGTGATGACCGGCCTACTTCGCACAGCCAGGACATGCACCTGCGCTGTATGACTCACCCTGCACACCACACGGCTGTGCTTCTACCAGGTGAGCAACTCAGGGACCCCATTGAACCTGCGCTGTATGACTCACCCTGCACACCACACGGCTGTGCTTCTACCAGGTGAGCCACTCAGGGACCCCATTGAACCTGCGCTGTATGACTCACCCTGCACACCACACGGCTGCACTCCAGGTGAGCCACTCAGGGACCCCATTGAACCTGCGCTGTATGACTCACCCTGCACACCACACGGCTGTGCTTCTACCAGGTGAGCCACTCAGGGACCCCCTGTTCCTTTTGATGCGATACAACAAGTACTATTTAAATTTAAAAACAAAATGTTTACAATTGTTTGGATGTACGCTTTGAAGAACTCAAATTGCATGCAAATTGCTATTCTCTTATAAAAAGCCTTTATGTAACTTAAATATTTTTTTCATTCCTTATGACTTGCGCAAAGTTGCATGAATTGTAATGATTACAATTTACTATTTTCTATATCCAGTAAATTATTAAGAGCTGTTTGTTTGTTATACTACAAAAATGTTTAAAAGCCTGTTTGACACATTTAATAAATTAATTACCAAACATACAGTTAAATAGTAAACAATAGTCAACAACTGTTTCGCAGGACAAGACAAGAGAAATGAATATAACAAGTACTATAACAAGTGATATAATGCACTACTTTTTATTAAGTAATGAGTAAGGTCATTATATTCGTTTTATCTGAAGAAACGAGTAATGAGTAATACGTTACTTTTTTTTTAGTAACATGCCCAACGCTGCTGGTGAATACACTTGCCAAACACCTGTATCTACTTGACTTAGCTTCTTATAAGTTTTACATCATAGGAATGCAACTCTCAAGCACACCACTGTATTGGAAAAATAGTAAAAAAAAATTTAAAAAAGTGTGATCGAATTCCATCTAATATCAGCAGTATTATCTGTACGTATTGAGCAATGGCCATGTAAAGAACAAGAGTAGCACAAGGACAGCTACTTGAAAATGCCAAAATTATACTACAGCAATATTACACAAATACTACACACCAGTATTTTCACTCCCCACAGCACACTGGTACATTGCAGGACCACAGTGCCATATCATTATCAGTGTACTATAATCTGCACTATATACTGTAATTGGGCCCCATATACTATATTTTCTTGCTTTTCTTGTCATTGCTGGTAATACTGTGGGCTCCACCGTCTCAGTCGTGCTAGTACTGTAGACTGTCGGAGCGTGCACATATTACTGCTCCAGTGGTAATACTGTGGGCTCCACCGTCTCAGTTGTGCTAGTACTGTAGACTGTCGGAGCGTGCACATATTACTGCTCCAGTGGTAATACTGTGGGCTCCACCGTCTCAGTTGTGCTAGTACTGTAGACTGTCGGAGCGTGCACATATTACTGCTCCAGTGGTAATACTGTGGGCTCCACCGTCTCAGTCGTGCTAGTACTGTAGACTGTCGGAGCGTGCACATATTACTGCTCCAGTGGTAATACTGTGGGCTCCACCGTCTCAGTTGTGCTAGTACTGTAGACTGTCGGAGCGTGCACATATTACTGCTCCAGTGGTAATACTGTGGGCTCCATCGTCTCAGTCGTGCTAGTACTGCAGACTGTTGGAGCGTGCACATATTACTGCTCCAGTGGTAATACTGTGGGCTCCATCGTCTCAGTCGTGCTAGTACTGTGGACTGTTGGAGCGTGCACATATAACTGCTCTTGTGGTAGATACAGACAAGTAGACTGGGAACAACCCCTTGTCTTTTTCAACATTACTGTTCTGTGGGAATGCATCCTTGTTTATTAAGAAGAATGAAATATTTAGAAATTAATAGGCTACAGCTTGGAATCAGTTTTGTGATCAACATCAAGAAGTACTAACGAGGATGTACCAGCAGAGGTATGGATGCAAAATCCATTCATGAGTTATATGAAGACATGAAAAGCCAAATATACCCATCCAATACATTGTGAAGGTTAACTGTCCTCTCCTTAACAAAAATACAAATGTACCTGTGTACACAAATTTGTAAAACAAAATCATGGACATACTTACTTTGCAATGAAATAAGTATCTTGTCCCATATTGTCTCCTTCAAGATAGAAAACAAAATACCAAGGTGTGAATTAAAAACAATACAAGTTTCTAAAGAAGCCAAGTCAGAACACACAGTGAGCAGGAGGTATCCCAACTCTAAGTCGTTTTCATGGTGTGAGAAGGCTGAAAGCACAGAAAGGAAGGGATGCGGAAACTTTTCAGAAGTCCCATAACAATTTTGCTCCAAACTTTACAATTGCAGAGACTTCTGATTGGCCAAGAACCTTCCAGGAGGCGGCTGTTGTCTTTTATGACCTAGAAGAGCTTGAAGCCTCTGGGCTTTTTGAACAGTGTGGGGTGTTCCTTTAAAACATGTGTTCATCTGTTCAGAGGTATGTAATGATGTTAACGATTAGGTTAAACAAAAGTCTGGTTTGTAATTTCACATAAAGTGGATTCATTCTTACAACAACCTTTATAAGAGTTTACACTGTATTTGTTGCGTTTTACATTTGCAGTTTTACCATGCTTTTTTCATGGCTATACTCAGAGGTGAAATTTCAACAAAAAAGGGCAGGTAAGCGCAGCCGGGTGTAAACATAAAAAAATGGAGCCAATTTGAGTGCCAATGAATAAATACTTCTAAAATGTATAGATATTGGTACACGATAATTTGTTAATGCAAAATAAACCTTAAATAACTGATACAGCATAACCAATTCACGATAAAGAAAGAAGCTGAAATTACTGAAAGTGTTGTACTCTCTGCATGTATCACTCAGTCATGTACTGAAATATAACACTTACGTTAAACCTTAAATGATGAGCATTCAGAAATATTACATTATACAGTAACTGCTGTAGACAGGGTGTTTTGTTTCATAATACCCTGAAAAAGAGGTCATATTATAAAAAGAAATGGTATAAAGAAAAGAACTGGGCTATAAAAAAATTATACAAAAAGGTCTTAGTCAAACAACGCCCAATAGGGGCTGAATTTTGTGATGTAACAGGAAGGACCAGGGGAGGCATCAAGGTTAAGGTTGTGAGTCCGGCCGCACCGACAGCAATCCCACTCCCCACATCCTTAGCACCAAAAAAAAATTAATAAATATAAATTGATGCACCAAGTATGTGAAATTGACCTGCCCCAGAACAATGGAGTCAATGATATACTGAAATGTAACAGATTTCAGTGTATCATCTCATGAGCTACATTGGTAAATATTGAGTCACTCTTTTTATCAATTTATTTCTACATTTTTTACAGTCATTCAGGGACATAATATGCCTAAATGTTGATTATTAAACAACGAATGTGAGTTTAACTTATTAGTAAGTACACAGGTTTTGATATTAAAGCTGAACATTAATGTCAATCAATCAAATCTTTATTTAATATAGCGCCCTTTGCAACAGGTTGCCACAGAGCGTGTCTGTGGTGGGGTACATCCTGCCCCTGTGTGTATTTTGTGTTGTGTTATGTGTTGTTATTATTTAATATCTATGTATGTATGTATTTGGGCACAGGTGTTTAAAGTCGGCAGGAAAGGGTTAATTGCCTTCCCTGCCAAAACACTTCACGTGCCGACTGTGCCTAGGCTGATTGAATGATTTAACAAGCAATCAAGCCAGGCACAGCTGCATAAAAGAGGCACGGAATGCTCCCCCGGGGTTGGGGGTTCAGAGGTGGAACGAGTGAGCGAGACAGTAAGCTTTATAAAAATACAAACAATTGCTACCCATGCTGGTTTTACACCAGCATGCTACTTGTTTAAACTATTGTACAGGTTTGTTTTGGCCAATGTGCCTTCTTGTTTTGTTTTGTTGTGAAAACTATTTACAATAAGTCGGCACACCAGCGCTTCATACCTCGCAGTATTGCTGTCTGTCTCTTCCTGGTCAGACGTCACCACAAGCCATCCGGTCACAGCTTCACATGGGCAAAACAAGAAAGTATACATAGCAGTAAGCATTAGAAGCAGACCAACAAATTAGTAAATACAATCAAATACATAAGTATGATAAATTATGAAAACAATAAAACATACAGTGAAAAGGCAGTAGCAGTAGTCATGTATATGATAGACTATAAAAATATGTCTCCTGCCTAGTTTTAAAAGCTGCCATAGTTGGTGCCTCCCTTACAGAGGCTGGCAATTCGTTCCACAGTTTAGGGGCCCTGTAGTCAAATGCTCTACCATCTCTGTTCTTTTTTAAAACAGTGAGATACCCAGCACCCTGTGATCAAAGTGGCCGACCTGGAACACATGGGACCAATAAGTCGCTCAGGTAGGATGGAGCTAACCCATTATAGGTTAAAAGCAGGATTTTAAAATCAATCCTGTATCATATTGGGAGCCAGTGTAGGGATGCCAATACTGGAGTAATATGGTCAAACTTTCTTGTTTTAGTTAGAATCCTGGCAACAGCATTTTGCATGAGCTGCAATCTGGACAAAACACAGTTTGGAATCCCAGAAAATAAGGCATTACAGTAAATTATTTACAAAGTTCCAAAGGCATGCATCCGTCTCTCAGCATCCAGGTACATTGATTTAACCTCTCGGTGATTCAATTTCTTAATATCAGGTAGTGAGACAGGTAGTTAAGGTATTTGTAGATGTGGAATCACAATTGATACAATAGATACAATTGTGTGTCATCGGCATAGCAGTGAAAGTTTACCGTGTCTACAGACATCCAGGGGGAGCATATACAGAGAAAACAAGATTGGTCCAACAACAGAGCCCTGCGGGATGCCACATGTAAATCTAGGCATCATGCTCCTCAATTTTAACATATTGTAACTTAATTGAAAGATAGTGATTCTGAATCTGAAGATAATAGCACATAGTTTACCACTTTAAAAAGGACCGTGTGACAGGGAGAGATCTGTGCTATCGGGAACATGCGTGATCCTGCAGGGGGGGGTCATAAGCCCTGTCTTGACCTGCCTGCCAATCATGGCAATGACACAAAGATGTTGAGCGAGGGTGTGTTGCTCAGACCTCTTTGATTGGTTGAAGGGCGGGTCTTGGGCAGACGATCAACTCCATAAATTTATGCTCTTCTGTTCCTTGGGTTGCCCATAGCACGATACCATACAGCGGAAGCTCTGGCTAGAGAAACTGGAGAAACCCTAGAGAGCAAAAGAAGCAAAGAAAGAAAGAAACGGCCAGTGCCTGATGCAGCAGCAGGCGGCTGAAGAAGACAGATGCTCAATTTTAATTTATTTATGTTCCCAAATGGGTAAAGTACAGTCCCTGGGATGTTAATTATTTTAGCTGAGGGGGATCTGGGCAAGCCCACAAAAGTATAGTGAGGGAACAGAACAGTGTCAGTGTACATCGTGCCTCACACGCTAGCAGAGGCTGCGAAACTCTGCTGAAAGCAGCACTTTTATGTTGTTTTATTTACAGTGTTTGTTTTCCATTGTTATTTCTCCTTTTGATTATGAACTATTATTTCTATGTGTACAGTACCTCCGGGCGATCCCATTGCTGGTAGCAACCCTGAGAGTGCCAAATACAAGCAAAAAGTGCATATACTAACCCTGTGCCTCTGTGTGGCATATCAAAGACATTTCTGACTCCCGTGTAACCAGTGAACCACCCACACACCCTCATACAGGCTGTTTCAGTACTATGACCAGTACTAAGCCTGCCTGAAATTTCTCACATATATTATGCATTGCAAGGAATGAGTTTAGTTGATTTGCCACAACTCTCTTTAGAACTTTTGATAAAAAGGGGACATTCGAAAGAGGCTGTGACAGGATGACTGGGCGGTGACGTCACGGCAGAAGCAGGAACAAAAACGACAGAGAGGTGGAGTTTGGTGGAGCTGAGCGAATGCTTTCGCTCAGCATTTAATAAATAAACAGACAGCCAGAAAATAAACGGTTGTAACAAACACAAAAAACACAAAAACAGGACACGGCACATTCGCCAAAACAAAAGAGCAAACAAAACGGACTACACAGACAAACAGGGACGAACAAACACGGTGAGCACAAACAACTAATATTATTCTTTTTGTTTATTTTAACCTCCTCTCCACACCCGTTCTCCACTCACCGAACACCCAACCCCAAGTGAGTGAAAACATGCTGTTTTTATGCAGTTGTACCAAGACTCGATTGCTAATCAATCATTCAATCGGAGTCTCGGTACAACTGCACGTGAATTAACTAAGTGCAATCCCGTGACACACATTATACACATTTTATCTGCACGTGAAGTGATGTGCAATCCTCGTGCCTAACTACAATTATACATTTTTAAACACACGTGAAACACAGACCCGCTTATATCCCGTGTACCAATACCTATACACCAACATTTACACACAACACATAACATACAATATACACAGGGGGGGCACTTTGCCACATATACCCCCACTTGTGCAAAGCACACATGGCCTCAATGGCCACCTCCCCCCTCAGTCTTAAAGTCCCGGAAGAGGGAGAAGCAAGGTGTTTCTGGGGGGTGGCCATGGTGGAATGTCCTCCACTCCCCACTTCTTCGTGGCTATCAGCTCCCTCTTCCGGGGCTCCGCCACACACTACCCTGCCGCCAAAGTGCGGCTGGGGAAGCTGGTCTCCTGACCTCCCCCTTCTTCATGGCCGGCATTTCCCTCCGTGGGGCTCCGACCACACGATCTCCGCAGCGAAACTGCTGCGAGGGAGCTGGTCTCCTGACCTCCCCTCCTTCGTGGCCGCCAGCTCCCTCCGTGGGGCTCTGGCCACCGTGTTTCCTGCCACGGAAATGCGGCTGGGGAGCTGGTCTCCTGACCTCCCCCTTTCTTCATGGCTGGCAGCTCCCCTTCATGGGGTTCTGGCCACAGTGTAGCGACCCCAGGCGAAGCAGGACCCTCGACGACCCCAGGCGAAGCAGGATCCCTGGCGACCCCAGGCGACGGCAGCAGCAGCGGACCCTCGGGAGGCGACGGCAGCAGCAGCGACCCTCGGGAGGCGACGGCAGCAGCAGCGACCCTCGGGAGGCGACGGCAGCAGCAGCGGACCCTCGGGAGGCGACGGCAGCAGCAGCGGACCCTCGGGAGGCGAACTCGGGAGGGGAGCCCCTGGCCATAGGGGCGGTAGCGGGAGCTCCACTTCTCCCTCGTACCCTGTACCCTGTGTGGAGCAAAAGGCAGCCCCAGGCGATGAGGAGCGGCTGGCAACCCCAGGCGATGCGGAGCGGCTGGCAGCCCCAGGCGATGCGGAGCGGCTGGCAGCCCCAGGCGATGCGGAGCGGCTGGCAGCCCCAGGCGATGCGGAGCCACAGGCAGCCCCAGGCGATGCGGAGCCACAGGCAGCCCCAGGCGATGCGGAGCCACAGGCAGCCCCAGGCGATGCGGAGCCACAGGCAGCCCCAGGCGATGCGAGGCAAGCATCCTTGGGCGAAGCGAGGCTGGCATCCTTGGGCGAAGCGAGGCAGGCATCCTTGAGCGAAGCGAGGCAGGCATCCTTGAGCGAAGCGAGGCAGGCATCCTTGAGCGAAGCGAGGCAGGCATCCTTGGGCGAAGCGAGGCAGGCATCCTTGGGTGAAGCGAGGCAGGCATCCTTGGGCGAAGCGAGGCAGGGAGTCAGGACAAGCTGGGGTGCAGGTTTTGGCCCTCTTCTCGGCCACTGCGGCCGGGCGGTTCTTCCCCATGCTTTCCTCAGCAGCCTATGCAAGGGCTGCTGAGGACCGCCAGCATCTAGTCCTGGTTTCTCTGGTGAAGGGAGAGGCAGCTCCTGCTCCTCTCCTCGTGACGGTGGGGGAAGTGATACCAGCAGGCATTCATCCTCTGCTGGTTGGGAAAGTGTTACCAGCAGGCATTCATCCTCTGCTGGTGGAGGAAGTGATACCAGCAGGCATTCGTCCTCTGCTGGTGGGGTTGGCGGAGGCAGAGGCAGCTCCTGCTGCTCTGCTCCTGCCGATGGAGGTGGTGGAGGCAGAGGCAGCTCCTGCTGCTCTGCTCCTGCCAGTGAAGGTGGCGGAGGCAGAGGCAGCTCCTGCTGCTCTGCTCCTGCCGATGGAGGTGGCGGAGGCAGAGGCAGCTCCTGCTGCTCTGCTCCTGCCAGTGGGCTGTGGACACTCAGCCTTCCTCTTCCCCTTTCCCCTTCTCTGCCTCCTCCTCACCTTCCTCTCCCGGGCCAGTTCCTCCTCTCCCTCTTGGTAGGGGCAGCATACCACCGGGTGCCCGAACTCCCCACAGGCAAGGCACCAGCCTTGGTCCTCTAGACAACCGAGGAGGACCTCCAGATCCTGGCAGCCATCTCTCCAGTTCCAGCCTTCCATTTTTTTTTGTTTATTTTAACCTCCTCTCCACACCCGTTCTCCACTCACCGAACACCCAACCCTGAGTGAGTGAAAACATGCTGTTTTTATGCAGTTGTACCAAGACTCGATTGCTAATCAATCATTCAATCGGAGTCTCGGTACAACTGCACGTGAATTAACTAAGTGCAATCCCGTGACACACATTATACACATTTTATCTGCACGTGAAGTGATGTGCAATCCTCGTGCCTAACTACAATTATACATTTTTAAACACACGTGAAACACAGACCCGCTTATATCCCGTGTACCAATACCTATACACCAACATTTACACACAACACGTAACATACAATATACACAGGGGGGGGCACTTTGCCACAGAGGCCTAAAATTATTAAGAACTCCTGGATTTAAAGTAGGTTTTTTAAGCAGTGGTTTTACCACGGCAACCTTAAATGAGTCAGGAATGATGCCAGATGAACGGGAGCTATTAATGATATTTAGAATAGTAAAATCAGTCCTAGGTAATATTTCTTTCAATACTTTAGTAGGAACAGGGTCTAATGAACAAGTAGTAGGTGTTGTCTTAATAACTAGATAGTTCAATCTAGTTGGCTCAGTAAGGAAAAAGAATAAAAAATGTCAGCAAACAACAAGTTACAAGGTCTTAATGAAAAAATAATTGTAGCCAACTTTTTCAGTAAAGTAAAATCATACTTATGTGATTTTGAAATGCTGCTTTTTGATATATTTACTACTGCTTAATCTAAGGTAAAAATAAAAGATTTTGGTGGGAATTGAACTTGAACTTGTTCATGGCCCCAGGGCAACAGAGGCATGAAACTATGTTTTATTCTAAACCCAACATTATTTAATTTCTAATAACAGTCTGATAATCTCTCTTCCTTACCTTTTTTCTTGTAATAGTGGTCTTATACTCTCTCTTCTGTCAGATTATCTTGCAAGTAATAAATACAAAATATATGCCTATATTTAAGTATTAATATTTCGTGCAGTCGTCGATTCTCCTGACTGCCTGCTGAGTTCACATTCACTTAGGGCTTACACTGCACGATTTTTGCTGATCACCGACGAGCTGAGGAGTCGGCGACTAATTTCTTAAAATCTGGGACAAACTGAGGTCGTCGGGGACAAAATTGTCTGTAAAGCCGGGCTTACACAACACGATTTTTGCTGATCGCCGACGTGCTGAGGAGTCGGCGACTAATTTCTAAAAATCTGGGACAAAATGAGGTTGTCGGGGACAAAACGGTTGATAAGTGTGAGAGGGTCTACGATGCCCCGATAACGGCATCTGCGATTTCCCGACGCTCTTACGACGTCACGACAAATTTCTAACATGTCAGAAAACTTTAGTCCCCGACAAAGCAATTGGTGAAATGTGTGAGGGGCTACGGGCCGATTTCTTGACGAATGCTGCCTAGCCAATAGGACAAGCTAGCAGCAATGACGACGAAGAGAAAGGCTGTGCCCCGAGGTGTGGAGCTTCAAAATAGAGGAAAGGATGGTGGAGATGTGTCTCTGTGACATAAGTGACAATTCCTATCATGATCGCTCATTGAAGGAACAAAGATGGAGGGAAATTGCTTTGGAACTTCAGGTACCTAAGTAAATAATTGTTATAACTTGTTAACGCCGAAGCAGATACTGTGTGTGGTAGTGTGTGCTCTCATGGCAATCCATTTCTACAGTCACTCGATATCCTTTTCAAACCCCTGCTGTATGCTTGTATTGCTAATCTAATCAAATACAAGGAGGAGGGGTGTGCGTCTGTGTGGTGAAATAGAGAGAAATTAGATTACTTTGTTGCATATTTAAACCTTAACAAACTTGTAGTAGCCACTATTAAAGTTGTAGAGTCTGTTCAAAAGCGCAACACTCGCTCGTAGTTCAAAATATTTATAAAAGTCTTCAAATTATTCATCAGAATTTGGTATTCTGATGAAAATCGCTTAACGGCCAATCTCCCACGCCAATCTTTTAATCTAATAAATATTTTGTACTACGAGCGAGTGTTGTGCTTTTTGAAGAGATTCGATTTTGTTATTTTGGATGCACCTCGACTCGGTTCAGAGCACAGACGTCAAGGAAATAAATATTGACATTGCTATAATGTTATAACTGTTATAAACGGTTTTTGCTTGTTTGTTTTTATCGCAATATTGAACATTTGTGCAGCAGTCTATGGCCCTGAGGTATAAGTTCTCGTGCTGGAATTTGCAGAGTATGAAATTAGCAATATCCACGGTCCTATTATACACACGTAGTACTTACATATTCAAAATGCATGACTGTATGCTTTCAATTATATAGATATGAAGCATTATACTGTAATATGTATTTATAATTATTTTAGGTCAGTGGTAGAAGTCCAAACAAAAGCATCCTCTCTGCGGACACAATAGGGAAAGCTGCCGAAACCTCGTCACACACAGTGGGAGTGGGGCAAAAGACCTCACTTCCAGGCAGAAATGGATTTTAAAGAATCTTGAATTCTTAAAGCCATGCTTGTGCACCGTCCTAGTGAAACCAGTTTGGAAGCAAGTAAAATAATTTTTTTAATGAGAATATTTTTCTAGTATTTAATGTTTTCATATCAGAGAAAAATATTAATAGCAAAATCTACATAAGCCAACTGCGCGTCCAAATGGATCTTCTCCGCGTTTTCTTCTTTTTTTCTGTGCAAAACAATGCGCAGACAACAGCGGTCGCCTCCTCGCTTGAGTCCATGATTCTCCCGAACGATGTCTACGATTCTGCAATGAAAATAGGCGCAGTCCGCGACAAGATGTCTCGTGTAGTGTGTATAGCTTGCAATCCCCCGATCTACAGTGAGAAATCGTAGCTCAATCGATTCGTGTGAGTGGCGCTGTGTCTCCCGATTGCAAAAATCGTGCAGTGTAAGCCCTAACGTTAGCCACGTTGCAGACCTTGGGTCAAACCAATATGTTCATGTAGGGAGAATTTATTGTGATTGTTTATAAATGTGGTCCATCCTTTGAATAGTTTGCCACGGGTTAGACGCCTGTGGTCATCAGATGGGATCTGAGTTCTAACACCATACTTGCACAGTGACAGGCGTAAATGTGCTACCATTGTGCAGCTGGCTTTTTTACTATAAATCAGACATGGATTATTTCTGTAAGAGTTGAGCTACTGGCACTTTTAGGTACAGTTAATGGAGTATTCCTACACCAGTCAGGCCTTGGGAACCTAGCTCTCTGATGAGAACTGGATACAGCTATGATGCCTCACATGTCATTATAAACACCATAGGCACGCATTGCAGAGCGAAGACGGAGGTAGAAAAAGAAAGAATTACCTGGTAAGTTATATTGTGATTGTAGATCTCGGAATGTGCGAAGGCATTTATCTCTACAAATATCCACAAGAGTATGTATTCCCTTATCTCTCTACTGAGGAAATGAGAAGGGACAACCACCTGATAGGAGTGCAAAACTATGAAAAATAGGTGAATGAGAATACCAGTGTATTTGAAGTTTTGTATGTTTTTCCACTAAGCACCAAATCGTAATTAAATGAGAGATTATAGAGCCAAAACAGAGTTTACATTGCTTGAGAGAAACACCAGAATAAACCAGGTCTTGAAGTCTATGTGGAGATACTAGGTTTTCCCCTAATGGTCGTCATGCGACAGGAGCATTAGAATCAAACCAGACAGTAATCAGGCGCAGCACAAATTACCAAAAATAGTATTGGTAAGGACAGTCCCCCAGTGGATTTCTCACGCTGCAGAGTAGAGCATTTGACACGTGGCCGCCTTCCCCTCCATATAAATTTAGAGATCATGGATTGCAATTTAACCCAATATCCAGTAGGAGGAGAAAGTGGAAGCATACAGCTACAAAAATTAATGCGTGAAAGTACATTCATTTTTATTGTGGACTTGAAGTGAGATATGGAGATACAGCCATCTGTTCAAATCGGCCACCACCTGTTTGAAAATCTTATTAAAATTAGTTAGTGCAGTGGAGTGTGAAGAGGGGAAGATTTCTAAACCAAGATATTTACAATGTTTAACCATTGGTATGTTCAGAGGCAAAACTATGTCCCTCATTGCAGCATTCAGGGGCATTTGAACGGACTTAGACCAATTAATTTTGTATCCCGACAATAAAATAAAATTATCAAAAATGGATAATAGCCGAGGGACCGATTGGGAACATTATTGACTAATAATAATACGTCATCGGCATGAAGTGAAATATGATGCTGCGTGTTATGGAGAATAATAGGGGAATGAGTGGTAGACTGGCGGACGTGGTTCAAGTGACAGGGCAAATAATAGAGGGGAGAGAGGACAGCCCTGACAGCTCCTGGAGATTTGAGTTTTTCAAGGAATTGCATGCATTTATCTCTGTCATAAAGACTATCAGAACTGTAAAGATTAGAATAAAAGGAGCAAAATTCAGAGTGTATTTGTAAAGGGTCAGACAGTGTATCTCCTTGAGTGGACTTTAATAGACAAAATGTCTGCGAAACGTTCATTGCTACGGAGTCTCAAGGCTAGGAGGTGACTAGCCCTGCTACCATTAAAGTAGTAATGCTGTCTAACCCTATGAATAAGAAACTCTGTGTGATGTTTAAGTAGGAGATTTAGTTATTTTTTGATAAGATCGAATTCCAGCTGAGTGGATTCAGAGAACAAGTTTTGTGTATTCTAAAATGGCTAGTTTGGTTTTCTTTAATTTTACTGATTTACTAATTTGGACTGTAGTGTTATTTGAAATGATTTGTTCTGTAATAATGTGGTATTGAAGCGCCATCATGCAGCTCGAGTTGGAGTGTCCGTGAGCACAAATCTGCAAAGATTTGCATGATGATTTGAACAGAAGAGGTGAGCCGCTGCAGATCAGAAGAGGCGAGCCGCTGCAGATCAGAAGAGGCGAGCCGCTGCAGATCAGAAGAGGCGAGCCGCTGCAGATCAGAAGAGGCGAGCCGCTGCAGAGCAGAAGAGGCGAGCCGCTGCAGAGCAGAAGAGGCGAGCCGCTGCAGAGCAGAAGAGGCGAGCCGCTGCAGAGCAGAAGAGGCGAGCCGCTGCAGATCAGAAGAGGCGAGCCGCTGTGCATTGGCTTGACTTGCTCAGGGTCACACAATGAGTCAGTGGCTGAGGTGGGATTTGAACCGGGGACCTCCTGGTTACAAGCCCTTTTCTTTAACCACTGGACCACACAGCCTCCTATCCGTTCAATGAGCGCAATGTAGCGCTCCTCCCTCTTTCTCTCCTCTGTCTCCCATCTGCTATCCAGCGCCTCCAGCAGCTCTGCCAATGCGTTGCCGTGTTCTGAGACCACGTGTGGCAAAGTGGTTGATTGTGAACAGGTGCAGAGGGGATGCAGTGCTGAAATAACACAGACAGTGTTTGTAATCCGGCATGGAAAAGGGGTATTTTATTTTTAAAATCCAAGTCTGGTGACCAAAACAATGATCCCCGGCAATACACAGCAATGTGTAATGCACGGGGTTAAATAATAACGGGTTGCAGTCCCAAACAATAAACACAGGTATCCCTCCCACAATATACACACACGGTCACCAGTCCTGGGTGCGTGCTGTAGTGCTCGTGGTGGGTGATACAGTTTAATGAGTGACAATAGTGCAGTGCTGTTCCGGGTTTTTATGCTGGCCCTTAGCGACAGCTCCAGAACGTGTTAGCTGTCTATAAAACACAAGTAACAATTATAGACCAGACAAACAAACATGAGTCCTTCCAGGTTATGTTTCCATAACCAAAGCGAAGGAAAAGATTTGTGATTCTCCGTCCCCTTTATGCTATCACGCATGACCCCTTGGTAAACAAGCGCAGCTGTCTCTACTGTATGCAGCTGCTACATTGTTTCCCTTCTGGGTCCATACGTTCCTGCAACGGAGTCTCGTCTTCTTCCAGACTGACCGGCTTCCCGGCTCGGAGAAAGAACTGTCAGGCCAGGCTGTCCAAAGACTTTTCCTTTCGCTGCTTAGCGCCCTCACAGGTCGGGAGGGGGATTTACAACCAGAACACATTGTATTTCTGTCACAGGTACCATATGAAACCAATGTGGCATTTGCAAGTTTCAAAGCAGAATCTTAAAACCCAGAACTGGTCAATGTGTTAATTTCTTGAACTTGATTCAAGTTCTAGCAGTGGCATTTTGCACAATGTGTTTTCGACCACCTGTGAATGACGATGATGAGGATGAGGAAGTTAACTATATACACATGGAAGATTCTATGTAATCTGAGGAACAGATTCTCAAAGGGAAGCCTAAACCCATGAAGACTAAAGGTAAGCTCTTTATTCCCTGGCACTGTTTCTCAAAGATAGTTACTCATTGGACTCTACTGAGCTTCCTACAGTATGCCACATTATTGTATGTGTTTATAGATTAGGTTGTTTGAAGTTTTCACATTAAAAAAAACAAAAAAGGGGGGGGGGGGACGGACACAAAATGACCTGAAATTGAGCAAGAAAAAGATGTCTACGTAGGATTCATAAAATCAAAAATGAGAAAACTGGCAATAGGCAATTTCATTTCTGAAATATACTCTATGGTAGTAACATTTTTCTTCCACAGCTGGTGCTGGCCATATGACTTCAAGAAGGATTAACAATAGCTTTTGAATAAATAAAAACAAACACATTCCTACAAGGACGTAAAAAACAGGTATTTGTTACATGCAATATGTTCCTTTGACAACAACTGTGTTATATAGGTTTTTAAAGTACTTCAATTTGACAGAAATATTTCAGGACACACAATAGAAACTTTCCATTTAATGTGCGTCCCGGGCACAGCTAATGTTACGATCCCAAGGTTACTTACATTTGTATATTGTTTTTCCAGATTGTAATGTCTGTGGTAGAAAATCCATTGTTGTTCTCTACATTCAGTTGATGGCTAGCTCGATGGTGTGGATGATCCTGCTCGCCAAGGCATTTGCAAAACGTAAGTCTTAAATAGAACAAGAACAGATTTTCAATAGGAAAAATAAATACCAAGTAAAATAATACACAATTGAGATTGCCCACCTCCCCATTATTTTTTTGAATCAGTTAGTTTTATCTATCCTAGCGGGATCCTGTGTCAACACTGCAACCCACATAAAGATTAAAAGCACTGAAGGCCAGCCGCTGTTCTAACAGTCAAGCCAACCCGCTGATCCTACTGAAAAAGAAAGTCAGGACTCGTCAGGCACCAGAGCAGCAGGGGTCGCTGAAGCACAGTGAAGTGAATCACCACAAGCTGATTTCCTCCCTTACTGCAGAGCAGCAGGGGTCGCTGAAGCACAGTGAAGTGAATCACCACAAGCTGATTTCCTCCCTTACTGCAGAGCAGCAGGGGTCGCTGAAGCACAGTGAAGTGAATCACCACAAGCTGATTTCCTCCCTTACTGCAGAGCAGCAGGGGTCGCTGAAGCACAGTGAAGTGAATCACCACAAGCTGATTTCCTCCCTTACTGCAGAGCAGCAGGGGTCGCTGAAGCACAGTGAAGTGAATCACCACAAGCTGATTTCCTCCCTTACTGCAGAGCAGCAGGGGTCGCTGAAGCACAGTGAAGTGAATCACCACAAGCTGATTTCCTCCCTTACTGCAGGGCAGCAGGGGTCGCTGAAGCACAGTGAAGTGAATCACCACAAGCTGATTTCCTCCCTTACTGCAGAGCAGCAGGGGTCGCTGAAGCACAGTGAAGTGAATCACCACAAGCTGATTTCCTCCCTTACTGCAGAGCAGCAGGGGTCGCTGAAGCACAGTGAAGTGAATCACCACAAGCTGATTTCCTCCCTTACTGCAGAGCAGCAGGGGTCGCTGAAGCACAGTGAAGTGAATCACCACAAGCTGATTTCCTCCCTTACTGCAGAGCAGCAGGGGTCGCTGAAGCACAGTGAAGTGAATCACCACAAGCTGATTTCCTCCCTTACTGCAGAGCAGCAGGGGTCGCTGAAGCACAGTGAAGTGAATCACCACAAGCTGATTTCCTCCCTTACTGCAGGGCAGCTGTCCTTGTGGCTCCCCAGCCAAAACATGCAACTCAGTAGGAACAGGATTCAGACCACGGGTGCATGACTCAGGCTGCACTCCAAGAGGTCGTGCATTTACAAGGTCCCTTGTTTAGCTATCTTAGATTATTTTAAATTGAAACAAAATTATTTTAACACATTTTCTTTGTTACCGTAGCCTACTTAGTACACAATAAACACAAAATAGATGATGGTGCCGCATTGACACGTTATGATTTTTAAACTTACATAGAAAATGTTAGTGTACACATGGCTGCAAGTAAAGCACACAGCCTACCTGGTGTAGCTAATGCTTGCTAATCTTTTAACAGCTGGGTAATTTAATTAAACAATGTGGGTCTTCAAAAAAATCTTTCATTACCACTGACTGATACAGTCTGCTGGTAAACCCTTTAAACATTGAGGAACATGAACCAATGGCTGTGTTTCCAAGGCAACGTGCCCTGGACACTGTATGCAGGGAGCCTCTATGTGGGGACAGTTTTCTCTGAAGTGTTATTTCTTTTTCAGATTTGGAAATCTCCGCTGAAATCGAGAACCTGAGAAACTAGAGGACAATTTTGAAAGGAAATGGTACGAGTTTCTCTCTCAAACTAAAGGCTCAGTCAACTCTCGATCAAGGATATATTTATACACCTGGTTTGGTTTCTGTTCCACTAGTGGGAAGTACATGCTGGTGAATTAGCCTGCTGCACCACTCTATTTGTACTTATAATGATGTTGTGGAAGGGTGGTGGGTAGTTCACTGACACACACAGGAGACACAAAGGTGATTTGGGAACACCGCACAGGTGCCCAGTTTTATTATGGGAGCATAATTTCTTTTCAGCCCGCAGAGGGCGCTGTTGTCTGTGGTCTGTGTTACCAGCGATGGTACAGACAGAGCCACGACTATACCGGGAGCGGTACAGAGTACAGGTGCTCAAACACAGGAATAATCAAAAGGCGAAAGGAACAGGGAAAATAAAGCACAATAAACAAAACTACAAAATAAAAGGTGCTGCGCTCGGCAGCTTTCCCCAACCGTCGCTACCCGCACGGCCCGGGTCTCCATCCTACACTAGCTGCTCCCTCAGCCTGCTATACAAATACCGCTACCACTATTTTTCTTTTGGTTTGTTATTCGTTGGGATTTCTTTCCCAGCCGTTCTCGGTCCTGGACCAGAGCTTCCGCACGCTCAGCACGTCTTAGAAGGGCAGACCTGAGGGAACAACAGAATATTATTTTATAGGGCCAGCAATCCCCCCAAGACCCGCCTCTCAGCCACTCAGAGAGAAGGAAAGCCCGCACACCCACTCTCCCACCTCTCCATGTCACTGCCATGACTGACAGGCGAATATTGACGGGCTGCTGCCCTCTTCCTGCAGCACTTCGAACACATCAGAAGAGTCAGTACAGGTCTCCCCCTGTTACAGATGTATTAAAAAGGCTTAATACTGTATGTATTTGCTAATATCTGATGGTACGTTATGTCATTCGTGGGGTTTCCATTCGGGTCAATTTACACATGAAATGGCGATGCACGTGCATGTTTGGGAGAATTACTCGGGGAAATCAGGTTTATGGCCGAAAAAACGGCCAAAGAGAGGGATAGGGAATCTCATTTACTCGTGTAAATGACAAAACACACAGGGAAAACCACGCCCAGTTTCGCATGGAAACCAGCATTTCACGTGTAAATGTTAATGAGCGTGTTTATCCTTAACTATAAATATTGCAAGGGATCAGGTCAGTTGTTACTGTGGATTCCAAGACAGCAGAAAGTAGTGTCATTTTAGTCGTCGCCAGTTTTTTACCCCGGTTTTCTCCCCAATTTAGTATGCCCAATTATTATCTGTATCCTCGGTTCACCGCTCGCAACCCCCCTGCCGACTCGGGAAATGGCGGCTGGAACACGCGTCCTCCGAAACGTGCTCCTGTCAAGCCGTCATTTTTCGCACTGCAGATCCACAGCAATGCCACCAGACCTATAGTGCCGGAGGACAACATAGATCTGGCGGCTCCACTCCAGAACCACAGGGTAGTACACTCAGCATCACCTGAATACACCTGAGGTATTGCCTGAATACACACTATATATATATATATATATATATATATATATATATATATATATATATATATATATATATATATATATATATATATATATATATACATATATATATATATATATTAGCTCAAAGAGCCAGCTGCCCAACGTTTCGATATGTTGCATATATCTTTCTCAAGGGAGTTTGGGGTCACTTAGAAATTTCCTTGTTTTCCATGAAAACATACATGAAATGAGTTTGAATAGGAAATATAGCAAAATGAATAGGAAATATAGTCATTGACAAGGTTAGAAATAATGATTTTTAATTGAAATAATAATTGGGTCCTTCAAACTTTGCTTTCGTCAAAGAATCCTCCATTTGCAGCAATTACAGCCTTGCAGACCTTTGGCATTCTAGTTGTCAATTTGTTGAGGTAATCTGAAAAGATTTCACCCCATGCTTCCTGAAGCACCTCCCACAAGTTGGATTGGCTTGATGGGCACTTCTTACGTACCATACGGTCAAGCTGCTCCCACAACAGCTCAATAGAGTTGAGATCCGGTGACTGTGCTGGCCACTCCATTATAGACAGAATACCAGCTGACTGCTTCTTCCCTAAATAGTTCTTGCATAGTTTGGAGCTGTGCTTTGGGTCATTGTCCTGTTGTAGGAGGAAATTGGCTCCAATCAAGCGCCGTCCACAGGGTACGGCATGGCGTTGCAAAATGGAGTGATAGCCTTCCTTCTTCAAGATCCCTTTTACCCTGTACAAATCTCCCACTTTACCACCACCAAAGCACCCCCAGACCATCACATTGCCTCCACCATGCTTGACAGATGGCGTCAAGCACTCCTCCAGCATCTTTTCATTTGGTCTGGCGCCTCACGAATGTTCTTCTTTGTGATCCGAACACCTCAAACTTAGATTCGTCTGTCCATAACACTTTTTTCCAATCTTCCTCTGTCCAGTGTCTGTGTTCTTTTGCCCATCTTAATCTTTTTCTTTTTATTGGCCAGTCTGAGATATGGCTTTTTCTTTGCAACTCTGCCTAGAAGGCCAGCATCCCGAGTCAGCGTCTTCACTGTTGACGTTGAGACTGGTGTTTTGGCGGGTACTATTTAATGAAGCTGCCAGTTGAGGACCTGTGAGGCGTCTGTTTCTCAAACTAGACACTCTAATGTATTTGTCCTCTTGCTCAGTTGTGCACGGGGCCTCCCACTCCTCTTTCTATTCTGGTTAGAGCCACTTTGCGCTGTTCTGTGAAGGGAGTAGTACACAGCGTTGTCACGAGATCTTCAGTTTCTTGGCAATTTCTCGCATGGAATAGCCTTCATTTCTCAGAACAAGAATAGACTGACGAGTTTCAGAAGAAAGTTCTTTGTTTCTGGCCATTTTGAGCCTGTAATCGAACCCACAATTGCTGATGCTCCAGATACTCAACTAGTCTAAAGAAGGCCAGTTTTATTGCTTCTTTAATCAGCACAACAGTTTTCAGCTGTGCTAACATAATTGCAAAAGGGTTTTCTAATGATCAATTAGCCTTTTAAAATGATAAACTTGGATTAGCAAACACAACGTGCCATTGGAACACAGCACTGATGGTTGCTGATAATGGGCCTCTGTACGCCTATGTAGATATTCCATTACAAATCAGCCGTTTCCAGCTACAATAGTCATTTACAACATTAACAATGTCTACACTGTATTTCTGATCAGTTTGATGTTATTTTAATGGACCAAAAATTTGCTTTTCTTTCGAAAACAAGGATATTTCTAAGTGACCCCAAACTTTTGAACGGTAGTGTATATACACATACATACATACATACATTATTTTTCAGCTATGGTGATCTGCAATTCAACTATGATGATCTGATCTGCTGGTCAGTTTCATTTCATACCTGCGAGTTTATTTTTAATTAATGAGTCGTAAGATAAATTAGTTGAAACAGTATTCACTACTAACAACATGACACCCAGCTAATGACATTTGAAAAACAATTTGGGCAAGAGCAGTAAAACACATTGTTAACCAACCAGGCACGAGGTATTTTGCTTTATTACAGCAGCTTAGATTTACTCTTGTACCAGTTCTCTGCGCATGGAAACCACATTTTCACAAAATGTCACTTCAAAAACAGCACAAGTACTTTATGCATAGCTAATTTACATATCAACCCCCACCTTTCCCATTCATTTGCATGACGTCATGTGAAAAGCCTGGTTTACTCGAGTAAAATAAACTGAGCGAATGGAAACCCAAAAAAGCATTTTACACGAGACATTTTTCTTGTGTAAATGTCTCAATGAGGAACAATGAGGAACAGCTTGCCTTGCGCGCCTTGTAGGTTTCAGTAAACAATGGTGAAGCAAAGATTTTCTTGCAGTATCAAAATACCTGGAGCAGTACAATAAAGGACAGAAAAATGGTAAAGACACAGCAATGAGGGAGAACATCTGGGAATCCATTTCCAGGGAACTGGATATAGCTGATGTGTATGATCTGAAACAAAAACACATTGGAAATGTGAAAAAAAACACCATTATCAAAAGTGCCCAGCCATTTAAAGTGGAGATGTCAAAAACACAAGCCAAGTTTCACGAAATCATTGGGGCAATCTTGCCCAGCACTAAGCAAATACACACAACTGTAAAACCAATGGGGGCCAAGGTTGCACCAGTTGTTTCTACAAACTTGGCTTGTGTTTTTGATGCAAGTTTGATCCGCTAAATTAACACAGCACCCCTACACACGTTAAAAATGCAACATACTAGACATTATTTAACAGAATGGTGAAGCAACTCACCAGAACGGGAAAGGAAACACCAAATTTCTTGGCGACTTGTGCCTGATAAGAGCTTGAACAATTTCCAACTTTTTGTAGCAAGAGAAACAGCAACGTACTACAACGTTTGTTTACATCCCATTTTGTAGCAATGAGATGCAGTCGTGGAAATCAGAATACAAATGATATGACGATGGTTGATGTGACAAGTTGCTTTTGAAAAGACTGAACAAACCATTTTAAATTTAAGTTTGATGATGATGAGTCATCAGGTTACAAAACAGTACGGTATCCTTTGTGAACGAATCGCTATCAGTGCCAAGAAGGTGTTATTTTAAGCAAAGTTCCTATTCCTTTAGAAGGAGCATTTACAATGGGAAAAATCTGTTTCAACACAAGGTTGTTCTCTTAGGAGGTGTTCCTATACGCGGGGACTACTGTATTGAAAAAAAAAGAAAATATTTTCTGTTGTTGACTGATTTTGCTCAGGTAATTGTTAATGCAGGTTTCACTTCTGTAAGCCCTTGCTCTTGGACAAGGGTCTGTGGACTGTAGTTTTGCCTTCTCAATTACACATTCCTTATATTGTACCTACATAATTGATTATTTAGGGAACTAACAGGTAATTCTAGTGATGCCTAACCTGTGTCTGCAGAGTTTATAATGCAAAGTGATCTACAGTGCATTTTCTGTTGCACGTTGAACCACTGCAATTAAAGAGTGGAGCTTTTTATAAATGTGTAACTTGATGAAGACAAAATAACTTGTGATCCAGATAATAACCAGATCTCATGACTATTTTGACGTATGATTAATGGAAAGTAGCCAACACTCATGGCTAGCCAGCTTGTCATTTAGCTACAGTAGACAGTACATCTGTCTATTGTACCTAATCACAAGCAGTGTTGTTGTTTAATCACAATATGACACTTCAATCTGCTGTTGTGAAATTAACACACAGCTCAACGGTTGCACCACTGTAAGTAAGGTATAATTTACTAAGAAAAGAAAATAGGCAATAACTTTTAAGGACATCCAAGTAGGTGTGTGATCTGGATGGCTGCAAGGATGACGTCAGACTAGAAAATGAATCCAAAACAAGGCAGTACTGGGGGATGAAACTGAGATGCAACGATGCTCACCTTTTTATTTAAACAAACAAAAATAAACAGTGTTACAAAACATAAACAACAGGGCACAAGGACCAAAACAAACAGATAATGGAATGGGTACTAATAGTAATAGTAATAGTAATAGTAATAGTAATAGTAATAGTAATTGTTTCATTACCAAGGTAGCTCACTTTTCTCCTGTGTTATTCCACCTCTGACTCTCTACCATACAGCCAAATGGCAGGTCTTTTGTATTCTGGCTGAGGGGTTAACTAGCTAGTAATGATCTTATTACCCCTCGGCCATAGTCTGCACGAGTTTAATAATCTGCGTGACTGTCAGCTGGTTAAATAATCAGTAGCTGACAGTCACACATTCTCACAAGGAATTTATACATGTCAGGACCGCCCAGTCCCTGACCACATTCCGGCGCCTCCTTAAGACTCACCTCTTCAGACAGCACCTGTAGAACTCCTCTGTTTCCCCCCTGGGACACTTTCACCCTTCCTTAAATTTGCTTTACTTACTCTTACCTGCCCCCTACTTTACTGCATTTAATCCTGTACTTCAGAGTACTGTAACCTGCCATATGTTTAAACTGTAGTATTTGGTATTTAATCATATCTTGATGTAACTATCACTGTCACTTATCTGCTGTATTGAATTGTATTTTGTCACACTTGTACTTGCTTGAACTTGTCATTGTATTTATCTTGCTCTTATTGTATTACCTGTACTGTAACACTTGAAATGTATTTGCTTACAATTGTAAGTCGCCCTGGATAAGGGCGTCTGCTAAGAAATAAATAATAATAATAATAATAATATAACAATAAATAATACAAAACAATATCATGGCGAATGGCATCTCGCTCCAATAATAAAATACAAATAACACAGCTTTTCGCTGTCATATATATTTACATAAATCATAATACAAATCAATCAGTAAAATACCGCACAAATATACATAGGGGCGGGGCACTCCACTACAAGGTGTAAGGAAGCTTTGCTCTAAAAGTAAACATTCAAGCCTGGGCAGAAATTAAGGGGTTCATAAACAATAAGAGCAGGCTAATTAAAAAACACTATGTGATGCCCAAACTAGTGCAAGTGCCAGTACATTTGTGGCAAACTCTGCTCCGCCTTTTCATGTCCCACTTGCACCCTGGCATGTATTGAATGCACTGCCTCTTCAAGAATGCACTGAATGGCCACAGAGGTTAGAAAAGACTAAGCTACATAAAAATAAAAAAGAATCAATAATAATCCAATAAATAAAGGGCACTTAAAGTTCACGATTCATTGTTCCACATGGTTAATTTGTTCATTCTTATGCTTTTTTTAATATTATTATGCAGAGATGAATTATACATGGAGGCAGTTAGGCAGAAATCTGAGATCAACAAAGAAAATGTATAAATACAGAATAAAACTGAATCGAAGAGTTTCACAAGTGCAGTTTTCATACCTTTTTATTTGTTCCTTGACATTATTTAAAATTCGCACCACCATCAGACAGCATATTTCAGCGCTCAGCTAGTTACTGAGGTAAAGCTTAAAAACACGTGAAATGCTGAATATTTTAATTTTAATTTCAGTAAAATCAATTGTAATAAATGTAAACTCTTAAGTATTAAGGGCATGATATTCAAAATAGATGCAAGTTTAGCAAGGACAGTTTTCCCCCTCAACCTGCCTTGAGAAAAAGTTGTGCCTGTGAGTGAAATTTAAAATGGGAGTTGCGGAGAAAAAAAAAAAAACATTTCTGGGAAAATCCAACAAAAAAAGCTTATGGAATGTTGTTTCTTTGATATTAAAACTGTGATGAATCCCCATTTAAAGAGTAAGTTGTGGGGTTCTGAGAAATATAGCGTTACACATCCCCATGTGCGGCTACAAAAATACATTCCTGTCATTTTACTTTTCATTGTTAACATCCTGAAAACTTTTTACACTTTTACATTTTGAGTTAACATTTCTAAATAGAATTCTGAACACAGATAAATAGAAGCCATGCTCTCACCTTGTATGGAACTACACCTGCATCAGTTGGGTTTTGCCTGAAGTTTGATTCGATTCCTGTTTAGATTAATTTCAATATAATTATTTCTGCGGCGTTGCAATATTCAAAATCTTTGAATATCTGGCCCTAAGTTTTCTTAACATATAATTCCTAATAATGGCCATTTATTGTGTCACATATGTACTTCTCATGCTAAATGCTACTTGAGCACAGCAATCTACCTGAGCACAGCAAAAATGCAAATGTGAATTGAAACATGAAAGTTTCTTATGTTCATATTTTCAACACAAAAGTCAAGTTAAAAGAAAAAAAAAAATCATTAACCAATTCTCTTTTTTCACTAAATACCATCACTTACTTTTTTCCCTGACGTTCATCTTAAATTATTTTCAGACAAAATTTAAAACATTTGCTGATACCATAGATTCTTCACAGTGTTCCAGATAATTTTCACATTATTGTACTACCAATGGGTGCATTGTGAGATTAGGAGTTTGAGGACAGGACATCAGATTATACTACACATAGCAAAATCAAGATATTTATCATAAATAGATCCTAAATCCTTAATCAGTTTGAAATCTGTGTACCACATGCATATTATTAGATTTTGTGTTTCATCTGTTTCATTGAAATTAATTTGAGACAGCCTGTTCCAATCCAAATAAAGTAATTGTTTGAGAAAACAGGGTAGCAAAGGTCAAGGTATCAGCTCATTTGGGCACCACAACAACAGACAACTAAGTCTGGGCCTTGGCAGTAAACCTTAAAAAGACCAATATAATGATTTTTTCAAAAAAAGGCCAGATCTCAGGGAAACAGATACCACTTCACCCTAGGCAACACCAACCTAGAACACACCACAAACTACACTTACCTGGGCCTGACTATCAGCGTGTCAGTGAGCTTTAACCAGGCAGGAAATGCACAACACCAAATCACGCATGCAGGGCATAATTAGGCTGCTTCCCGACACTTATAAATATTAAGAAAACAGCACTCAAATTTTGGATACATCTAAAGAAAAGTGAGTCAGACTCACTCCAATATAAGGCCTTCCAAACCCAAGAGCTCAGCCCTGAAAAGAGTCCCCTAAGTCTGCTGGCCTTGAAGCTCACTGCACTGACCCCCACTAATGCTAACACAACACTGCTTACCAGCCTCCAATCAGAGTAAACCAAATTATAAAACAAACCAAAAACTCCTATCTGAAACATTGGGACATAGAAACAAAATACCAAAATAAACTTGATTATTATCGGGCCCTAAAAAGAAACTATACCCTAGCAGAGTATCTCTCCACTGTCAGAGATACAAAGCAGAGACAGATCCTGACCAATTACAGGCTCAGTGACCACAACCTGGCCGTATAAAAAGGCCGACACAGGCAGACCTGGCTGCCCAGAGACAACAGGCTCTGTGGTCACTGTGAGACAGGAGAGGTCTAGACAGAGATGCACTTTCTCCTACACTGTGAGAAATACTCCCAAACAAGGGAAGTATTCTTTAATAAAATAGTAACTGACCATCCACTTTTTCCAAACATGGCAGACCCAGAAAAACTGTCTGTACTCCTGGGGGAGGGACATACAGCCCCCCTGGCTGCCCAATACATAGCCGCCTGCCACAACCAAAGGGGCACGCAGTGACACTCTGCATGAGGAGCACAACTTGGGAGGAGAGGAAATGTATTACTTGTAGCCACGATATATATATATATATATATATATATATATATATATATATATATATATATATATATATATATATATATATATATATATGTGTCTCTGTGCAGCTCTGCCTGTATATGTATGTTATTTATTTTAATTATTTTCTTTGATTATTATTTATTTTATCATTAACAGTACTATTTTCCCATCAATTTTATCACTTTTTTTTTTACTGTACTGTATAAATCAGTTTGTTTATATATATATATATATAATATGATGTATTGTATATATACATGTATGTATTATATAAGTGCTTTGGCAACACCTGGCACCATTGAATTGAAATTGAATTGAGACAGCAGGGAATCAAAGGGCATCTGCAGAGACTGATTGAGAGTCAAAAACAGAGGGCATGTACAGCACGTACTGTAACAGCGGGACAGAGCTGCACAGAGACAGACAGAGCTGCACAAACACAGAACTGCACAGAGACAGACAGCTGCATAGAGACAGACAGAGCTGCACAGAGACAAACAGCTGCACAGACAGGCAGAGCTGCACACAGACAGCTGCACAGACAGGCAGAGCTGCACAGAGACAGGCAGAGCTGCTCAGACAGACAGAACTGCACAGAGACAGACACCTGCACAGAGACAGGAAGAGCTGCACAGAGACAGACAGAGCTGCACAGAGACAGACAGCTGCATAGAGACAGACAGAGCTGCACAGGGACAAACAGAGCTGCACAGAGACAGACAGAGCTGCACAGAGACAGACAGAGCTGCACAGAGACAGAGGTTGCATTCTGTTACCTAGAACTTGCTTCGCCGGCTGCTCTTGGCTGCTGTCTTTTTCACGTCACACGCATCTTTTAGAGAAACACCGTTTCCAAACCTTGCAGTGCAGCACAGTGAAGCGCTTGAAAACACAACACAACATTCCCCAATAACATAATGACTTCACAGTTATGACTTTAAGTCAATTACATTATTATTTCTAGATTTCATTTTACTGTATTATTTCTTTGATCACCAATTGCCATGGCAAACTCATTTATTTATTTATGTAGTACTTATTTTAAGGTAATAAATAAACAAAATTGGCTAGGGATTTTTAAAATTTATTATTATTATTATTATTATTATTATTATTATTATTATTATTATTATTATTATTATTATTATTATTTGACATATCATTAAATTGTGTGTGTGTGTGTGTGTGTGTGTGTGTGTGTGTGTGTGTGTGTGTGTGTGTGTGGAGATTAGCTAAAGGGGTATTTAAAACAGAAAATAGGAGGCACTTTTTTACACAGAGAATTGTGGGAGTCTCAAACCAACTACCCAGTAACGTTGTTGAAGCTGACACCATGGGATCCTTCAAGAAACAGCTTATAGATTCTAGGAACAGTAAGCTACTAAAAACCAAGCAAGCAAGATGGGCTGAATGGCCTCCTCTTGTTTGTAACTTTCTTATGTTCTTATGATAATATGTCGTTCACCTCCACTAAAAAGGGGCAGCAGTAGTTTTAATGGTTATTTGCATTAAAATTAGCAGGTCACTCATGATCTCTGCATTGTCTCTGGTTCACAGCAGCAGCCACTCCCAGTAACTTTTTTAAGTTGCCCTGGGCTGTGCAGAATCTGCGCAGATTTATGCCCTCGAAGAATGCACATCTCCGCGATTCTGCACAGAGCTGCAGAGAGACAGACAGAGCTGCAGAGAGACAGACAGAGCTGCATAGAGACAGGCAGAGCTGCACAGAGTCAGAGCTGCACAAAGAGAAAGAGCTGCAGAGAGACAGAGCTACAGAGAGACAGAGCTGCACAGAGACAGACAGAACTGCACAGAGAGACAGACCTGCACAGAGACAGACAGAGCTGCAGAGAGAAAGAGCTGCAGAGAGACAGACAGAGCTGCACAGAGACAGACAGAGCTGCACAAAGTCAGAGCTGCAAAGAGAGAAAGAGCTGCAGAGAGACAGAGCTGCACAGAGTCAGCTGCACAGAGAGACAGCTGCACAGAGACAGACAGAGCTACACAGAGAGACATAGCTGCACAGAGACAGACAGAGCTGCACAGAGAGACAGAGCTGCACAGACAGACAGAGCTGCAGAGAGAAAAAGCTGCAGAGAGACAGACAGCTGCACAGAGACAGACAGAGCTGCACAGAGTCAGACATAGCTGCACAGAGAGACAGAGCTGCACAGAGACAGACAGAGCTGCAGAGAGACAGAGCTGCACAGAGACAGACAGAGCTGCACAGAGACAGACAGAGCTGCAGAGAGACAGAGCTGCAGAGAGACAGACAGAGCTGCAGAGAGACAGAGCTGCACAGAGACAGACAGAGCTGCACAGAGACAGACAGAGCTGCAGAGAGACAGAGCTGCACAGAGACAGACAGAGCTGCAGAGAGACAGAGCTGCACAGAGACAGACAGAGCTGCACAGAGTCAGAGCTGCACAGAGACAGCTGCAGAAGCAGGGGGGTGTCGCCCCTGGACTACGGACTGAGTGTGTTCTTTCTCGTTGGTTGTGGTATATTGGTTGTGGTTGTCTGTATATGCTTGGTGTGTTTTATGTACTCATTTACATGAATGTTTTACTTTATGATTTATAATTGCCTGTCTCCAAGCAGGCCCGCTAGGACTGTATTTAGATACCACAGTGGCCTGGTTGGGTCAGTCTGTCGTTGGTTCCAGTCCTGTGTGTGTCATTATTATATATATATATATATATATATATATATATATATATATATATATATATATATATATATATATATATATATATATACAGTAAGTTTTAGGCAGGTGTGAAAAAATGCTGTAAAGTAAGAATGCTTTCAAAAATAGACATGTTAATAGTTTATATTTATCAATTAACAAAATGCAAAGTGAGTGAACAGAAGAAAAATCTACATCAAATCAATATTTGGTGTGACCACCCTTTGCCTTCAAAACATATATATATATATATATAAACACTGTGCAATATGTTATGATACATGCTAAGCACATACAAGGTTATGTTAGCACAGGTTTATTTAAAAAAAAAAAAGTCACATTCGCTTTTATTCCCGCATACTATAAACTGGTCAAACGGGCTCCTGTCTGGTTTTGCTGTCCATGACGTCACTACCTGGACTGTAGCATATACAGACTACATACAGTATACCAGCGGCAAAAGCAACACTTACAGGGGAAAAATACAGGGTTAACCTTCACTTGCAACAACGGAGAAAGACAAACGTAGGGTGAACATTTAAAAAAAAAAGATTAACCTGCACTTGCAACAACGGAGAAAGACAAACGTAGGGTGAACATTAAAAAAAAGGAGGAAGGGGGAGTAAACCACTATAATACAGCACTTAACAAAATTGTTATTTCTGGGTAGTATTAAAACGTGTATGCTAACGTGTTTCACTTCAACAGGGGCTGAATGGATAACCATGGCAACAGCAGAAGTTGCAGCGTTGAGCTGCTGACAATAAACACTGAAGCGTTGTACCACACATAGACCACTGCAATAGACGTTGTTACAGGTAGGGGAAAGACAAGAGAAAAAGGAGATCAACGGGTCGTACTGCAGGAAGTGGGACAGGTAAGATTACTAGTATTTTTGTCACTGTTGCAATATGAATTGGATCGCTGTGTAAAACATACTGTCTGTAGTGTAGTGTATGGTGCGCGCGCGACAGAAGCGGTGATATGGAAGCAGTGATGTTTGATTGGGGTAGGTATGGCCGGGTTGTCAGACTCAGTTTCAAAGATACACTATCAGTTTTAACCGAGCAATCTGTATCATGACTTTGGTGGAGCGGATTAAAAACCCCGCATTACAGGACAAGTGGTTATTCCAATGAATTCCATCCAATTCCAGTAAGCACGTATGTGCCCAATGCAGATAGCAAACATTCGTGCAGATAGCAAACATTCGGAGTTTTAACATTGCCAGTGCATGGCAGTGTATACTTACAGCAGTATTAGCATATGCAATTCTTCTACTCGTATATTAGAATATTAGAGGGGGAAAAAAGAATTGTATAATCTAGCGAACTTGATCTAAATATCGGAGAACATCGGATAAATCGGTGGACAAAGAGATAAAGGCACAATAGTGAACTCCAGCAACACCATTTATAATAACACATTCGTATGTCATTTCTGCTGGTCAAATTGTACCTTTGTATTTAGTCATATACTGTGTATATAACCTTACATTTCAAGGAATATTTGCAAGATGACAATACCTCAATGTATTATTATTATTATTATTATTATTATTATTATTATTATTATTATTATTATTATTATTGCTTCTGAAGTATTATTTAAGAATATTGTGTTATTGCATATGCATGAGACATCCCTATTATTTTATAGTGAGAACAAAATAAGACAGAACTGGTGATTCATCTCACCCAGCATTTTACATTAGTAAATAATCAGTGAGTGTTTATTTATTTTTTTGTCAAGTCTTTGTATAAAAATGATTTACTGTGTTTTGTTGAAGATTACATTAGATAGTAACAGATAATAGCTTGTTCTGCGGTACCTATGTGTTGTGTAATCATAATTAGAGGCAACACAGTCTGTAAATAAGCTTTATAAATAATGCTTATTATCCATTCTTGTACAGTTATTTATATGACTCGGCTCTGGTTTTTGATTGTAAAGTAAAAATATAATGAGCAAGAAATATTCACTAATTTAAACACTTTTTGGTAAGGTGTTTTTCTCCAAAAACCCTACAGTATTTTATTTGTACCAAGAAAATAACTGATGGTCTACGGTACACTGTTACCAAAGAGAGGTTTGTGGTAGTGTAAAATAACTGATGGTCTACGGTACACTGTTACCAAAGAGAGGTTTGTGGTGGTGTAAAATAACTGATGGTCTACGGTACACTGTTACCAAAGAGAGGTTTGTGGTGGTGTAAAATGTTGTTCAGCTGTTTCTCTAAGAGCATTGTTGTTTGTTACAGTTTTACAGAGGACAGAAAGTGGCTAAATAATGACGCTTTTGTTTTCCCAAAACAAAGCTTCTGTTTATTTTTTTTTTTATCTAGATGTAGACCTCAGCCCTGTTTCAATATCACTGATTCACAATAGTAGTTTTTATCCTAGATGTGTGTAAAAATGTGGTTCTAATCCTGTAACTGTTACTACGGTCAATTACCTAGTTGGCGTCAGTCATGATTGCTTAAGTCATCCACGGAAGACGTGCTTATAACACCTGGACGTCACATTATAGTTATAACCATTGATGGCTTTTACTTTTTTGTCATGTTTACCTGCTCTGTAATTTTAACACTTTTTTTTAATTCCTAGAGATATGTCCTTTAATCATACGACCCTTCTTATCCTCAGTTACACACAAGCATGGGAATAAGGGTCCAGGAAGTCAAATTCACTTTGTAAACTCCCAACCAAGATCACGTAGCTGCCTAAACCTCAGACTGACAGCAGGTTATCTACATGGCTTTATTACCCTGTGACATTTATTAGAAAGCATACGCTACCTCTTCCAATTAATTAAACCATCCCACAAAGTTCAAAAACAATGTCATTACATGGACAAAAGCCAAGGTCTAGCTCTTAATACACTTCGACCACAGTGGTGGAACATTTGATTCTTGGCAGAAGTTGCTGGGGAGTCACTCTGACCTTGTGATATGAAAGTTGCAAGGACCTGCAAGCATTGCTGCTACTTTATACAAGTTTAGAGAATAAAACTCACCCTAAATGATACAAATAAATCGAACATGTTGCAGCTCAAAACTTTCAATTGTTGAAACATTTAACCAATTTAAAAACTATCAGACGAATGAAATGATAGGGAGACGCTGTAGCCTCGCCCCTAGAATCACAGAAAGCACCCCAAATATATTAGTTACACCCCACCTCCTTCTTTACAGCTGTGTCTCCCTGTAGGGGGTTGATTAGTCCCATCACCCAGCCTGGTGCCCTGTGACCGCTGTCAGAGGCTCACCTCTAAAGACACCATGTTATTATTTCTAATCTTTACCTTCGATGTTCCCTCGTTCATTTAATTTTCTCAGCTGCCTAAGATCATTTCAGCCCTGTTCTCCTACCAGGGATCAAGGTTTTTCCTCATATCATATCTGATTATGTTGCTACTGTACATTTTTCCAGGTTAATTAATATGTAGTCATAATGAGGAGGACTCCATGAAACAGTTGATATTAACATGTTAATATTGTCAATGACAGCACAGACAGACAGAAATGGTAAAATAGTTGCTCACAATCTCTTCCACTGGACTGTGACAGCCAGTGTCTGTTTACTACCAGCAGTATTTCCATAGGTTATGCATCGGAGCACCCTGTTTTATTGACAAGTTGACAATTTGGACAATCCAGCTTGTTTACGTCATCACAAAGTGCATTTAATCTGTAAAAACTTGCAATGTGAATAATTCATACAGACATATTTGAGTACTGTTCACTTTCTGAACCCTCAACTCATGATTTGTATGGAACCAAGGCCTCACAAAATAAATCCCCTCCCCTCATAGTATCCTGGTCACAAAAGTGTTTACTAGTTTTAGCCAGTGCATTCTGCTAATTTATTGACAAATACATTCAAGAAAATGATGCCAATGGCATGTAATACATTTTTCTTTCTTTTTTTTAAAAACTAATGAATATTCAAGTACTTGGCTACTGAATAATGATTTAATTTCGAGTACTCGAGTTCTCTAACTCAGTCCTAGTAAGTACACAATATACCTTCACCCTGCAACCTGCTTGCCAATATGTCAATTCTGTAAGGCAAACAGGAATATGAATGTTTCAACGACCTTCAGCGTTGTAGATTTGAAAGAAAAACAGCTTTTTCCCAACATGGTGTTTTTCGTATATGAAGAGCTAGTGGGCTCACTATGTGACAATATTCTATCAAAACAATTATACATGTATGGGGCCTTTTACATTTAAATAACTGTCTACCAGTTATTTTCTGTCATATATTTCATCTTTAGTCACAAATGATGCATGCTTGTATTGATATGTTTGGCTTACTGTCTTTCTGCCATGCATTAGGGTAGTAAAACTTAGGGTTAAACTATATTTGAATGTTGGCTGGGAGACATTTGTTTCTGTTGTGCCGTTTGATCGGCGAAGTGGTTTACGGTCAAATTGATGTTTCTTTGGTGTATTTCTATTAAGTGCTCTATTAAATTACATCACTGGCTTAGTGCCACACAGTCCCTCCCATTGGGATAATGAAACTGAGCATCAGAGTAACTAGTTTATGTGTTATAACGTACTATACGTCGATAGAGGCAGACATTGATGCTAGCTCAACAGACGGATCTAGCTAAAACCAAATCTTTTGAAATATTTGGCTTTTTTTATAGTTTAAATACATTGTAAATGAGTGTTCTCTTGTATATGTCTGTTACGTTGCATTCTTTAGCACACGCTCTTGAGGTGATCAGAATTTAGTTCATGATAACTTACAGTGTGTGATTGTTGGGCGAATGAAGGTTAAGACTTATGTATTGGAAATGGTTTTCATGTAGCCTATTTGATTATCCATTTGGTAAGACTGTTTAACAAGCTAATGAACAGCTGTGGGTAATGGTGATCTGTGAATTCACCAACCGATTGACTGAGCTGTTAATGGCTGTTTTAATTTTGATTAAGTCATTCATGGGAACTTGTAATGAGATATTACTCCACATACTGTAAGTGCTATTAATAATAATATTTACATTATTTACAATACTAGCACATGATTGGCTTATGTTGACCACACACCTAGCCTATATCTTGGTAAATTGTGTTGTCCCTTTCTGTTTCATCATACAGGGCTGTTCTGGCATCTCCAGGACTACAAGTAGCATTATCATAGATCTAGTCTCTGTAAGTTGCCTTGGATAAAGGCGTCTGCTAAAATAAACTAATAATAATAATAAATATAATGTACTGTATATCTATGTGAGTCTCTTTAGTTTGACCCTCCTAAAGTAGTCTCTGATACTGGTAGTTCCTGAAGTCTCTGCTTCACTTACAAGTAAAATCTCAAACAGGTCTAGAAAATGTACACATTGCTATAATATGGCTGGGCTTGTAGCTAGTGATAATATATTTTGTTCCTTTCAGACAATTTGCACTTCACAGCAGTCTTGTCTTGACCTTTATTGCGAATACATTCCAGTGTTGAGGAATGCAGCAGATTATGAGTGTGCAGTAGATTACAGCATATGAAATATTAGGAACTAGAGATAGTCTACAGGTGTGGCAACACAACGCTGCTTTTTAGATCTCATGAGTCAGTTACTATCTTACCAGCAAAACATACATGTTTTAGATGTATTCCATTTTAGAGTTTTACCAGAGAACCGCTAAAAGGTTAACCTTGTTTTGCACGAGTTATTGGGAGTAGCTTGGCATAAGGAGATGCCTGTTTTAACGTTTTCTATTGGACACTTACATTTTAAACACAATTTGTAGAGCTAAGGTTATTTAAGTAAAGAAGCTCGAGGGCTGGAAGGATTAGGGTACTGAATTTTAAACTAATAAGGTATGTGTCTTCTAAATAACTTATTTTCTCAAAAAACTGTACTGGCTCATATGTAGGTAACTGAATACAGTTAACTTTGCTATAAATATTATTCAGAGGATAGTAGTGTAGGCCTGTTCATGATAGAGTGGATTGATCATCTAATTTGCTATATAAGCTGCACGCACTTGACCTCCATACTGAAAACTTGAGAGCCGCAGACAGTGTCCTGCTTAAATGGTTGATTTGGAAGATTACAAATTGAATTTGAAAAATGCTTGTATCAACACATATTCAGTGTTCCTCAACATTGTATAAACCAATCATGTTAGCATAGGTTCTTTTAAAAGGCCAAAGACTATCAAGCTAAATGCATTACATGTAGCTTTTAAGCTATTACATAAACTTTATACAGTACCTTTATATGATAGAGGATATATTGCAATGTTAGTTTATTATTGAACAGAGAAAATTAGTTCAGATGTTGAAGACCCTACCAAAGTTTTCGTACACTGTGTTGTAGTGCTGTTTTGTTCGCCTGTGGGGAGTATCAACTTCAACCTCCGTCTTGATCTCCTGCCTGCCACTCAGCAGCGAATGCACACACCCACCCTGTTGGTGGCTGCTCTTGTCACAAGCATTAATACCCTGTATCTTTCTAAACAAGGGATTTAGGGGAACTCCCTAATAAAACCTGAATCTCAAAACAATAATTGTGTGAATATAGTAATTGTTACAGCTGTGTATAATGGTATTTAAAACAGGATTCGTTCATCCAACTTTTTACATATCCGCCCTTACTCTGGTCCCACCGCAGTTGGATATGTGTCGGATTACTATATATATATATATATATATATATATATATATATATATACAGTATATATAATATTTGAACAAAGGTTTTTGACATGTATTCAGACACAAAATCAGATGTTCGTATTTCACAAAAAATAACAACATTACTTTATGAAAATGTGTCGATGGTCACTGTTTACTGTGAAGAAATGGCAACGGCAAGGAATGAAAAAAAAAGTGGTGTCAGTGTTATGTACTATTTATTTTGGGAATAACGTTTAACTTGAACTGCTGTACAGGGCTAAACTGCCAAAGCAGTACTTTTATTAATTAATTACAACTAAACAGTTCAAACAAAAACACAAAAACAAAAGGGCACGTTGGCCAAACAAGACAATAACCAGTGAATGAACGAGTCCCACTTTTGTTTCCTTTTCTTATTGGTAGCATTCGCTCTTCTTCTTAACTTAGCTCTCCTCCATGTCTGAGCCCAGTGTGGGTCTTTTATACTGTGGCTGGAGCCTTAATTACCCATTACACAATTACCTTATTAAGGCTCCAGCCACATTCCCGCTGGCTTTATTAGGATGGGGATTCAACCCCATCCATGCCAACCCCATTTTTTACAAAACAACAATGACAGACGGTTTTGTCCGCCTGCTTACAAATACAATAATAATAATAATAATAATAATAATAATAATAATAATAATAATAATAATACACAAGGGGAAAGCACCCCGTCACAAAGGCCTACAAAACTTATTATTTAATCGTGGGATATTTTTCTATTTTAACGAGTTACATATTGTAAGGTCTTGCTGTAAAAGGTATGCACACAGGGGCCACAGCCACGCCCCCTGCTGCTATGATGTCTCTGCCTGCGTTCAGAGCAATATAATGGCTTTTATTACTTTTTGAAAAACAAACGAATATCCAAACCAATATTTAAATTATGAGTGAATGTCCGAACATGAAAATCCTGTGTAGCATGCGTTTGGGTTTATGTGGTATGGTATTATTGTACTGTAAACAAAACTTCACAAATGTATTGTTGATAGGTAAGAATAGGCCACGTTACATGAGTGTTTGCTTTTCTCAAGACATCTGTTTCTCGTGAAATAAACGTGGACATGGTGCCTTTTTGTGTTTACATGTAACGCCTCTTCATTTCCCTTTGAAACACCTAATTTTCCCCGAACGCTATGCAAATGAAGGAGAGGGGGAAGGAGGCCCACTTAGATTCTCATGCTGTTAGCCGTGAAAGTCCCCAAAATACATGAGCAGAGAAAAGTTTCACGAGAAAGAATCCACGTGTCATCATGTGTGTGGGAAATGGTTAGTAAAGATCTGATTTGCTGATGGATAGTGCCTGCCTTTTTAATACTAGGTTTTAGTGTTGTCTCGTGTAGTTCTTGTATTCTTGTTTGTAATTCTTCTGGGCAATTTGTAAATATGAGGATGTCGTCAGCAAATCGTAGGTGATTCAAGTAGGCTCCATTGATCTTCAGCCCCTTATTTTCCCAATCCAGTGTTTTGAAAATGTCTTCTTGGGTGGCCATGAAAAGCTTTGTGGAAATTGTATCTCCTTGACAAACTCCTTTTTTAATCTTGATTTTGTCGCTAATCAAATCTCTGTAAGTTTTCTCAATTATTTGTTTTTTCAGAGAACTTAATACAGCTCTTGTGTAAATAGAGTCAAAGGCTTTTTCATAGTCGATGAATCCCAAGCAAAGTGGTAGTTCGTACTCGTTGCTGTTAAGAATCACTTGCCGTACAACTTGGAGATGATCCATTGTGCTAAATCCACTCCTGAATCCTGCTTGCTCGTTTGATTGTGCCGAGTCAAATTTATCTTGAAGTCTGTTGGTGAGTATCTTGGTAAAAAATGTCTAGACCATGGTTGAGGTGTCGGCAGAAACATGGGGCATATCATGCCTTTGTTGAGGAAATGAGGCTCAAAGATGCAGAAAAGTACCAAACGTTTTACGGATGGACACCCAATCATTCGAAATACTACTAAACTTATTAAAAACCTTTTTAGAAATTGGTGCTTCTTTATGACAGGATATGCAAGCTGTGCAGTCAGCATTATAAGAACCAATCAGAGTTCTTGAATTGCCACGTGATCGCCTGTGTCTACAAAAGTCGCTCAGGAGGTTGCTTGGAAAGCAGAGCCCGACTCTACTTCAAGCAACTGGTTGTGCATCTGCTCACAACTGCAGGGACGTCCACATATAAGCAACTCGTTTGACTGCAACTTAAGGCCACCGCACACTAGACCAACCCGATAAGACACCGACATGATTTTGTTGCGTCGGTGTCGCGTCAGTTTTGTGTGCGGCTGAAACCGACACCAACACGACACGATGCTGATGGATTTTGCTTGATGGCACTCGTTGGCGGGTTTTCAAATATGTTTGAACACCCACGACGAGCGCCGAAACTACGAAATCGTGTCGGTGCCTTATCGGGTCGGTCTAGTAATCCTGAAAGAATGGCACAATAGTTTGAGGAAGAAAGGCCCCCTTTTTGGAGAAGATCTCAGAGTCTTGCAGAAATTAGGATCTGGAGACTGGTAAGTTCTGCACATTTAGAAACAGTGGGTTTAGAGGCATTGACCGGGGTCTGGAGGCCCGATATCTCAGCATGGAAGCATGGGGACAGAAAACAGAATTAGTGCGAGCAATGTGAACAGTTACTCCTTCCCTTAATTTATCAGAGTGCTGACAGACTCCAGGACTCCTTTGTGTTTGGTGATTTGGAAGATGAAGGTTGGAGCAGATTCTTGAATGTCCCGCAGCAACATTTGTATCCTGGATGGATCAGATCTTTGAATGTCCACAGCAACATTTGTATCCTGGATGGATCAGATCTTTGAATGTCCACAGCAACATTTGTATCCTGAAGGATGGATAAGATCCTTGAATGTCCCACAGCAACATTTGTATCTGAGGTAGTGTGGAACATTAATTGTGAGTAGCAAAGGTGATTTGTCAACCTGATTAGTAAGGCATATTGTAGGGAGACATGATTGCATTAAGTAAGCGAAAGCCATTGATTATGTAGTTGAATTTTGAGTAGTCCACATGACCGAGCATGATTGAACTGCGATTAACGAGTGATATTGTATCCTGATGGGTAATGACATATGTGAAAAGAGACACTAATGCATGAGTAAAGCAAAAGTAAAATTCCACAATAGGATTTTCAGATGTGACAATGAGTGATTGAGTATGGAAACTATCAACTGTATTATAGGATCCTCGGGTGGTTTGGGACCTAATTTGCCATTAGGTTGAACACTAGATCATAATGTGTGTCTTTGAAAAGCTTGTAGATTGACCAATGAATGTACTAGGCCAGAGGCAGTTCAGGTTCAAGTGGGTGACGCACACTCTGTGGCTCGAAGGAATTGAAGAAAGAATAATAAATAAAAATGAAGAGAGAGAAAAAGTAAAAATAAACCCAAGTTTATTATTTTTGTTCTCTGTATTCATTCGTGTTAATTATTCTTTCTTCTCTCCCTTTTGTTTCTTTGAGCCTGCATGTTGATGACTTTCCACACCGCTCGCTGGTGCATGCGTATTCCGATCACAGAGTGAAAGTCGGATGTGCAGTTGAAAGTCAATTTCATAATTGCACAGAGTAAGTGCAAGATAGAATGTTTGAGAGAATTAACTTTTTTTTTTAAAACAATGCTAGTATTTAAAATGTCTTGCTCACAAACATTTAATGTTTTACAGTGTGTGTCATGCGGCTCTCCGACATATGAAAATGCTTGTATTAATGATACTATAAATTTCCTGCCTGAAAACCTTGCAAGCTTTATATTACCATAAAAAGTGTTTTTCTAAAAACATAATAAACATGTGGAGACTTTTAATTCATTGGTAGGAGTTTCTTCTGACAAGGTATGGCATTGCATGGTAGTAAACACAGGAGATCAACAGTGCATCTGTACCTTTGGAATGATGGCCAGTGGAGAGAATCTGCCAGTTTGTTGTCACTGTTTTTCTAGCTCTATCTACTGTGTTTCCAATGCTTGTTACGCAAACACCTGACAATCTCTTAGAGGAAACCAATCTGTTCCTGATAAAACCTTGCCCAGGCACAGACAGACTGACATCCTCATGAGTCCAGTAAACATATCCAGATATCATCTGTTTGTGAATATGTTTGTCAGAGCTCTACTCTTACACAGATTGGTATAATAGTACCAGGCTGTTGTGCCAGACATTTCAAGGTTGGATGACCTCAAAGTGTGAGGCTTTTGCTTGCTGCACTGTGTGTCAAAGCTGTGAGGGTGCACAGTGAAATAAGAAAACCGAGATTAAATTGCCATTTGTCATTGTTAAACTCAGCTGTTGTGGTATATACATATACACACGTGAGTTTATCGTCAAACTAGGAGCTTTGGAATCTCGTGGAATGACATTCTATTCTGACATAATCATGACATCCTCATAATTCTTGGAAAATAAGAAGCTTACTGCAATGTGTTTACTTTTCTTTTTACACAGCTGAAGAAGGGCTTTTGTCCAAAACGTTGTGAAATAAATACATTTTTAATCATTTAAATCTTTTGTGTACATCCAAAAATATTTCTTTTCAGTTTTGTACACTGCAGTTATACCTCCTTTCAAACCTATATCTGTCTATCTACAGTATATATGGCTGATCCCTTTATTCCTTACGTGGTTGTTGCTGTATAAATGTTAAATGTTTTGGTCAAATACATAATGGAATTGTGATCAGGCATTGGTCAAATTGTATTGGGCATGGGAACTAGGGGTGCTGGGGGTGCTGTTTTTGTGAATCTTCTGAGCTGTGTGTGCAGCTTTTGCTTGGAACAGAAATGATAATAGACAAATCAGTGCTGACTGTCACAACGGATGGGATATTTTATAAATCACGCAGTTGCATTCTCACGAGAGTTGGTTAGTAGTGGGAGCGCATTAGAAGGCTGTATACAGAAGAACAGTTATTGAAAATGTCCCAAAAAAAGAAAAACATTATTTTGTAAATTCTCAGTGGCACCACATGCTAAAAGTAGCTAGTCAGAAATGCCGCTAAGTGGGGTTCTGCTTTGTGGAGGAATACTAAAAACACACGTACACAGTGACATTCTGGATGCGCTAGATATCCATTCCATCATGAAAGCATTTATCAACATGACACTGGAGAGCAAGGCCACCTCCTTTCCGATTTGTTTGCTTGTTTTATGGTAAGCATGTTGCAGTGTTTGCTCCAGGACTTACAGACTGAGGGTCAATGTGGCCCCCTCTCAAAATTTTAGGGGGACATTTCCTTCAGTGAGGGGGTCAATATGTTTGATGATTCAGAACCAACCATCGCTTCTTATTTTTGTTTGTTTTAAATATGCCAACAGAGTTTACTGACCTTTTGTTTCTGAAGAACAAAAAATAAAACTGTAAAGCTGTAGATACAACCAAGGTGTCTCTACAATACTCACTGTCACTGTTGGGGAAAATATTGGGAAATGTGTCACAGTTATGCTGGTGTATCACTGAGTAGAGGATATACCAAATCACATTAGAACAGGGGTTTTCAATATTTTTAAGCTGCGTACCCCTTTCCAAAAAATGTGGTCCATCACGTACCCCCATCTGAGATAGTCATAATAAAATGAAAACAGAAAAAAACGGTCTGTACAATAACATGATACAACAAAATGCACAAGCCTTGGAGTGTGTGATGGATACAAATTATAAAAGTTACAGTATTATAATGGAAAACATATATATTATATTCACTTTTGGATAAAAATAGTCCCTCAAACAGGTTTCTAGTTGTTGGAAACATCAACATCATTTTATCGTAATTACTAATTAATTAAAATCAACTAAGCCTCCGTGCTAGCCTCAATCACTCAGAAATGAGATAGGACTATTCCGTGATAGCAAATGGCAATCATGTATTTTTATTGATAATAAAATTACAGAAAAGAGGGCAAAGAAAAGTTCACTGTTCAGGCATCTCTACAGCTGACCTCATTACGAAAACATATTATTGGCATTTTTAAATTCTTGGTGACTGAAACGTACAGTACCGATGCTAAATAAAAAATAATAATGAAACACTTACCTAGTATCAGTGTGATGGATGTCACTGCTTGTTACCACACAAATCACTGATGATGGCAGGGAAATTGGAGAGAGCTTCAGTCGCAAGACATTTTTGGCATTTTTAATCTCCTACGGTATTTCGTCTAGATCACCCTTTGCTAGTAATGTACTAGTATTGAGCCAACAATCCATATTTTTTCACTGGATTGAAAGCTAAAAACTCTTACTCTCACACCAGACGTAGCGGCTTGTCAAATTAGACCGCATGGCAATACTTCAGTTTCTAATTGGCCATACATTCTGTATTTTGAAATGAACCAAGAGTACTTAAGTTACAATAAACTTTAATCAGGTCATTGAAAAAAATAAATATCGATTTGCAGACACAAACGCACACAGGAAATAAAATGAGTTAAAGATGAGGCTTTTAGTTTTTTAAAATATGTAAAAAAAAATTCTATCCCAAAGACAGACTGCAGTAACCGCCCAACTGTTTATGTAACATTTAAACAACAGGGCTTATTTAAAATGTACATATTTAATATGTAAATTAGCCATGTGTGCACTGAACGCTCTGTCACAGCACATCAGTCTGGTGTTAGCGATTAAACGTTGATTACATGACAAAAGTTTGTAATAGATTGGCAAGTGGTACTAAATAAAATGCATTCTCCGCCATTTCAGAATTTTTCTTGCGTACCCCAGTTTGAAAACCGCATTAGAAGAAACCACATAACCAACAGATAGTTTAATAGTCGTATTTAAATGCTATTGTCCTGACTGGTAAATTCTTACCTTCCAGCTGCACCTTTATTTTCACAATTTCCATATCAAAAATTGCATTTATTTTTCATTCTTAGCCCTCAAATAAATATTTTGGACAGTTTTCAAAACAATTTTTGAGCATGCAATTGTGTGATGTTTTTTGTGTTTATATTTACAGTTTTGTTCAATGGCTTTCAGCACGCCCACTATAAAAATGGTTCCAGTGCCACTGAATTGTATACATTTCAGCTGTTTCTAAACTTCTCCCTGAAGGCAATTTTTCCTTGGGATAAATAGGGGGTGGAGGATATGATTAGAAACAGAGTACATGCTACTTGCCCAAAATCACCTGTTAAAAGTAATTTTTTTTAATTTTTATCAGCTATATCAGAATATGTATTTTGATTTTGAATAATGTAGAAGTTCCAACAAAAGGCGTACTGCATTTATTAGGAATACTTTTCCTTCGGTGTAGCAGTGAAGCATTGTGGGATGTTGCTGATTTTGATCAGTCTAAAATGAAGCACAGTTGTTAAAGTTAGCACAAGCCCATGTTGAACCCACAGACACTTTATCTAAAACACTCATTTCCTGTGTTATTAATGTCTCTAAAAAGGCTAAAAATGTGTCTGCAGCAGATCATGTAAAGCAGTATCCAGCTAGGGCTGCCACCTGGCCCCATAATTCCGGAACACTTTGGGACGGGTCAGGGATTTTAAGTTGCCCTTAAACTGAAAGAAATAATCACGTGAATTGAGCACTAAACACTTACTTAATTTATACTGCTTCTTAATTATCCGAATCATTGTGATAATACAAATCTTACAAAAAAAAGTATTTTGAATAAACATGTTTGTAGGTTTATTCAATATACTTTTTTATTTTGTAAAATTAGTATTTATACAGCCCTGTTAATTAGTAATCTATAGCCCTAATTTACACTGACTCTCCCAATTAAATAATAACACTGATCAGGTGTTCGCGCTGTCTGGTGTCAGGAATAGTGAACAGCTGGTCAGTATTAATGATTTGAGCGGGAGAAGGCGATATACTATTAGAAACTATAAAGAAACTTTAAAATATATATTTTTAAAACTATTAATAAAATAAATAAATATGGATGATGATACTTACGTATTTATTTAATTTGTTAAAAGCTGTTATTTTATTGTCATTCTGCCTCAAGATAATTAATCAACAGAATTAATTTAGCAAAGGTTTAGCACTCAATTCACATGTTGATTTCCTTCAGTTTAAAGGCAACTTCAAAATCCTGTTCCGTCTCACAGTGTTCCAGAATTATGGGGCCAGGTGGCAACCCTAATACAAGCCCATATTGAACTAAAGCACTGTAAAACATTCCCTATGTTATTAATATAACTTTTAGCTGTCTGATCAAAATCAGTAGAGCAACCAACATGCTCAGGAAAGGGTGCTAACTCTTTGTAATGAAGTAAATTGAGAAACCCAGGAATCCCCTTTGTATGTAATGTCATAAAAGAAATACATACATACATTAGTAAGAAATGTTCAAGTCCATGATCTTCTCGCTTTTCACACTGTGGGGCATATTACCAAAGCTTTAACTAATGATTTATTTAAAGAATGTTTTTTTGTTGTTTTTGTATCAAAGTCAGCTTATATATTCTGTAAGAAACTGTTCTAATACAAAAGCCAACTGAATTCTTGAACAGTTTCACCAGTTCTTATTTTAATAATTAAAAAAAAAAACATTGTTTAATAACTCATGAGCCCCCTATACCATTTTATCAATTTTCAGTCAACATCAAAAAATGATGCCTTGAAATGATCACAGCCATTAGTCGTTTCATATCTCATGGACAGAGCTCCTAGAAGACTGTATTTATGTAGGATGCCAAAGGCTGTTTACTCCTTTGATCAAATAACGTGATACGAAAGGATTAGTTGTGACATTAGAAAGTACATTGCGTCTTGCAAAATGTCATCTTAATTATTTCTTGAAGTATGTCTTACTTACCCCTGTATTTGGTAACTTTGGTAACTTTGTTCCTTCCATCACCAACATTTTATGTTAACATACAGTGTATGGAGACTCCTGATTTGTGTGAATGTCCCCTGACTATTCCCTATGACCACTCTGGGAAACAGCAGTGACAGAAAACTTGATCCTTGACACCGTATCCTGCACCTCCTTAGCAAAACAGGAACACAGCAATGCCTAAAACACCAGAAATGAATTCTGTGCTTGTTATTTTCCTCATGTTTTAAATAGGTCATGCACAACTTAATTTATCAACTATAAAATAGAAACTACTGGACTGGACGTAAACGTTTCTTTAGTTTTATTCATGTTTTAAATGCACTATAGGCGTTGAGGAACTGTGTGTGTGTGTGTGTGTGTGTGTGTGTGTGTGTGTGTGTGTGTGTGTGTGTGTGTGTGTGTGTGTGTGTGTGTGTCATTCTGATGTGAACCAAGAGAGAAGGTAGACTAGTACCCGCCTGGTATATGAGTATATTCAATCTGTGCTCAGTGTGTGTGAGCTGCATGGGGCATAATAATGATGCACAGACACTGATGTTGCAGTAGCACAGAATGTCTGCTTATTAAACCAAGAAAAACAAAGCAAAGAATAACATGACGATGAAAAAAAGATAATTTATTCATTTATGACACAAAAACATCACACAGTGGCATGCTGCTGCACACAATGCTTAATGAAACAGCTCAGTTGAAAACAACAACCAATTCAAGCAGGGGACAGATCCTTTTCAGAGATAACCTCCAGAAACCTTTATTGTACACTGATTGCAAGCAATGTAGATAATACATTCTGGGAGAAGGTGCTGAGATCTACAGCGAGGTATTTCTTGCACGTTTTTAACTTGCACTCAGAATCAAGCGTATTTGCAGCAACTACCTTAAATGAATTCAGGAACTTACCAATCCGTTTCTTTGCTAAGTGTAACCCTTAGACATAGTTACCGTATTCCTTCGAATTTAAGACGCCCTCGAATTTAAGACACAGCCCAAATTTACCACCCTCAATTTGAGGAACAGTGTTGTTGTAGATTAACCACTGAGCTTGTTTGTTGTGCTGCGTACTATAGTACTTAAGATGGTGTCTCTGTCGTACACACACCACCACTAAACACAGCATCCTGGCAACAGCAAGCACGGCACAACACTCCACTGCATCAGGCAACATGTAACCCAGCAACCACAATGTCGCATGTTGAGAAATACGGGGGTCTGATTACCATTTTTGATCTGTCCAAGCTGGTACTGTTTTTAGGAATGCTGAAATTGTAAATATTTCTCTTGAAATTCCTCAGGAAGCTTGGTTTGTCTTTTCTCAGCAGTGTCACGTTGCTGCTTGTGTATTCGGGCAGATTTCTTTGTTGTCTTTTCTCGGCAGTCAGTCATGTTGCTGCTTGTGTACTCGGGTAGTCGCGTCTTTTGTTGGTGATTTTAATACACGCATCACTATACTGTACTCGATTTTAAGACGCAGGATATTTTTGAGAAGCAAAAAATGGTTAAAAAAGTGTGTCTTAAATTCAAAAGTAATCAACATATTCATCAAGCAGCTTTAATACCTAGGGAATCTCTGCTCAACATAATGTCATCAAAGAAAACTGAATTCCATGTGTGGTTGTTTTTCACCCGATAGTGCCAAATTACAAGTGTGCAGTTAAGGAAAGTTACCTATTAGTGGCCACGTCAGTAAAACTCCAGAAAGCCATTCCCAGCCTTCTGTCATATCTTTTCACCAGCCTCCTGATCTCTAAATTGTGAGCAAAAGCTGAATTAAAACAATCTGTCATAATTCCTGGATCCCACCACTGTACCTCAAACAGATGCACTACCTGTGATCATTAATACGTTCATTTTTGTTTAGTAGTCAAAGGTTACAGTCTGACTATAATTTTAAAAAAAACACCCACCTGTACACATGTGTGATTTCGATTGTGCAGATTTCCACTCTGACATTAGGGTGGGTGAAGCAGGCGTCTGGTGATTCTGCCTATGGAGAGCTTTTCTCGGGGTGCTCGGTGCTGCTCATGAACTTTGCAGTTTTCAGATTGTTGTATAATTGAATACTGATCAGGGAAGCACAATCTGTCTTCAGGTTTTATAAGTATAACTGCTCCATATAAATGTTTTCAGTGTTTGATAGAGTAATGTACATTAGAGTACCAGATTATCCTGTGTATCGTTTTGTAGGACATATTTTCTTATTTTAACTAAACAGACAGATAAGTAGTCTAAGTAATTACTTTAAAACTACAAATTCAGAGCACTGGCTAGTTTTCGAACAAAGGTTCCTTAACCAAGGTAATCTAAACAACATGGTGTAAGAAGTAAGCCTTGACACCTTTACTACAAAGGAAGATTCTTTGGCAAACCATAACGATCCAGACTGAAATTCATACAAAGTAATCTAAATGATTAGATCAAAACTATAAAAGTGTTCCTTCATCAAGGAAACTCACTCAGGACCCAGACTAACCCCACATTCAGCATGATAAGTATGAACATGTTCACTTCAGAAGCAGCTGTAAAGCATGTTCGTGTTGTACCACATCTTGACAATGGCTTCCAAGTGGTCTAGTTGTACTTCGGGCCTTGAAACTGCTCCGTGGAGGAAGAGTTCCGTACTGCTTTACCTAAGAAGATGCTAACTATACAACGGAAACTACACACAAGTATCACACAAGGTTAATGCTTATTATGGAAACCTAAAATAGAGGTGGTGCCATGATACAGAGTTCAAATCTATGAGTGTATGTGATTTGACAACAAATTTCTTACTGTGGATATGTTAGTTTGAAAGCTGTTCTAGAAATAATTAAGGTACTTCTTTTGTTAATCTGATTGTATCCAGTACGATTTGATTTGCCCTTAGGAAACTATTGTAACTGTTGCAAACTCATGGTATTCCCAGACGGCATGGGGCAGCCTCTCTGGTGGATGGGGATACTCTCTCCCTGGTGGCGGTTGTGGGGCGGAGCTCTCATGCGGCGACTGCGGGCTCTCCGCTAGCTGCTGCTGGTTCCCAGTAAGCGGGTGCGGGCTCTCGGTCAGCCGCTGCGGACTCTCTCTCGGGGTCTCTGGCAGCGCAGGGCTCTTCCTCTGGGGCTCTGGAGCGGAGCTCTCTGGTGGCGGCTGTGGGCTCTCCGCTAGCTGCTGTTAGTTCTCAGTAAGCGCCTGCGGGCTCCCGGTCAGCGGTTGCAGACTCTCTCTCGGGGGCTCTGGTGGTGCAGGGCTCTTCCTCTGGGTCTCTGGAGCGGAGCTCTCTGGTGGAGGCTGCCGACTCTCTATATGCAGCAACTCGACAACCGTCCGGGTAAACTCCTTCCACTCCCTCTCTGAGCGCAGTGGCTTTTCCTGGCGCCACACCCCCAGCTGTGCTCTTTCCCATTCGTCCACCACCTTCAATGCCCCCAGCATGGAAAGTTCAGGGTATTCAGCGAGGCGGTCGTTAAGCTCCTGCAGCGTCATTCCCCACAGGAACAGCCTGGACAGCAGCTCAAGGTGGGTCTGGCTGGGGGTATTAAGGTAAGTGCCCCTGACTTTCACCGCAAGGTCCAGCAGGAATTCCTCGCTGGTCTGCCCCAGCCTTTTGCATTCCCCCAGGAATGCACACTGTGATGCAGCATTCGTTGTCGCCACAACTCTCTCTTGGATGGCGCCCTTCCCTTGCTTCCTTTGGTCGCTTCTGACCGGCTATCTCCTGCAGTCTCCATATCCTGCTTATTTCTGACACCAGTGTAGCAGAGGCGTATCTAGTCTGCAGCGAGAATAAATGAAGAGAGGTAGTAGTTCTAAGCAGTAAAAGCGTAGTATTTTTATGGAACTGGAACAGCAGGAAGAAGGATAAAGCTCAGTTAGGCAACACCAACAAGACACCCACAACACGACCCCGAGCTGCTCGCAGGTAGATCCTAAATAGTGATCCCCCCTGAGCCCTATTGGCTGACACACACAAGGGCACATTTACATACACAATGGCCAATCGCTCAGACCCTTGGTCCCGCGCAAGCAGCTGACTGGCGGAACCAAACACAAGGCTGAAACTTCCAGACAGATGGGGTACTGTTTTAAAAAAAAATATTGAAAACCACTGGTCTGTATCACATGAACTTAAACACATCGTTTTGAATAGATTTGCTGTGACCTTCTGCACCTTAATAGTTATTATTCTACAGTAAGTAGTTTCTTGTCAATTGTATATCATTGTGATTGCTTCAAACCTGAGCTCTAAACATTTTGTGATATACCGACTTGATACTAAGGACATATGAGAAGTGAGAGGCAATTTCTAAAGCATGACCTGGAGCATTTGTCAATAGGGTCATTCCATGAAAACGGTACGCTTGTTGAGCTGATAAGTCGTCAGTATCAGACTAACGGCAAGCCTCAGAACCAATACAGGCTGATCAAAATTATTTGGTTCTCTAAACTATATATGTATAATACAAGTTTTTAATTGAAGGAATAGCCTTCACTGCAACATCAAATACAAATAATTATTATCATGAACAATGGGGATATAGTCAGTATGCTAAAGTCTAAAAGCTGTATATTAAGAGCTACTTGATTCAATTGTGATGACACTAGTTTACTTTATCTAAATGTGCAGCAATGGATTTGTGCAGTTCACCATGACTATCTTGAAGCTTGATTAATACGGTCTTAACGCGATACAAGCATAGAATTGAAATAATTATATTTTATCTTTGGCAATGTGTGGAAGATCTCCCCTAAGTGCAATATCAGTATTTTAGAAATAATTGCATCATGCTTCAGTGTCAACATTAAAAATATTGGCCACACGTTAGGCGCTTTATTGAATCAGTCAAACCACATTGTTACGGCTAGCTTTTTAAGTTCTTTGTTTTACATTATTGCCTTCCATCAGGAATGGATAAAGAAACAGTTTACGACTACATGGCATATATGATTAATTTTTATTCAGATTAAGAATTATACCCATGAAATCCTTAGCTATTGAGTTGTGTATGTTCATTACAGTTTTATGAATTGATATGACTTGGCACTTTGTTGTTCATGTTACTGCTGTCAGTGCATGTTGCCGTGCTGTTAACATTTTAATTTGACACAGGCCTAATTGTTTCTTCTTTGCCTCTTTGACAGTCCCTGCATTTTGCCATTATAATTACACTGTCTATTTATTTATCATTACACAAACACACAAACACATAGCACACAAGTAACATGTGTGTATAACATTTGAGGAACTACTGCATTTTAGTTGTTCAAGATTCACTTTAAAGTGTGCCGTAGATACAAATGACAGAGAATGATTTTGGTGGAAGTCTGTAAGTAAATTAGTATCAGCAGTTCTACTTCTGCACTGCTGAAATGCACTTTCCATCACAACTAATTTAGATGTTTCCACTTACTGCAAGTATTTAGTTTAAAATGTAACCTCTATGTTTCTTTAAAATCATTTCTAAAGGAAAGCTTTGTGTCGGACATTAATGCATATTTATAATTAGATTTAAAAATATCAGATTTTTTCAAGAGCTTTGCTGAATTTGACCCTCAGCTTCTGTTATCAGGTCTGTAAAGTTCCATTGCTAGAAGAGTGAAAATGGATTACCTGGAGTGTTATTATTATTTGTTTATTTAGAAGACGCCTTTATCCAAGGCGACTTATAGAGACTAAGGTGTGTGAACTATGCATCAGCTGCAGAGTCACTTACAACTACGTCTCACCCGAAAGACAGAGCACAAGGAAGTTAAGTGACTTACTCAAGTTCACACAGTGAGTCAGTGGCTGAGGCGGGATTTGAACTGGGGACCTCCTGGCTACAAGCCCGTTTCCATAACAAGCAACACCGTGCTCCGTAACACATCATGGATTGTTATTGTTGTGTTACCTGTTTGACAATGTGGGCAATAATCCCACACTATCAGTGCACTAGAGCAGACATTTTGAAAAGAGCTTTGAAACAGACTTTAACCCTTTGCAGTCGATTTATTAAGTGCGTGTCAGGCGCGTCAGGTCCAATTTATTTTCACATGCGCAGTTAATTTTAGACGCGCTGTTTAAAAGTATTTTATTTCTTAGCAGACGCCCTTATCCAGGGCGACTTACAGTTGTTACAAGATATCGCATTATTTTTTACATACAATTACCCATTTATACAGTTGGGTTTTTACTGGAGCAATCTTGCTCAGGGTACAGCAGCAGTGTCCCCCACTTGGGATTGAACCCATGACCCTCCGGTCAAGAGTCCAGAGCCCTAACCACTACAGCACACTGCTCATGCAGCGGGTCAAGCCACATCTCCAGTGATAGGGCACGTTGATCCCCTCTGGTTGGATTTCTGTATGTAGAAACTGATTCTGCTATCCACAGGCACAGGCGCTGTCCATGCTAACTTTATTTGTTTTTGTATTTCAGGTTGGATTACTTCTTTGGTTTGTATTTTTATTCATTTATGTAAGGAGTTTATGACAAAAACCTGCCTGTGCTTTTGGAGTCTAGGAAACCAGTTGAATACCCACTAATACCCTCCATCCACTCTGTGATTTTTTGCACAGTTCTGTTTTTTTGTATTCTAAATGACTTTTCTGACTAATACAACAGATGGGATTGGTTTCTCTTTTGCTGTTTTGCAAAGCTGTTAATACTGTGATTGCATAAAACACATACACCTATATTTAATAAGTATCAGAGAAGTCAGTGTTTATTCTCAATCAATTTCACAAGAGGACAGTGCTGTTTACAACTTTGAAACATTAGAGACTGCTGTTTCTCCTGATGTCTGGCTACTGCACATGTGTAATGAGTGCACAGTGACTATACTGCAGTATGTCATTCTATTAGCCCTGAATCCTTTGCTTATATCTCAAGTTTGCTGCAAGGTTATGACAAGGGCATTTCTATTTAAATGAGTTGCATCATGGTGCCTTGGGACCTCATAATATTAAGGATTAATTTAGTTTGTTCCAGCTTCCCGTTTAAATCTGTGGCACTTACATAGGTTTTTTGTGATTCTTCCCTGATGTGCCAATGAAATGATGTAGCCTAATCTTTCTGTTTAAATCCAAGACATACCCTGTGCAAACAAGGCATAGCACCCTACTTATTAATAATACAATTTTACTAACTACATTTTGAACTCAATTAATGTGCAGAATTTTGTGTTATCAGTATTGATTTGTAACAAACAAAAGGTTGCAACTCAAGATGGTGATTTACGCCATACTGTCATTTTTTTTTGCACATCAGTATTTAGTTTTTACTGCAGTATTCATTCTAGCATTCAGATGGACTACCTGTGATCATTAATATGTTTAGATCATTAATTTTTGTTTAGTAGTCAAAGGTTACAGTCTGACTATAGTTTAAAATATATCATAGTTTTAAATATCATCCATCTGTACACATGCGTGATTTGCACTCTGATATTAGGGTGGATTTAGCAGGTGTCTGGTCATTCTTCAGAGAGAGCGCTGCTCAGGGCACAGTCTGCAAACCCTAGAGAAAAGAAAATCTATAAAACAGAAAATGCACACTTCAGCACAGCACCATACATCATAAATCAACCAATCATGTCTTTAAGAAGGTGATTGTCTTGTTTGTTTTCTTTTTAGGGAAAATTGTGGGTGCCGATATATCAATTATATTGTCATTCTCTCACATTAAATGAATAAATATTAGTGCTGGGACAAGTATCGGAATATTCGAACAAAATTTTTTCGTATTCGACAAAAATACCTTGCACTTATTTACCGCATCACAAGAAGTTGCACTACAGTTTTCAGAAATGGCAAATGAAAAATAGCTCTTTGTGATATGTGATTCAAACCAGCGAACTACCACTTAGCTTGTGATTCATCGACTGTGAAAAAGCCTTTGACTGCTTACACAAGATCACCTACAATTTGCTGATGACATCCTCATATTTACAACGTGCCCAGAAGAATTACAAACAAGAATACACAAGGCCAGCATCAAAGCAGGTTTGAAAATGAACCTGAAGAAGACAAGTCATGTTCAATAAATATACCTCCACAGGCAATTGAAGTCAATGGGATAAAGCTTGAAGATGTCAATAACTATGTATACTGCAACGGAGAACCAAATGTGCGAAATCAACAGAAGAAATGGGCTGGAGTGTCTTTGAAAGATTAAGCATGGTTCTAAAAGGGAAACTACCCTTATGCCTCAAGAGGAAAGTCTTCGACCAATGCGTGCTGCCGGTACTAACTTACGGATGCGAAACCTGGACCCTCAATACAAAAATGACACAAAAATTACAAACGACTCAACGGAGTATGGAAAGATGACAAGAATAACAAGAAGAGACAAGAAAAGGAAGGAATGGATAAGAGCGCAAACAGAAGTATGCAAGATTCACTTTATTATAAGAGCGAAAAAAATGTTATTATAAGAGCGAAAAAAATGAAATGGCAGTGGGCCGGACATGTAGCAAGAAGAACACACCATCGCTGGACCAAGGAGATACTAGACTGGATCCCAAGCGATATAAAGCGACCAAGAAGAAGACCGCCAGGAAGATGGCAAGATGAAATTAGGAAACACACTGGAGCAACGTGGATGAAGGATGCAGCAGACAGCAGTTGCTTGTTCAGCTACAAAAAGGCACAAGTAAACCTTTATGAAAATGTGTTGATGGCCACTGTTTACTGAGAAGAAACGACAATGTCAAGGAATGAAAAAAAGCTAAAAAATAAATACAATGCAGAGTCAACTTTATGTACTATTTATTTCGGGAGTTAACCAAACACCATTTAACTTGAACTGCTATTTGGCATCCTTTGTTTTGTAGTTAATTCACTGGGTAAAGTAAGGCCTACACAACATATTCTTTACACCTGGGATATTTTTCTATTTTAACGTGATACACAGTGTAACAAATAAAGGCGCACACACAGGGGCCACACCCCCCTGCCCCTGCTGTCTCTGCTGTGTTCAGAGTAATAGAATGGATGGCTTCTGTTACTTTTTGAAAATGAACGAATATCTGAATGAATATTTAAATTATGAGCGAATATCCAAACATGAAAATCCTGTGTTCGTCCCAGCACTAATAAATATGAAATGTTAACCTATAGGTGCGGTTCAGGGGGTGGAGCTAGGCACCAACAACCTATCATCTGCTGTCATCAATTAAATCTACCTTATTTAAACATCAGTCACCTCTGCCTAGCTGTCTTGTGTTTTTTCGTTTCCTCCTCCTCCCTCCTCCTCTAGCATCTCAACTGCCTTTGCATCGGTCTCCTCTGGGGGGTTAGTGATTCCACTTTCTCCAACCCTTTGTTAAGCGCCGCTTCATTTACCTCATAGAGGAGGGTTCTCCATGAGTCAGAGGGGCCCCCTGGCCAAACCCTTCCATCTGCATGTATGTTTCTTTTGGGATTCTTCTTTCAGGTCTGATGCCTCTATGTGAGGGGTCCCCAAGCGGTGGCATCCCTTGTGTTTGTCGGGTCTCCTCAAAGGCGGTGGCCCCTCTCCTGTTTGTCGGGTCTCCTCAGCGGCGGAACCCCCTTCTATTATGTTGGGCTTCGAAGAGGCGGAACACCATGCATTATATGTTTTAACAGATACTAACTTTATGTTTTCTTTCCGGTTCGCGAGCCTCTTCGTATGTCGGGTAACCTCGGAGACGGTGCCCCTCTCGTATGTCGGGTCACCTCAAAGACGGTGGCCACCCTCCTGTTTATCGTGTCTATCGATCAAGTAAATGTTGGGCCTTGAAGAGGCGGAGCCCCTCTCTCCTTGTGTATATGTTTACTAACTCTGTCAATAAACACTACCAGGTGGCATAGTTCCGCCCTGTGAACTACTACTTTGAGGCTGTCACATTTCAATATGAATTATTTGTTTCTGCTGGGACCCATAGCACTCCTGAGACTCATTGTAATAAACAATCTATTGTACCTTTCTATATTCAGAACAACATTTTTATTTTCTTTGTGTCTTCCAGGTGATGAGCTGGAATAGATCATGTCTGAAGTACAGGGAACCGTGGAGTTTTCTGTGGAGCTGCACAAGTTTTATAATGTAGATCTTTTTCAAAGAGGGTAAGTGTAACCTTGTTGTGTTGTATGTGTGAAGGGGGTGATTTAGTAATGCATAGACAAGTGTAACCTTGTTGTGTTGTATGTGTGAAGGGGGTGATTTAGTATAGAACACACGCTGAATTAGGTCAAGGGGGGACCCCACTTCCCCACTTTGAAAACACAATCTTTTAAATATCTGTAAATTATTTGCATCTTTTATCTACAGGTTTGGCAATTGGATCGTGTTCATTTGTCCCACATGATGACAGTGTTTGGCTGCCAAGTGTTACTATAAAATGTGAGCTGTGATTGTAAACTGGCTGCTTTTCCTTTCTTTCTTTTAACTGTGTTTATGTTTTTTTTGTCCCCCCCCCCCCCTGATATTTTCTCCTCATTGGTTGCTTTTTCCAATTATTTAATTTAAAATTGCAGAGAAATTACTTTTGACACCAATTACCATGTCATTTTATAAGAACAGGATCAGTGAATTGAATGAACCCCCCAGATTCTGTCTTTGAATGAGCTACTGCCAGAAGAGCAAGCGTTGCAACGATCAATTTGTTAATTATCAATGCATTTGATGTTGCTATTTCTATATAAATATGACATTGCATTCAATCAAGAGGTTGTAATTGTTCCTGCAAAAAAATAAAAAAATCCAGATTTTAATTGTATTAAAAAGTCACAGGCAATCATTGAAACTCAGGGTCAATATTGTACTACAATCTAGGCTGCAGTTGTCATTCAGAGATGCATAGGGAGTACCAAAGGATTCTCGGTTATCAGAAGGTTCACAGGGCCTACAGCTAATTGATTTCTTTACTCTTTTGTTTCCTTTTTTCACCCATCCTAAAAACAAAACAACATTGACTTAATGGGCCTGTTTTGACCCAAGATCTTTCCGAAAGGAATAAAACATTTTAACGACATGACAATTGCATGAAAAAGTTATGTTTTCATTTCAGTGCTAGTGTTTTAACAGTTAACAAAGTTACACTGCTGCGCTTCACAAACCAGTATGTTATGCAGTGAAATACAGTGGATTGAAGCCCAAGAGTCAGTAAGTATTGGTAGAGGTAATGTACTTCCACACCGTGCCTCGTGTTACATGATTAAAACAGGTCCTTTCCAAACATTTGCTTAAAAATAGGGCACACAGTATTCACATAGCATGTCAACTGTGCACATCCCTTCATTGTAGTCAGATATGTGCATAATTGACACGTGATTCTTGCAGCCAGATATGTGCATGATTAACATGTGATCTCAGTGGACAAGCATAGCTTTGTTTTCTGAAAGCATACAGAGAGGAAAATCAAAAGCAGTGGCTAACACTTGGAGTTAAATATATATAAAGTAACAACAGTTCAAGCATAACTGGCAGAAGTGTTAAAGGGACTAGGAGCTCTTAAAATAAACAAATCCCCTGGGCCGGATGAGATCCTCCCAATAGTACTCAAAGAAATGAAAGAAGTTATTTACAAACCGCTTACCAAGGTCATGCAACAGTCTCTTGACACAGGGGTTGTACCGATAGACTGGAAAATAGCAAATGTAATACCGATCCACAAAAAGGGAGACAAAACCGAACCAGGTAACTACAGGCCAATAAGCCTGACTTCTATTATATGTAAACTTATGGAAACTATAATAAGATCTAAAATGGAAAATGACCTATATGGTAACAGTGTCCTGGGAGACAGTCAGCATGGTTTCAGGAAAGGGTGATCGTGTCTAACTAACCTGCTTGACTTTTTTGAGGATGCAACATTGACAATGGATAATTGCAAAGCATACAACATGGTTTATTTAGATTTCCAGAAAGCTTTTGACAAAGTCCCGCATAAAAGATTAATTCTCAAACGCAGTAGGGATTCAAGGAAATGCATGCACATGGATTAGGGAGTGGTTAACATGTAGAAAACAGAAAGTACTGATTAGAGGAGAAACCTCAAAATGGAGCGAGGTAACCAGTGGTATACCACAGGGATCAGAATTAGGTCCTCTGCTATTCCTAATCTACATTAATGATTTAGATTCTGGTATAGTAAGCAAACTTGTTAAATTTGCAGACGACACAAAAATAGGAGGAGTAGCAAACACTGATGCAGCAGCAAAGGTCATTCAAAATGATCTAGACAGCATTCAGAACTGGGCAGACACATGGCAAATGACATTTAATAGAGAAAAGTGTAAAGCATTGCATGCAGGCAATAAAAATGTGCATTATAAATATCATATGGGAGATACTGAAATTGAAGAAGGGAACTATGAAAAAGACCTCGGAGTTTATATTGACTCAGAAATGTCTTCATCTAGACAATGTGGGGAAGCTATAAAAAAAGGCCAACAAGATGCTCGGATATATTGTGAGAAGTGTTGAATTTAAATCAAGGGAAGTAATGTTAAAACTTTACAATGCATTAGTAAGACCTCACCTAGAATATTGTGTTCAGTTCTGGTCACCTCATTACAAAAAGGATATTGCTGCTCTAGAAAGAGTGCAAAGAAGAGCAACCAGAATTATCCCGGGTTTAAAAGGCATGTCGTATGCAGACAGGCTAAAAGAATTGAATCTATTCATTCTTGAACAAAGAAGACTACGCAGCGATCTGATTCAAACATTCAAAATCCTAAAACGTATAGACAATGTCGACCCAGGAGACTTTTTTGACCTGAAAAAAGAAACAAGGGCCAGGGGTCACAAATGGAGATTAGATAAAGGGGCATTCAGAACAGAAAATAGGAGGCACTTTTTTACACAGAGAATTGTGAGGGTCTGGAACCAACTCCCCAGTAATGTTGTTGAAGCTGACACCCTGGGATCCTTCAAGAAGCTGCTTGATGAGATGCTGGGATCAATAAGCTTCGAACAACCAAACGAGCAAGATGGGCTGAATGGCCTCCTCTCGTTTGTAAACTTTCTTATGTTCTTATGTTCTAAAGATGTTCTGCTATAAAGCAAATGGTCAATTTATTTAATACTGTATTACTATTGCAAAATCCTCACGCGAGCCTAGAACCCTTTTTGAATCCCTTCCCTTCTTTAGGGTCAGACACCTGACCTTTTAAGGGTGATCCAATAACATGAATAGATGAACAGGCTTCATTTTGTTTTAATTTAAGTGCTAACAAACGACTTGGCCTACTGCCATGAAAATAATATTTCTGACAGACCATATGCATAATAAATTCTGCTCTATGTCATAACAAATCATTAAGTTCAACCCTAGTTGTTCGAAAATTGTCTTCTCCTGTTTGCGTATGATTGCATTTTAATGCAGATTCCAGTATGTGACAGCGCTTTTCTAAATCATTAATTGTCTGAAGCCTTGTTGTTTAGGTGAGAAGCAAAAGCTGTACTGTTACCGCGTATAAAACCTTTAGTAGCTTCCCTTACCATGGCAGAGTCCTCACCTGAATCTTTAAAACCTTTAGTAGCTTCCCTTACCATGGCAGAGTCCTCACCTGAATCTTTAAAACCTTTAGTAGCTTCCCTTACCATGGCAGGGTCCTCATCTGAATCTTTAAACCTTTAGTAGCTTCCCTTACCATGGCAGGGTCCTCATCTGAATCTTTAAACCTTTAGTAGCTTCCCTTACCATGGCAGAGTCCTCACCTGAATCTTTAAAACCTTTAGTAGCTTCCCTTACCATGGCAGGGTCCTCATCTGAATCTTTAAAACCTTTAGTAGCTTCCCTTACCATGGCAGGGTCCTCACCTGAATCTTTAAACCTTTAGTAGCTTCCCTTATCATGGCAGGGTCCTCATCTGAATCTTTAAACCTTTAGTAGCTTCCCTTACCATGGCAGGGTCCTCATCTGAATCTTTAAAACCTTTAGTAGCTTCCCTTACCATGGCAGGGTCCTCATCTGAATCTTTAAACCTTTAGTAGCTTCCCTTACCATGGCAGAGTCCTCATCTGAATCTTTAAACCTTTAGTAGCTTCCCTTACCATGGCAGGGTCCTCACCTGAATCTTTAAAACCTTTAGTAGCTTCCCTTACCATGGCAGGGTCCTCATCTGAATCTTTAAAACCTTTAGTAGCTTCCCTTATCATGGCAGGGTCCTCATCTGAATCTTTAAAACCTTTAGTAGCTTCCCTTATCATGGCAGGGTCCTCACCTGAATCTTTAAACCTTTAGTAGCTTCCCTTACCATGGCAGGGTCCTCATCTGAATCTTTAAAACCTTTAGTAGCTTCCCTTATCATGGCAGGGTCCTCATCTGAATCTTTAAAACCTTTAGTAGCTTCCCTTACCATGGCAGGGTCCTCATCTGAATCTTTAAAACCTTTAGTAGCTTCCCTTATCATGGCAGGGTCCTCATCTGAATCTTTAAAACCTTTAGTAGCTTCCCTTACCATGGCAGGGTCCTCATCTGAATCTTTAAAACCTTTAGTAGCTTCCCTTACCATGGCAGGGTCCTCATCTGAATCTTTAAAACCTTTAGTAGCTTCCCTTACCATGGCAGGGTCCTCATCTGAATCTTTAAAACCTTTAGTAGCTTCCCTTATCATGGCAGGGTCCTCATCTGAATCTTTAAAACCTTTAGTAGCTTCCCTTACCATGGCAGAGTCCTCACCTGAATCTTTAAAACCTTTAGTAGCTTCCCTTACCATGGCAGGGTCCTCACCTGAATCTTTAAAACCTTTAGTAGCTTCCCTTACCATGGCAGGGTCCTCATCTGAATCTTTAAAACCTTTAGTAGCTTCCCTTACCATGGCAGGGTCCTCATCTGAATCTTTAAAACCTTTAGTAGCTTCCCTTACCATGGCAGAGTCCTCATCTGAATCTTTAAAACCTTTAGTAGCTTCCCTTACCATGGCAGGGTCCTCATCTGAATCTTTAAAACCTTTAGTAGCTTCCCTTACCATGGCAGAGTCCTCATCTGAATCTTTAAAACCTTTAGTAGCTTCCCTTACCATGGCAGGGTCCTCATCTGAATCTTTAAAACCTTTAGTAGCTTCCCTTACCATGGCAGAGTCCTCATCTGAATCTTTAAAACCTTTAGTAGCTTCCCATATCATGGCAGGGTCCTCACCTGAATCTTTAAAACCTTTAGTAGCTTCCCTTATCATGGCAGGGTCCTTACCTGAATCTTTAAACCCTTTAGTAGCTTCCCATACCATGGCAGGGTCCTTACCTGAATCTAAACTATTTAGTAGCTTCCCATACCATGGCAGGGTCCTTACCTGAATCTTTAAACCCTTTAGTAGCTTCCCATACCATGGCAGGGTCCTTACCTGAATCTAAACTATTTAGTAGCTTCCCATACCATGGCAGGGTCCTTACCTGAATCTTTAAACTTTTTAGTAGCTTCCCATACCATGGCAGGGTCCTTACCTGAATCTGTGTTGATTTCTAAAAATTCTGTCAGTTTCGTGTTAAGTTGGGTGACAAATTCTGGGTTTTGAGGTAAAGTAATGTTAAATCGCCATTGTACAGTTCTCTGTGTTGTACTAGGGTGAAACTGAAATGCGCATTGCAATGAATTATGATCTGAAAGAACTGCAGGAAGTATTGGCATTGGAAACTAATTCAGTAGAAACTTAAATATAATCAGTTCTAGCCAAGAAGCAAGTATAATCTCTAGCTGTGGGATTTTGTAGTCGCCAGAGATCCAGGATATTTAAGCGCTGGCTGCATTTGTTTGTGAGCTACAAAAGTTGGAACCCGATCTATCTAACGAAGTATCAAACACTGCATTCATATACAGTGCAAGCAATTCTCCGGTTATATAAGAAGCATCCGTTTCGCCTCTGAACACACCAACCCCAATCAGCCAAAACTGCAGGTTTTTATACATGTGACCATCTCCAAATTAGTAATACATTAATCAATCTGGAGACGGTCACATTTTCACGAGTTTAGCATGGATGGGGAAGTTTAACCCCATCAGTGCTGCAAAACAATTAAAAATAAAATAACGTGTTTTTACACACATAAACAATACATTCAAATAATAATAATAATACAAAACCATACAATACACACGGGTGGGGTGTGCCCCATCACACATGGCTACCACCATACTTGTTTGTGCAGAAGAGGGAGAGTTAATGAAAACCTACAGTAAAGTGAGAATGATAATCATAGCTTTAAACACTCATTCATGTGATATTCAGTTACACTAAAAATAAGTTAATAATAAAAGCTGTGGGGATTGCTGCAGTCAGGGGCCATCATTGTTTGAAAATGGGAGAAAAAAGGGAGGGCAGCGTAAATAAATACATAAATAAATACATTCTGATTTAAAAAAAAAAAAATTCTTCTGGTGTTTCAAAAATAATTAAATGAGGGAGGTAATCTGCAATGTTACAAAATCAAGAGAGTGTTTACTTTCCAATATTGATTTGATTTTGTTGCTTTTGTTTTTGGTTTTGTTCATTGCCCAAAACCAAATTGTTGTCCAAGTGGTGTGAGATCTTGGACCATGCTGCATGTAGTAAAATATAAAAATGGGCATAAATTTTGCTTTCAATTGAGCAAATGAGTTTCTGTAGCAAAGGCCATCTTTTTGTTTATTTTTTTACCAAAATGGATCTGCAGTAAAGATGCTTCAGCTGACAATCAAGAACAGGCATCTGGTTTGTGGTTCACTAAAATGCTAGCTTTACTCAGATTTGATCTTCTAAACTAAACCCTAAACCTTGTTTTATAACTAATCCCGTTTAGTGGATATATTGATATGTTGGTTGCTTTTGTTGTAAAAACATAAACTGGGTTTAGAGAATAAACGTTGCATAAACTCATTAAAATAATATATATATATATATATATATATATATATATATATATATATATATATATATATATATATACAGCACTGTGCAAAAGTTTTAGGCAGGTGTGAAAAAATGCTGTAAAGTAAGAATGCTTATAAAAAATAGACATGTTAATAGATTATATTTATCAATTAACTAAATGCAAAGTGAGTGAACAGAAGAAAAATCTACATCAAATCCATATTTGGTGTGACCACCCTTTGCCTTCAAAACAGCATCAAGCATCAATTCTTCTAGGTACACTTGCACACAGTTTTTGAAGGAACTCGGCAGGTAGGTTGGCCCAAACATCTTGGAGAACTAACCACAGTTCTTCTGTGGATTTAGGCAGCCTCAGTTGCTTCTCTCTCTTCATGTAATCCCAGACAGACTCGATGATGTTGAGATCAGGGCTCTGTGGGGCCATACCATCACTTCCAGGACTCCTTGTTCTTCTTTACGCTGAAGATAGTTCTTAATGACTTTCGCTGTATGTTTGGGGTCGTTGTCATGCTGCAGAATAAATTTGGGGCCAATCAGATGCTTCCCTGATGGTATTGCATGATGGATAAGTATCTGCCTGTACTTCTCAGCATTGAGGAGACCATTAATTCTGACCAAATCCCCAACTCCATTTGCAGAAATGCAGCCCCAAACTTGCAAGGAACCTCCATCATGCTTCACTGTTGCCTGCAGACACTCATTAGTGTACGCTCTCCAGCCCTTCGGCGAACAAACTGCCTTCTGCTACAGCCAAATATTTCAAATTTTGACTCATCAGTCCAGAGCACCTGCTGCCATTTTTCTGCACCCCAGTTCCTGTGTTTTCGTGCATAGTTGAGTCACTTGGCCTTGTTTCCACGCCGGAGGTATGGCTTTTGGCCGCAAGTCTTCCATGAAGGCCACTTCTGACCAGACTTCTCCGGACAGTAGATGGGTGTACCAGGGTCCCACTGTTTTCTGCCAGTTCCCAGCTGATGGCACTGCTGGACATCTTCCAATTGCGAAGGGAAGTAAGCATGATGTGTCTTTCATCTGCTGCAGTAAGTTTCCTTGGCCGACCACTGCGTCTCACGGTCCTCAACTTTGCCCGTTTCTTTGTGCTTCTTCAAAGAGCTTGGACAGCACATCTGGAAACCCCTGTCTGCCTTGAAATTTCTGCCTGGGAGAGACCTTGCTGATGCAGTATAACTACCTTGTGTCTTGTTGCTGTGCTCAGTCTTGCCATGGTGTATGACTTTTGACAGTAAACTGTCTTCAGCAACCTCACCTTGTTAGCTGAGTTTGGCTGTTCCTCACCCAGTTTTATTCCTCCTACACAGCCGTTTCTGTTTCAGTTAATGATTGTGTTTCAACCTACATATTGAATTGATGATCATTAGCACCTGTTTGGTATAATTGTTTAATCATACACCTGACTATATGCCTACAAAATCCCTGACTTTGTGCAAGTGTACCTAGAAGAATTGATGCTGTTTTGAAGGCAAGGGTGGTCACACCAAATATTGATTTGATGTAGATTTTTCTTCTGTTCACTCACTTTGCATTTAGTTAATTGATAAATATAAACTATTAACATGTCTATTTTTGAAAGCATTCTTACTTTACAGCATTTTTTCACACCTGCCTAAAACTTTTGCACAGTACTGTATATATATATATATATATATATATATATATATATATATATATATATATATATATATATATCTTCATGTTTTATAAAGACCAATGTGTTTGTAGTAATTAAATGGCTTTCGTATTCATAGAAAGACAGACCAGTCAGAATTACTGCAAATGCTGAGCTGGTGAAATAAATCACTCAAAGCAGGGAATGGGCACAAGAATATTGCTAACTCTTTTTTTTCTTAATGAATGCTGAATCAAACGTGCAACCTCAGGAGTGTTTTAACTAAATTACAATCTGATTGATGTCTCGGTTGTGCTGTTCTTCGTTTTTGTCTAAAAAGGCCCGATGTGTCATTATGGGGGGCCCCATTTGGAAGTAAGTTAGAATGTATAAAACTAGCTTGTCGTATACCATTTATACCATTATCACTTAGTCCATGGTGCAGTTCTGAATAATAGCCCCAAAGTGTTGTGTATGATTGTGACAGGGTGCCCTCCCCTTGGGGTTATTTATGTATGTATTTCATTTGTATTATTATTATTATTATTATTATTATTATTATTATTATTATTATTATTATTATTATTATTATTATATATTGTATGTGTTTCTGTGCGGATGGAAGAAAGCCGTCCAACATTATTATTTGTTATTCATAAAGGGTAGCTGGCATTGATAGGGTTAAATCCCCATCCCAATAAAGCCTGTGGGACTGTGGCTGGAGCCTTAATAAGGTAATTGTTTAAATAGGTAATTAAGGCTCCAGCCACGCATAAAAAACCACTCCAGGCTCAGAGTTGAGAGGAGAGTTAGGAGAGTTAAGATCGAGAGCGAATGCTACCAGCCAGTGAACAATAAGTGTCATGTGTGCGCTGTTTTACTTTGGCCAATGTGCCCTTTTCTTTTGGTGTGTTTTGTTTAACTCTTTTGTTTTCTTATTTAATAAAGGTACGGCTGCAGGTGTTTTAGCCCTGTATCATTTGTGTTTAAACCCTAACCCTAACCCTGAACCTGACATCACCACCCACACGCACCACTCAAGCCATCTGTGACATCGATATTTAGGGTTACCACCTCCGAGACGAAAAAAAAAGAAAGTCCTCGATATGTGTATTGTTATGTTATTTTTATCATTTTTCTAACCTTATGTGTGTAGGGGATGACAGATGGTAGGGACATAGTAATGCAGGAAACTGATTTCTCCACTCCCCAAATGTAATACTCTACATTACATTCTGACCAAGGCCAATCCAGTTTCGTTTTTAAATGGAAAAATCAATGTTAACAAGTTGAAACAATTTACTTTTTACTTTTACCTTGAATTGACTTGCTTAGAGGGCGGGGTTATGGGTTATTTTTGTGTCACATGACTTTCTTCTCTTAGGGTACAGAAAGGGAGGGTTTGGTTCAGGTCTGGTTATGATATACTTACAGCAGTGTGATTTACTATGATTTTCTTAATTGTGCTCTGTGACAGAACTCTGTCAGCATTTGTTATGGGTTGCTAAGCTAATGCTTAAAGTAACTGCAATGCATTCATTTATCTGAGCTTGTTCGATCTAACAGATATGTCTTATACGCACATTTGCTTTTCAAATATTACACTAGTACCAGATGACTGAGACACTGATAGGGGTTTCTTACCTGATGTGCTTCCAGCACCACTTACAACAAGCAGCGGATCCACCTTCATTGAATCTGCAGATTAAATGTAATTCTGCATTAAGAATTGTGTATGTGTTTTTTGGGTGGGAGGGAGGTGTTGTGTGACTTTGTTGCTACTATACTACAATACAACTCTAGTTGCAGTGATCAGATATTCTACACACACACATATATATATATATATATATATATATATATATATATATATATATATATATATATATATATATATATATATTTTAAATGAAAACTTTTAACTTTCATGTATCGATAATGTCAGTGTAAGTACAGTAACATAAACACATTGCCATCTAAATGAGGAGAAGGGTTGTGATTTAAATAAAACAATCCTGTATAGTATAGGGAATACAGCCAATTGCAGTCGTAAAACCATAAATTCCTTGTTAGTCGTGCATTGTAGCACCCAGCCAAAGTGATCACAGCTGTGTTTTCTTTTCTTTGGTTGTGGATACATTATTGTCCCTCGTGGCAAAACGAGCTTGTACTTGTAGTTCAATTCCTCAACTTTTCTGCAATAAGGAAACCTTAGAAAAGTAGCTAAATCCATTTTATTTTTGTCAATTAATAAAAGCACATAAAAAACTACAACAATATAATAAATAAATATTATTTTCAGTATATAAAGAGGAAGAGAACAACGAATGCACCAGACAGATACAGTGTTTTCAGATTATTCAATGATAGATATTACTCATGGGGCCTTGACAGATTTGTTGTGACTCAGTTTAAAACCTTTTGTTTTAAACTTGCTGATTTTTGTGTTTTCTGGTCAGCATAAAGATTCCATGATCTCCAATGCAAAAGTTAAAAATAATAATACTAATTCTTGTATCTTAATTGCATTTTGCTTTTGCATGTATCTAGTTCAGTGTGCGATTTTGAAAAGTTATTACACATATGCACTGCATTGTTGTATTATACTTTATATCCATAGGTACTACCAGGTGAGAGCTGCTTTGAAGATATCATCTCGTATCCCACACCGATTGATAGTGACAGCATCAACACCCACAGGTAAGGGTAAATAACATTACAGGTAAGAATAAATAACATTACAAGTAAGGTGATCTGGTGAGAAGGTAGTTTATTCTCACATTTTAGACAACTTTCCTCATACTGTACATTCTTTGTACAAAAAAAAAAAAAAAATCTGTAAAAGATCAAATAGCTTATCTGGTGTCCTAGTTCCCGGGCAATAAAAATAGGCAGCTTTGCCAAAACAGATTCTTTTGACCTGACTTTATCTGCACATCTGTGTAAGCTTTGTGTTTCTGCTGCTGCTGCTGTTTGTTTTAGTATGACAGACACTTAACAAGATTAAAACAAGCAAATGCTTGCCAGATGTAATGGCACAGACCTAATCAAATACAGAGACACTCCTTGTTTTCAGTGGTTTGTTATCCTTTTTCATTTGAGATGACTGTAAACCAGTGTTTGTAACCCTAAGAAGGTGTTCAGCCATGCGTGTCTTGTAAATAAAATGATGACTAGAAGTATAAACGTTTTACTATCTGAATCCAGATTAACATATCCTGTCTGTTAGTGACAACTGTTGTATTGTAGAAAAATACTTGGGAGTCTTATATAAAAAAAAAAAATAAAAAAAAACACCAGCTCAAATAGAGTACCTCCACTGACTTGCCAGTTGAGAATTAAAATCACAAACTATGAGACTGTCAACCTAGAGTACCTCCGCTGACTTGCCAGTTGAGAATTAAAATCACAAACCATGAGACTGTCAACCTAGAGTACCTCCGCTGACTTGCCAGTTGAGAATTAAAATCACAAACTATGAGACTGTCAACCTAGAGTACCTCCGCTGACTTGCCAGTTGAGAATTAAAATCACAAACCATGAGACTGTCAACCTAGAGTACCTCCGCTGACTTGCCAGTTGAGAATTAAAATCACAAACTATGAGACTGTCAACCTAGAGTACCTCCACTGACTTGCCAGTTGAGAATTAAAATCACAAACTATGAGACTGTCAACCTAGAGTACCTCCGCTGACTTGCCAGTTGAGAATTAAAATAAAAAACCATGAGAGTATGAATTAGCAGAAAGTTTGGGCCTAATCTTGTGCTTCAGGGCCTCGGGTTACCTGACAAGCAAATGTGCAGACATGTGAACACAACCGACTGAGCTCCGAAGCTGAGAGGTTAATGACACTTCAGTCATGCGACGGAAAGTCGCTCCCGTTTCATTTTTCTCACTACCTGGTCGTGTAGCAAGAATGTTGCACAAGTCTTACTGTGGTCCCAAGACTAAAGCTGGTTGCTAAACGGCTGTGAGCGGTTTGAATGTATTAACAGTTTCAATTCCTTAATTGTGGGATTCTTATTTATACCAATTTATTTACTGTACATCTGTATGTGGAAGTATCATTAAAAAAACACACACACATATATATATATATATATATATATATATATATATATATATATATATATATATATATATATATATATATATATATATACACACACTTTTTCATGCCACATTAGTTTAAATAAAAATAATAGAAATATTTGGAATTTAAAATGAATCTAAAATGTAATTTATGTTCCTGTGATTATTATTATTTTTAAACATTATTGAATGATGGTACATTTTTCTTTATTGATGGCTTTGCAGAAAAAGAAATATGTAAACCACCGTGTTGTATGCAGTAATTATAGATATCTGTTTTCTTTGTACAAAACATCCAAGGCATGCTCATGTATAATTCCCATGATGATTATGATTATTAGCAGCAGAGTGGAATGCCTTACAGTATAACAGTGTGCATGCTTTCCTTTGATGTTTTCCTTTCCAGATGAAACCAGCACTGAGAATAGGAATTATGCCAGCAAGCGTTAAGTGTATATTCCGTTTGGAATAGTTACAGATCCTTTACATTACTGGAATCCTGGAAGTTTAGCAGGGCTGAGGTGTTGTTGATTGTTTTTATTTCCAGGGATCTCCAAAGGGTTTAACAGGAGGGTCCTGCACCGGCCTCTTATCTCCTTCTATCATTTTACCACAGTTCTAGCAGGTGACAAAGCTGATGCCTGCAAACATGGGTACACCTAATTGCTGTGACCGACTCCTTTTTCAGCCTGACTGGTGTATTAAAACACACTGGGTGAGACGTGTCACTTCAGTTTTAAGTTGCCTTTCCTGGATCAGATGAACACCAGTCCCTTGAAGTTGTCGATCACGACCAGGTTGTACCAGTGATGGAATGTAGCTTGCAATGACTGAAGTCAGTTTCTGGTTATTTTATCAGTTGGTTCTGTGTGATCGTAAATAGATATATGTCAGCAGAATGCTATATGTCAGTTATCTCAGGAATGACTGCAGATCTGACAGACTGCACACATTGCTGTTATACAACTGTCATAAAACATAAAACAAAACTCATAAAACATTCTTATGGGTAAGTCATTAATTACCATTTTATGAATGCACTTTTGTTTATTGCATTCATAGCCATTCATTCCGATAGCGCTTGGCAGCATCCTGCATTGTACTGTGAATCCACACAGTACAATGCCGAGAGCACATTTCATCCATTTCTTCCTATGGACGTTCAAATGCTTCTCCCGCACCCCATATGAAGCCCATATGTGCAAATCACATGGCTAATGAACAATGAGCAGCAGCTGCAGTGTACTGCTGTGTGGTTGACACTCAGCTCATTCATTCAGTGATTAACACTCAAGCTTTTTATCCATTGTTTTTTGTTTTCTGTGCAAGTATATAGCATTCTAAGTACTTCACCTAGACATGTGGGGATTTATCTGATTTATCGGCTATTTTTATATGCAATTAGATTGAAAATATTATGCACTTAAAAATGTTTTGTATGAACAGTTTTTTTATTTTATTTTTTGTTGTGCTCTATATTATTGTGGGCTGAATGTCACATTGAAATAGATGTCTATATCACACACTGTTGCAACACATGTATGCAAACGTTATGGAAACAATGTCGCTTATACTAAAGCTAACTATCATTTACAACACTTTCTAGAGAACTGCCTGAAATTATAAACAAAATATATATTTTACATTTTTTATTTAATTGATGTCCAATGAACAATTTGTCTGCTGCATCTCTTGTTTGCTAAGCCCGGTACAAACGATGCGAGCGGGCATCACACACTGCCCAATCAAAGCACAGGAAGGGATGCACAATGTGTGACTTTTTCCTGATGTTTGACCTGCCCTGAATGCATAAAGAAGTACGCCGCAATGGAGCGAATCAATAGGCGAAAACATAAGGCAATGGCAGTACTAATAGCTACAATTTAGGCTAGACGGCAACGTTGGTGTATGGATATATGTATGTATATCTGTATATATGTAACATCGTCTTTTGAAAACAAACTCTGACACCCCTATAAGAGTTTTAACTTTTTAACTATTAGACAAAATATTTACACAATGCTTAAAAACTGCTGCTATAACCATGCTGTATGATTCATTTAGTAATAGCGTTATAATTAAATTATACTAAATCACTTTTTATTTACAATGAAAGGAAAGCATAATGTTTTTTCTGACATAAGCATAAGCATTATAAGCATTTGGGCTGCAACACCTGACGAAGACACACTATGGGCCTCATTTAGGAAAGGGCGCTAAGCTTTATGGTGCACGATAATTGCAATTACTGTGCATGTTAATGATTTCCGTATTTACTATTGCAATTGTATTCATTATAGTGTGTAATAGCGGGCATATTATGGTGCACACTAATTTTATTGTGCCATACTATGGTAATCAGAATGAAAATAAATGTATTAGTGCGTATGGGAACCAGGCTTTAATAAGCTAATATTAAAGCTAATAAGCGCTCTATTTAAACCTCTTTTTCTGGCCTGAAAAATAGTGACGTGCAGTTCAATTCTTTTTACTGACTCGATTTGTTTGATTCATTCAGTTTAGCAGAATCCAGTATAAGAAAATTGGTACTTCTGCATTTCTTTCTTTAATTTTTTTCCAGCACTCTGCTAGCCAGTCCGCTCTTTTGTCCAGTCATATATGGTACTCCCTCTGTTGTAATCCTGGTTAGTTTCTTCCAAGCTAATTCTCCACTTTCTATGGCTATGGCTTCTTGAAGTAAAAAAGTCCTTTCCTGTGGTTGTGTTGTTCATGGCATCCACAGCACTTTCATTTTTTCTTCCGTTACAACTGACCGCATTTACCCAGTTAGACAAAATACAATTAGCTGGAGCAGGGATTAGCACCTTTACAATCAGTCTAACAATTAACACAGAGGCGCCATTAATAAGATGGTGTGTATGTCACACCAGGGCCCTAAAGCCTCCCTGTTATTGTCCGGAACATGCACTCCATCACGATATATGCATTGTAACAGTGTCACCGAGGTATAATTTATAAACCGGCTGGAGTAAGGTTATGCAGTTGCACTTCAGGTCTTTGTTTTATTAATTTCCCACAGAGGGATCTTCTACACTTGTAAACTTCACAATCATTGTCGGTGTCAGGACGGATAAGCTGTTTCCCTGATAAATGAAAACCAATAGTGCAAGTCTACACAGGAAATAAACATACAGTTAAATACGCAGTGTACACGACAGATGTAACTATGCACAGTAAACACTGGCCTTCAGAACAGAGATGATACCCGTTCATTATTTTATTGAATTTTGGCTTCGGCAATGTATAAACACGCTTCCACTTCTCCTTACAACCCTCAAACAGCCTCTCAGACAAACGTCCTCTATACAGGTGTCAGTCATCTTAACAGCCCTTTAAAGATAACAAGGTTCCATCAGCACATGATCAGGAATCATTAGCACCTGACCACCCTTATCAGTTACACAAGTACCTTTCAAACACACACAGATCTATAGAAAACAGTGGCCTCTAGTGGGCAAAACCCCAGATTACATAAACCCAGGAAATTATTATTATTATTATTATTATTATTATTTGTTTATTTAGCAGACGCCTTTATCCAAGGCGACTTACAGAGACTAGGGTGTGTGAACTATGCATCAGCTGCAGAGTCACTTACAACTACGTCTCACCCGAAAGACGGAGCACAAGGAGGTGAAGTGACTTGCTCAGGGTCACACAATGAGTCAGTGGCTGAGGTGGGATTTGAACCAGGGACCTCCTGGTTACAAGCCCTTTTCTTTAACCACTGGACCACACAGCTCTCTTTATTCTCTCTTTATTCTCCGGCACACATAATGATTTTTAATATCTATATCTATATTTAAACCAGTGCCAGATCAGAGTCCATGTACTCTGTAGGTCTGCCTCCTCAGTTTCATTCCATAGATTTGTTTAGTTTTGATCATGAGCATTTATCCAGCACTTGCTGCTGCCGTTTGAATAATGGAAGATGTGGTTGGCTATGTATAAAACCCTGAGAGGATGGGTTCAGGGGAGATCACTCAGCCCGCTGGAGTTGGAATGAATGCCAATGTTTTAAAAAAGCATGGGTCTAGCTCATTATGGGATGTTGGGTCCTAGGCATAACTGCTCCACGTTTCTATATGATTTACGATGATGTATTATAGAGAAACATTAATGATTCCCTTCATTGTACATTGACAATTGAATGCATACTTAAAGAGCCTGCAGAAGATATTGACCTGGTCAAGTCAAGTTCACCTGCTGTAAAAGAGTTACTGCTTTGCCAGAATAACAGCACACAGTTACCTACTGCACTTTACAGCAATCTGTAATATGAATAAATACACAATGATTGACTGTGGTGAGCTTATTAAAAATCCTGGTATCACTGAATAGAGAACAGCATATTCAAATTAGCATCTTCAAAATACACACAATCAAGGCCCTTCAGCCAAATGGATTCAAGGCAATGTTTAAATATGGGGGGGGGGGCTGTTATGAACAACTACACTATATACTAACCATTATCCCGTGGCTGTGAAATTCTGCTGTTAAAAATGTTGTATAATTCTTTGTATCTCATGAATAACTGTGGCATAACACAAGAAACAGCATCCTGGTCCAAATAAAAGAAACAGAAGTTTTAAATGATGCAGCTGGTAATTTTTATTTGAAAATACCCCTTTGAGTTTCTAGACTCCTGATGTATGGACTGTCTTGATCGCTGAACTTTTGACATTTTTACAAAGAAATCGGTAAACAACTGGATCACAACTGGAACACCATTGGATCTTCCTAACTATCCAAATGTACATTAAAAGCACATTATTGTATTACGACATTGTGACAATTCTTCATGCTAATTGATTTTTAAATAGGCATCGGTGGGGGTGGGCATTGTTTGATGGAGTGTGTTGCGGACAATATTTTGCTACTACATTTTTCATTTGTTTTGTTTTTGTTTGATTTTTGAAGGGGAATCTGCAGGGGACTCCAGCTCCACTGCTGCTGCCTGTGTTCATGACAATACAGTGTTCAGCAGGATATTCCAGATCCTGTACAGGAATGAAGAGATCGTTGTCAATGATCCCATGAACTTCAGGGTCCACTTGCTCCTGGATGGAGAAAAGGCAAGTAATACATAACCTACTATAACACCTTATTGCACCTTCTATTGCTTTCCCTGGCAGGAGATGCGATTTGCGATTTTATAAGATATGCGACTAGAGATGCAAGTCAGTTATTTTTTTTTTATCAACTCTTTTGGGAGACGCTTTTATCCAAAGCGACTTACAGAGACTTGGGGGTGAACTATGCATCACAACTGCCTCTGCAGAGTCACGTACAATAGGACCTCGGTTTTACGTCTCAATTATGACTAGTATTTTGTTTTTTTGGTTCAATTCAAGTACAAGCAGCTATTTATGAATGTCCAAACTTATTCATTAGTTTGATGAATCTAGTATTTTTTTTTTTTTATAATACTCAGGTTTTACATGAACGTACTTAAGCAGTAAACTGCTGGAAGTGTCAGTGTTTATTTATAAAACTACTAAATTGATCAATTATGTTAAAAGTACTTCTATGGGCATGACTCCATTATGCACTCAAAGTGTCTTACTTATCCAAACCATAGAGTACATGAATTGATTAACCTTGACAGGAAGGTGCTTCCCTGCAGCAGTGATGAGTCTGGACTTTCCCAGACAGATCTGGCCGCCCAAATGAAATTAACGCAAGCTCTTCTTACTTTGGAAGGTCAACATTGTTCTTTTTCATCAAAGTAATAAAAGCCATGGCAATAAAAAAAGAAACAGTACAGTGACATTCAGATACACTATACTACTATCTACTAGAAAACAATTCTGAGATGGCCGCAACTCAGCCATATCCAATAAGACGCCAAAATCAAGACCTCCAATATCCCCGTAACGATCCTTAAGATTTTAGTTATGATCTGGAAAAAAAAAGCAGCAGTTTGCACCGTGCACATTTATAATTCATAGTTTCAGAAGTGTCTCTGTCTTTTAGTGAATATACACTAGACAACTGACCTCTCCAGATCATCCTTATTCACATGCACAAGCCGGTATCAGGTTTAGCACTGCTCCTGGAAATAAATGCTTTTTAATACGTGGTTGACCACTTGCATTTGATTTTAATCCAGCGTTTACTTCTGTAAATATCCTGTGTGTTGGGGTAAAATCCTCCTGTCTATCAGTAAGCACCAAAAACGATATGAATGATAGACTGCTGTTAAAGTTAGTATAGCGGCAGTCAGTGTTTCCTCCCGAATATTATTAGATTTAAAAACTGCAGCTGCATCTGTTATTATGTCAATTTATTCTGTAATCACATTACATAAGCAATAAACTGAGTTTTGCTCATTTGCGTCTAAATCAGTAATCTGTAAGCAGTTTGTGGGAGTTACCCACAGTCTTCCCTATTAGAAATAAGTGGCTGGTTCTCTCTACATTGGTTCCTTTCATATACTCTTGATACTGACGCATACTTGTCTGCCAGAAACAGCTGATACTGGAACAATTTAATCTTTTATTTTATTTTATTTGCCTCACATCTGCATTCCTGGAGCATCTGGGAAAATAAATAAATAAATAAACCTCACAGAAATGTATACTTGCTGTAAAACCCAAGTTCAAAAGTTTTACATACCTCAAAGGCATAATAGCCCTATAGTTTTATTGGAAATCTATGACATGCAAATGCAACTGAGGGTAATCCAATTTAAAGCTGTAAAATGGTACAGTATGCTCAGACTGGATTGTTGCAGGCCTTGGACAATGTCATACCTCAAGGGTTCAAGGCTAGACCTTGATCACCAACGTAAAGGAAACTAAGCATTTATGACACTGACAGTGAACAACTGTGTTTGAATTCATCCTTCTACTGGTATATTAGGAAATGGCAATCCAAAACATATGTTACTCAGAGCTAATCTGAGCTCTCTGTTTCTGATGTGTTCATACATTAAAATCCTCTCTGAAACAAATAGTATCTTGTATCTTGAGTTGAGAAGATTGCGTGAATCTTACATTTTTAAGTCACATTAAAGTCTACAATTTTCGGCAAAATAAATAACTGGTTTTGTTTTAGTTCTGTACCAGTAGTGTAGCACATATGAATATATGGACACCATTATGTATTTAAATTGTAGTCATTAAGGCTGTGTCCACACTGGGTCCGTTTAGAGGGTTTGGTCCGCACACAGTACGGTTCGGTACGTTTGGTGTTAAATGTGGACAACAAAGTCTGCTTGGTAAATGAACCGTACCGAGTCTGAGACAAAAGTACCCAGACGAGACAGTAAAACTGCTCAGATTGTCTTATATCATACATCAAAGTATTACTGCCTCCCCATGCATTACATATTAACAGGAGCTTTCCTAAATACATCTTTCCAGACAAAAACAATAATAATTATCACTTGTGGTGCGAAGACAGCTCTCCGTTCCAGAAATGCAAGATAAGGAAGCTTCACAATCTCTGCGCCCCTCATATGCAATTTAAGTAATTGTTGTAGTGGTAACAACAGCAATAATAAAGCATAAAGAATGGCAGTCCAATGTCAGCTACCCTCCGGACCGGCAGTTCATTCAGACATTTCTGTCATGTCACCCTTTGAGCTTTTGATTGATTGATATTGCTGGCATTTTTAATATATGTTTTATTATTGTAGCCTGATTTAAACTTTCTGTATATTTACCTGTATATACATCCAGGGCTGGCGGTACTACATTCATCTGACTGTATACTCATCAGCCCAGGGAAGAGCATTGTGACGTGTACTGTCTATTGCGATCGCTTGATGATCATACGAAATGGCAGTTTCAGTGAGAAAGATAGATGGAATTATACAGTTAAAGCATGAAAGATTGCAATATTTATGTATGTTTTTACAATTACATACGTCTTGCAGAACTTGTGTTTATGTAGCTTACAATTGCTTTAAAATAAAATTCCGACTGGAGTTAAAGGGCCAGGTCGCCATATAAGTTTGCTGCTATTGTATATATTAGCTGCTGGACTTTCTGGTCGTTTTCGTGTATATGGTAATTGTCCTTGGGAGGTGCTGTCGTGGTCGTTTTCGTGTATATGGTAATTGTCCTTGGGAGGTGCTATCGTGGTCGTTTTCGTGTATATGGTAATTGTCCTTGGGAGGTGCTATCGTGGTCGTTTTCGTGTATATGGTAATTGTCCTTGGGAGGTGCTATCGTGGTCGTTTTCGTGTATCTGGTAATTGTCCTTGGGAGGTGCTATCGTGGTCGTTTTCGTGTATATGGTAATTGTCCTTGGGAGGTGCTATCGTGGTCGTTTTCGTGTATCTGGTAATTGTCCTTGGGAGGTGCTGTCGTGGTCGTTTTCGTGTATATGGTAATTGTCCTTGGGAGGTGCTATCGTGGTCGTTTTCGTGTATATGGTAATTGTCCTTGGGAGGTGCTGTCGTGGTCGTTTTCGTGTATCTGGTAATTGTCCTTGGGAGGTGCTATCGTGGTCGTTTTCGTGTATCTGGTAATTGTCCTTGGGAGGTGCTATCGTGGTCGTTTTCGTGTATATGGTAATTGTCCTTGGGAGGTGCTATCGTGGTCGTTTTCGTGTATATGGTAATTGTCCTTAGGAGGTGCTATCGTGGTCGTTTTCGTGTATCTGGTAATTGTCCTTGGGAGGTGCTATCGTGGTCGTTTTCGTGTATATGGTAATTGTCCTTGGGAGGTGCTATCGTGGTCGATTTCGTGTATCTGGTAATTGTCCTTGGGAGGTGCTATCGTGGTCGTTTTCGTGTATATGGTAATTGTCCTTAGGAGGTGCTATCGTGGTCGTTTTCGTGTATATGGTAATTGTCCTTGGGAGGTGCTATCGTGGTCGTTTTCGTGTATATGGTAATTGTCCTTGGGAGTTGCTATCATGATAGAGAGCAGTCACCTCTTCCATTCTCTTTGCAGGTGGAAGAATCCCTGAGTGAAGTGGATTTTCAGCTCAAGCTGGACCTGCATTTCACTGACACTGAGCAACAGTGAGTATTTCCTAATCCCAAAATACAAATAACATCGCTCACAGGGAAGCTTTACTAATTATGTTTCAAACAAACACTAAGGGATAGGTGTACTATATATATATATATATATATATATATATATATATATATATATATATATATATATATATATATATATATATATATATATATATATATATATTGGTGTACAATGCGAATAAAAGATTATTTTAAATTGAAACTAAATGATTTTAGCTCATTTTTGCAACAAATTTTGCATTATACCACTAATTCGTATTATCATGAGTAGCCTATAAACCAAGTGTATACTTTCCGTTTTTATTTAAGTTAGTCAGGGGTGCAGTGCTAAATTGTTCACAATTACAAACCACCTGCACACTAATAGAATAAGTGTGTTTCCTATTCTTATATAGATGCCCAGAATGAGCACAAATGACAATGCACGACAAAAAGCAGATTGGGAAATGCCAGCAACAATTGTAGCTGTTTAAACCATGCTTTGAAAAGTTTTTAACAGATTGATGTAATTGTAAGTGTCGCAATTGGGAACTGCTTTCCTACATCTCACTATAATATTTGAGAACCCTCATTTGCACTATCACCGCCCCCTTTTTGTGAATTTATGTAGGGATGCCCATAATTACATATTAATCTATGCTTGAACTGCAAACAGAAACTGCTGCTGCAAAGCATTCCCTAAAAAGTCACTAATAGCATTGCGCTTGTTTGTTACATTTCACCCTAGACATCTGTCTCGTTTGCTACTGGTTTGCGAGTATTGTGACACGCACAACACTTTAGTACACCTGCCCCTAAATCTTAAAGATCTTTAAAAGTGATTTTTGCTGATGGATGTTTAGACTTGACCCCAGCTAGCATCCACGCACACCTAGTTGTCGTACAGGTTTATGATTACTAGGTTAACATTTACTGTATATCAAAATATACTTTCATGGGCTTAATGACAGATATTTTCCTTTATTGATTTTTGATGTGCTGAGGCATCTTTATCAAATCAAATAACAGCACAGAAGGGTAACTCGACGCGCACTGCAGCTCTGTTGAAATTCCAACAAAAATATAATATCTACTTCAGGTGTGGTTCATACTGATTCGCTTTGAGAAACACCTTTTAACTGCTAAAAGCGGTATTTTAAAACTTAAAATATCTGATGCACAGATTTGAACAACATGTTTACACTGTTTTCTAATCTTTCTTTTTTCAGGTTGAGCGACATTGCTACAGTTCCCATGATAAGCAGTCGGACTCTTGGCCTTCACTTCCACCCACGGCGAGGCCTGCACCACCATGTTCCTGTCATGTTTGACTACTTCCACCTCTCAGTCATATCTGTCACCATACATGCTTCGCTGGTTGCCTTACACCAACCATTAATCAGGTAGTGTGCAAGATAAAAAGAAGCATAGTTCATAGCCTGAATACAGCAAATCACAAAAAACAATGAACTTCTACAATAAAATCGAAACTCTAGTTTGTTATCAGTACATTAAATCAACATTAGTAAACAATAAACTTAACTTTTTGATTACCACGCAGGTAGAATGTTGGTGCTCCTCCGGTGCCACAGTGAAAATGACAATTGCACTTAAAATCTTTGTGCCTTACAAACACATAACAATACATCGTTGCTGTAATCTAAGAGAAAACACTTTGGTACAGTGATAAAATATACATTTCGGATAGGATATAAAAACCTGGTGGCAGCTGGAGAGTTTATTTTATTTGAAATGTCTCTTATCTCAATTTTACACACACCAGGAAAACCTTATTAAGTTGGCACAGCCAGCTTGTTTTCAAGAGGGACCTCATTTTTTTTTTTTTTTTAATTTAGTCGTCGCCAATTTTTTACCCCAGTTTTCTCCCCAATTTAGTATGCCCAATTATTATCTGTATCCTCGGCTCACCGCTCGCAACCCCCCCGCCGACTCGGGAAATGGCGGCTGGATCACGCATCCTCCGAAACGTGCTCCTGCCAAGCCGTCATTTTTTCGCACTGCAGATCCTCAGCAATGCCACCAGACCTATAGTGCCAGAGCCGTGGATTCCCCTGCCGACCTAAGCCCTCCCTACCCGGGCAGCGCTCAGCCAATTGTGGGCCGCCCCCTAGGAACTCCCAGCGCCTTTTACTGGATGCGCCACTCGGGAGCCCTAGGACCTCATTTCTAAAAAAATATTACTGAAAAAAAAACCCCTCTGATTAGGCATTGCAGTTTCTTATGCACTCTGTATTTTAAACTTCCCAACATGACTGAAACTGCACCCCCCCAATACTAGAAAGAGGCAGTGGACATATTCATAAAAGAGGATGCTAATTTCCGGGCATTAAAAAAAAAATACCAAGCAGTATTTAACATGCGATTTATAAAACTACTGCCTGGGTATTTTACCAGCCAGTAATGGGATTAGATGTGAATTACTGTCACAGGTTGTTACCGAGAGATTTTATCTAACCAATTGTCAGAGGTATACAAATGAGCCGTGTTCCCTGCTTAAGACGACAGTGGCATACACTGTCTGTTTACACCGTCACGTTATGGTTACGGGATGTCTGGAGACAGGCAGGTTGTCCGAAATATCGAGATGTCAGTTTTAAAAGTAATAATAATTGCACACCCACTGTGCGAGTGAGAGGTTTGGGTAGGTGCAGTATATGCTTTTTTAATAAAACAACTAAATGATTTGTATAGACATAATTTACATATTTTATTTAACATCATGTAATCAAAGAAACTACAACATTATACCCCGAAACTCTCCCGGAAGCCATAATAATAGTACTATAGTAGAAATGTCACATTTTTCATATTTGGAAAACTAAAAAGCGGTATGTAATTCCATATGTTATTCAGGAGGTTTCATTCGACTTTATGAAGCAAAATGAGTTCATTGTAGAGGGTGATGCAAAATTTTTGGCCATAGCTGTAAATAGTAAACACACGTACATGTTGGGGGGTGTAATAAAATATAATTTACTTTAAAATGACTTGAGCTGCCTCTATCGGTAGATGGAAGGCTATGAAAACTATGTAAAGCTAAGTAGCCAACTAGCTTTCTGCGCACGGCAGTGATGAATATACTGTAGGAACAAAAAATTGTGATTTTTTTTTTACCTGCAAAACTCGCCAACACCAGAATCCTAATCATGCATGGAGTTAAAACGCATTAATATGGAGAAAGCCTGGTTTCTAGCAGTTCAACTCTTCAGTACATGTTGGTTCTCCAAAAAGGTGAATAATTGTGCTCCTGTTAAACTGATACCTGCTACGAATCACATCATCAGAGTAATACGTTCCAAGATTATCTCCCTCCTCTTGACATACGCCCACACAAGCACACCGAAGCCTGCCATTTTCTTAGTGCAACAAATAGAAAACGTGATTTATGTTTTCCAACCAGTAAGTAGCCTGTTCTGATCAGACAAGTTAACATTGCAATTTAATGTATGCGTTACAAATAACAAAATACTTAAATTCCGTAATTATTGGATAATTAAACACAGACTTTTTTATTTTTATTGGCTTAAATACATGTTCCTAAATGTAGAAATTATACTAGGAAGTTATACCGTTAATACACATCTCATTCTCTGCCTGGTCTGAGGCACGTGTTAATTATGATGCTGGTAAGGGTCAATTAACGACACAACACAGATTTATGAATCAGACGAATAATATGCTTCACCCCGAGGTGGTGTGCCTCATCTGGGAGAGGTTCATGAGAGTAATGTTTTTTGATGGTAAATGGTGTTTATGCATCACTTAATGAAATACTGTCATGTTAAACACTGTTACTGGCACAATAAAGGAGACGGTAAGTTTTATGAATTTTGGCCCAGTGTGTTTAAACAAGCTTGTTGTTTTGTACTAGTATGTTACACAATCTTACACACTGTTGGCACATAAGGAGAGAGAATGAAATGACTAAAACCTCTTGCCAAAGGCGTTAATACAAAAAATAAATAAAAAAGGAATATGTCAGCTAGCATTCAGTTTCCTTGCTTCATGAGCAGTTTAGTCTAACCTCAGAACTGACCATCATAATCCAGTCAGGCAAATGGAAAATCAACAACATGCTCATTGTTAGCAATGAGCAGGACAGCTGTACCACCCCACCTTATTATTTTTTAACTGTCCTGAATTTTAATACAATTATAAGAAGACCACTAGCCTGCTGAGCTCAGCAGCTAAGATAGTGTCCTTGTAATCTATAACAGAGTTGTTATGTTACCTACAGGGAGAATACCTGCAATAGCACTTCCAATGGGGTGTAAGGCTCCCATGGGCCACCAACTAGAGAACTGATAATATGTGACCTGTCTATAAGGTGTTTCAATTGTTCTTGAGGGATACATTCCTCAATGATTAACACCCCTTATTCCTTCAGGGAGCTCTTCACAGAAGCCCATAGATGTATAACTTCTGAGGCAGTTGCTTCCTGGCAGTGTTGCATACAGGAACACCTGCCAGTCAAGCAAAACCACCGTTGGTTACAGTGTAATAAATTATTTGTTTGTAAGCTTTCAATATGATTGTTATCTGAAAGCCTATTAAAAAAAAAAAAACACCAGTAAGGAAAAATACATTATTATTATTATTATTATTATTATTATTATTATTATTATTATTATTATTATTATTATTATTATTATTTATTTCTTAGCAGACGCCCTTATCCAGGGCTACTTACAATCGTAAGCAAATACATTTCAAGTATCACAGTACAAGTAATAATATAATTAAGAGCAAGATAAATACAATGACTTTGGTTCAAGCAAGTACAATTGTGACAAAATGCGATGCAATAATACAGCAGATAACAGTGTCATTGATAGTTACATCAGGATATGATTAAATACAAAATACTACAGATTAAACACTTGGCAGATTACAGTACTCTGAAGTACAGGATTAAATGCAGTAAAATAGGGGGCAGATAAGAGCAAGTAAAGCGCATTTAAGGACGGGTGATAAGTGTCCCAGGGGAAGAACAGAGGAGTTCTACAGGTGCTTTCTGAAGAGATGAGTCTTGAGGAGGCACCGGAATGTGGTCGGACTGTGCAGTCCTGACATCTGTAGGAAGGTCATTCCACCACTGCGGGGTGAGGGTGGAAAAGGAGCGGGTTCTGGAGGCAGGGGAGCGTAGAGGAGGTAGAGCGGAGAGGTCGAGTGGGGGTATAGGGAGAGATGAGGGTCTGGAGGTAGCTGGGTGCAGTCTGGTCAAGGCATCTGTAGGCTAGTACAAGAGTCTTGAACTAGATGCGAGCGGTGATCGGGAGCCAGTGGAGTGAGCGGAGTAGTGGAGTTGCGTGGGAGAAGCGAGGCAGAGAGAACACCAGGTGGGCAGCGGAGTTCTGGATGAGCTGGAGCGGACGGCTGGCGGACGCAGGGAGACCAGCCAGGAGGGTTGCAGTAGTCTAGGCGGGAGAGTACCAAGGCCTGGACCAGGAGCTGGGTGGCGTAGTTGGTGAGGAAGGGTCGGATTCTTCGGATGTTGCTCAGGAAGAATCGGCAAGTGCATGCCAGAGTGGAGATGTGCTGGGAATAAGAGAGGCAGGGGTCCAGGGTGACTCCGAGGTTCTTAGCGGAGGAAGAGGGAGAGAGTGTGGTAGATTCCAGAGGAACAGAGATAGAGAGATCAGAGGAGGGGGAGGAGGAGGAGGGAAAGAAAAGGAGATCAGATTTAGAGAGGCTGGATTTGAGGTGATGCGAGTGCATCCAGGAGGAGATAGCAGACAGACAGGTAGAGATACGGGAGGGGATGGTGGAGTCAGAGGTGGGGAAGGAGAGGAAAATCTGAGCATCATCAGCATAGAAATGGTATGAGAAACCATAGGATGCGATGAGGGGGCCCAGGGAGCGGGTGTAGAGAGAGAACAGGAGAGGACCCAAGACTGACCCTTGGGGGACTCCTGTTGAGAGAGGGCGAGGTGTGGAGGTTGCTCCACGCCAGGTTACCTGGTAGGTGCGGTTGGAGAGGTAGGAGGAGAACCAGGCCAGAGCAGTGCCAGATATTCCCAGGTCAGAAGGAGAGGATAGTAGGATAGAGTGATCGGCAGTGTCAAAGGCAGCAGAGAGGTCGAGGAGAATTAGGACAGAGGAGAGAGAGGCAGCTCGGGCAGACTTTAGTGAGTTGGTGACAGACAGGAGGGCGGTTTCAGTGGAGTGAGCAGAGTGGAAGCCAGATTGGAGACGGTCGAGCAGAGAGTGGTTGGACAGGAAAGCAGAGAGCTGGCGGCATACAGTCCGCTCAAGGGTTTTGGAGAGGAAGGGTAGGAGGGAGACAGGACGGTAGCTCTGGAGGGAGGTGGGGTCGAGGGTAGGTTTTTGAGGAGGGAGTGATAGAGGCTTTTTGAAGGCAGAGGAAAGAGACCACAAAGGAGAGAGGTGTTGAGAAGGGAGGAGATGCAGGAAGTAGAGCAGGAGCAGCAGCTTGAAAGAGGTGAGTGGGAAGGGGGTCCAGGGCACACGTGGTGGGTTTGTGACCCTGGAGCAGGGAGGAGAGGTCAGAGTCTGAGAGGGGCAAGAAGGTGGAGAAGGAGGGTGAGTTAGTAGGGGATGCAGTGGGTGTAGGGGTTGGAGCAGGAGAGGGTGCGGGGGAGGGAGAGGTGTTAAAGAGTTTGCGGATATCTGAGATTTTAGAAGAGAAGAAGGAGGCAAAGTCATCAGGGGAGATAGAGGAGGGAGGAGGAGGGGGGGTAAAGAGGGAGGAGAAGGTAGAGAATAGTTTACGTGGGTTGTTAGTGGAGGCTTGGATTACAGATTGGAAATAAGTACATTTAGCAGAGGAGAGAGTAGAGGAGAAGGAGGAGAGGGGAGTGCGGTAAAGGTCTAGGGCAGCAGGGAGTTTGGTTCTCTTCCATTTCTTTTCAGCAGATCGCAGTGTGATTCTTGCTGAGCAGAGCACAGAGGAGAGCCAGGGTTGGGGAGGGGAGGGGCGAGCAGGTCGGGAGGTGAGGGGACAGAGGGAGTCGAGGGAGGAAGTGAGGGAGGAGAAGAGGGTGGAGGTAGCAGAGTCTACGGAGAGTTGTGAGAAGGAGTCGATAGGAGGGAGGTGAGAGAGAGCAGAGGGGGAGAAAGAGCGGAGGTTACGACGAGAGGTGACAGTGGGGGTAGGAGGAGCAGGGAGAGAGGGGAGAGACAGAGTAAAAGAGATGAAATAGTGATCAGAGAGGTCCAGGGGGTGACAGAGAGGGTGGAGGGGTAGCAGGCCCTGGAGATGGAAATACACTGTCCTAAGAAGTATTAAAATGAATTAGAGAGTGGAGAGGTTAAGAAATCTCTGAGCACAGTAGATTTTTGTGCCACCTTGCAAATACAGTAGGACAGTATCTGTTACTGCATGAGGGCATTGTTCTCCAGCTGCCACTGCAGAATTCCCTTACCTGTTATCTACATGACATTGATTTTAAAATGTGGATGGAGTACGATGCATCTACGGTACAATGCATTAGAAGGTTGTTATTGCTGGAAGAGAATCATTGTTGCCTCTGTCTATCTCTTCCCACAGTTTCACTCGTTCAGGAAAGGGCTCATTGCTGGGGAAAGGTTCTGTCGAAAATGGATCAGATCAGACCACCATGTCTTTAGAGAACCTAATGTTTGGGGCTGGATACTGCAAACCTGTTATAACAGAGGTAAGCCTTAACATACATGGAGGCCTGTCATTGATGCCACACATTTAACTGCCTCTGAATTACTTCGAAAAGACAACAAATGTCACATTTTTTAAACTGTGCTGTTTTTAGCTGGTATGCTTCCTTCTTCCTTTTTGAGCTTTTCATTGCATTTCTAACTGAGGTAATGTGGGAGGTGTAAAATCAATAACACACCACAGCTTTAACATAGATTCGTAATCAGGCATCCTGCGTGCCTCAGCATGAGAACAGGCCTTGCAGCAAACCTGGATGATAATTATAGAACTGTACTTTTATTAGTTATGTAGCCCCTTGAAAATAACAGACCAGTACCAAGCCTTGGGATGTCATTTTGGTAAGATAATAAATGCTCTGCACTGGGGTTATTGAACACTTTTTTCCCCCTGGATACCACTTCAGTAATCATGGGTGTTATCTGAGGCACATCTCGTAAGTCATTCCATTCGAACAAAATATGAGGGTTGTGTTACATTCATGATACAACAGAAATGTTTAAAATAGATATAACCAAGTACTGTACAGTTTTTAGAAATCTATAAAGTTTTTAAAGTATAAAATTAAAATAAAATCTAGGTTAATTGTTTTACTAATTGTCAGACTATTTTGATTCCGGTACAATGCCTTTGTGGGTATTGTAGTGGCTGTTGATAAGCTGTGCAAGAGTGTTGTTCTGTGTCCTTGAAATATGCTATAATTAGAATTACAAATTAAATAAGTTTGCTTGTGCATACTTAGATCTGGCGTAGTACATTCATGACACACTCATGGTTGTAGAAAAATAGTTCATAGTTTATAGGACATTCCTTCCTGTGCCCCACTAGGATTACTACAAAAAAGTTGTGGCTGTGGCTTTCTGTTGGTTGCCCTTGCAAGGTTAGGTCTGTGTACTGCAAGTAGAGTAATAATTACCTCAGTATGTTCTCCGCTGGTTACATTTTCTACACTGTATCTGTTTGTTATTATTAGTTTATTTAGCAGACCCCTTTATCCAAGGCGACTTACAGAGACTAGGGTGTGTGAACTATGCATCAGCTGCAGAGTCACTTACAACTGCGTCTCACCCGAAAGACAGAGCACAAGGAGGTTAAGTGACTTGCTCAGGGTCACACAGTGAGTCAATGGCTGAGGTGGGATTTGAACCGGGGACTGTCTGGTTACAAGCCCTTTTCTTTAACCACTGGACCACACAGCCTCCTATCCGAATAGCATGAGGAAACTAGTCAGACAATGTAGTCTATTTTAATGATTTCAACAAATCTGCCACACAATTTGTAAACCTGATTTTACGTGAACCTCATTTGACTGTATTTTTATTATGTATACTGTAGTTAATAAGTGGGTCTATAAATCACTAACAAGCTGGATTAAAATAGTTAAAGACTGTAAAACCTAAAAAAATAAAAATGTATGGACATATTTAAAAGGTTTACTCCAAAGGAAATATGAGTTGTGAAAATCAGAAGTTTGGAAGTTTCCTGTTGACCTGACATTGTCTTTGCACACAACTACATGAGCAGTTAAGCAAAAGAAGTGTGACGTTTCAAAGGGCCCCAGGTCACATCCAGTGAAGCAGCCTGTTAATGACCCTGTAAGCAAGTGTTACAAAGTACTGGCTCCTTCCACATCCTTCAAAAAAGCACCACATCTGGAATAACCCCATTGGGCACTTGTATCTTGGTGATTTGCTTTGTATATATACTGTAGGTATATTGATTTCATTTTTAACTTTCACAGTGCGAGCCGTGATGTATTTATCTGGTTTTTTTAAACACATGTACACCTAATTTGCATATAGATTTTCGTTACCAATAATTACCAATAATGTATGATGTGTTTTTTCCTCACCAATTTATTTTAATTTAGGTAAAAACCTAGCCAGTCTGGTAATAGAAAAACAAAGATTTAAAAATCACATTGCTATTCTCATACTTGTACTCAGAAACCAATGATGCGTAGGGCTAGCACCAGAAGTGTTATAGTTGCATTTCAGGCCTGATTTTCAAACAGAAAGTGACCAGACAGAGCATTAATGTATATGTACACAAAAAAAAAGACATTTGTTGGTTGCATAAGTATTCACCCCCCTGAGTCAATACTTGGTAGAAGCACCTTTGGCAGCAATTACAGCTGTGAGTCTTTTTGGGTAAGTCTCTACCAGCTTTGAACATCTGGATCCTGCAATTTTTGCCTATTCTTCTTGGCAAAATTGCTCAAGCTCTGTCAAGTTGGATGGGGACCGTTGGTGAACAGCAATTTTCAAGTCTTGCCACAGATTCTCAATTGGATTGAGGTCTGGGCTTTGATTGGGCCATTCTAAGACATTCAGGTTCTTGTTTTTAAACCACTCCAGTGTAGCTTTGGCTGTGTGTTTAGGGTCATTGTCCTGCTGGAAGGTGAACCTCCGCCCCAGTCCCAGGTCTCTTGCAACCTCACTTTCTTCAGCTTTGTTATATATTTACTGTCCTGTCTTTCTGGCAGCTTATTGAGGCGTTCCACATTGAAATAAAACTAAATGACAGTGGTTACGTTTGTAAGTGAATGATGTCCTTCAGTGAGTATTTGTAAGCTAACTGAGGATATGCCATGGCCCAACTGAAAATATGTATATATAGAGGATATACCATGGCCCAACTGAAAATATGTATATATAGAGGATATACCATGGCCCAACTGAAAATATGTCAAACACATTGTCCAATGGGTTATGGGCAGTCATATTTTGATGTACCCAGATAACATATGAGACAGTCATGCAAACAAGACCAATGCAGCAAAGGTAAGCCTAACTACCCCCTCTCTTTCTCTCTCCGGGAAGAAGATTAGACACCTGCAGCTTGCAGCATTTTACTATCTGGGTTAATTACATGTCAACAGAGCTATGTGCAGGAATGTGATTTTAATTATTCTGAGTAGAGACACTCAAATCAATGACTAATATGTTCAGGGTATTGTGTATTTATTGAAAAATATTTAGTGGGATGTTAAATGGCTTTTCAGAGCAGCAGTGTGAAGTGATTTCAGTGCATCTTTGACTTGAATGGTAAAATATGCAGGTCTTCCATTTCTCCACCCAAAACTGTGCGTTAGTATAGTTGCAAAGCTAAACAATCATATATGGGTTTGCAGAAGTTGAAAACGCTTTAGCGGTGTGGCAGTGATAGTAATGATTTATCTTAGCTCTCTACATTCTTTATTTAATAAATCAAGACTGACAGACCTTTGCCAAGATTGCACAGACAGCGCTGCATCAATTTGCATTGTCCCAGAACCCCTAATGAATCATTGTTAATACATTTTAATTAACTGACATTTTGTAATGCGATATTAAAAACGAAAAAAATAACCGAAAGATTTTCTGTTCTTTTTTAATACTGTGTTTTAACAGGATTTTTCATGTGCTCCCTATTACCATTATGGGAGGGTTTGAGCTTCAATATATGTTAATTCAGACGCTATAAACTCTAATGAGAGTGTTCTTTTCCCATCTTCCGGGTTTTTATACCAGCCACCCGTGGGGGGATCTCATAATTAGTCTGTTTAACTGTGGGGGCCCCTTTTGATCACAGTAATGAGTCTGGGTTTGCCTTGTTCTACATGCAGGTGACATTTTGTTCAACAACTGTCATGCTGCTTCCTCCATTTTTATTTATTTATTTTTTTTACCTGGAACTGCCACGTTTGTACTGCATGGCAGTTTAACCATTTCATAACTTAATATGTGACTGAACCAGGTTTTAGTGCTAAGCAAGTAGAAAGCAGCTCTGTATTGTGTAGAAACTGCATGCGTAATTGACTCTTTAATATTACATACCGTTTAAACAGACACATGATGGATGGTTACAAAACAAAGGTGCAATGTATAATTGATCAAGACGTGAGCTATTTCAAATGCTAACATCTTCTAAATATAACCAAATAAAATTGGGGTTTTGCAGCCGCAAATCACTTTGCGGGTATCCTTACATCACCCAGTATCGATTCTAGCACACACATTTCTCATTAGTCAGTGATTGCATATAATATGAGAGTAATAATGAATCAAAAATTTAAATTTACCAAGTGAAGTGCATTTCAAATGTGAAGCAGTACCTGATTCCAGAATTCAGGAGCTCTGTGTAGAAAAGATGTCTGACCTATCTTTGTTCATAAGAACATAAGAAAGGTTACAAATGAGAGGATGCCATTCGGCCCATCTTGCTCGTTTGGTCGTTAGTAGCTTATTGATCCAGAATCTCATCAAGCAGCTTCTTGAAGGATCCCATGGTGTCAGCTTCAACAACAGTACTGGGAAGTTGGTTCCAGACTCTGTGTAAAAAAGTGCCTCCTATTTTCTGGTCTGAATGCCCCTTTATCTAATCTCCATTCATCTTCTTTGTTGAATAGATTGAATTATTTTAGCCTGTCTGCATATGACATGCCTTTTAAACCAGGAATAATTCTGGTCACTCTTCTTTGCACTCTTTGTAGAGCAGCAATATCCTTTTTGTAGCGAGGTGACCAGAACTGAACACAATATTCTAGATGAGGTCTTACTAATGCATTGTAAAGTTTTAACATTACTTCGCTTGATTTAAATTCAACACTTTTCACTATATATCAGAGCATTTTGCTGGCCTTTTGTATAGCTTCCCCACATTGTCTAGATGAAGACATTTCTAAGTCAACATAAACTCCTAGATATTGTTCATAGATCCCTTCTTCAATTTCAGTATCTCCCATATGGTATTTGTAATGGACATTTTTATTGCCTGCATGCAATATCTTACACTTTTCTCTATTAAATGTCATTTGACATGTGTCTGCCCAGTTCTGAGTGCTGTCTAGATCATTTTGAATGACCTTTGCTGCTGCAACAGTGTTTGCAGTATTGTCTGCAAATTTAACATGTTTAGATTATACCAGAATCTAAGTCATTAATGTAGATTAGGAAGAGCAGAGGACCTAGTACTGATCCCTGTGGTACTCCACTGGTTACCTCGCTCCATTTTTAGGTTTCTCCTCTAATCAGTACTTTCTGTTTTCTACATGTTAACCACTCCCTAATCCATGTGCATGCATTTCCTTGAATTCCTACTGAGTTCAGTTTGAGAATTAATCTTTTATGCAGGATTTTGTCAAAAGCTTTCTGGAAATCTAAATAAACCATATCATATGCTTTGCAATTATCCGTTGTCGATGTTGCATCCTCAAAAAAAAAAAAAAAAAAAAGGTTAGTTAGACACAATCTCCCTTTCCTAAAACCATGCTGACTGTCTCCCAGGATACTGTTACCATGTAGAGGAGCTTTCAGTTTACAGTGTTCCTTCAAATATAACGCTCATTAGCTTTACTTGCTAAAATGTATTGTAAGAATCTTGGACCATAACCATGTCTACATTTGTGAAGGAGAGAGGCAAAATGAAAAACAAAACTCTTTTAAACTGCCATGGTAACAACAACACAGCACAAGGATCCCAAAGTGCTTCACACAGACAAAAAAAATTAACAATTAAACCATTAAATTAAAACAATTCTAATATAGAATTTGATCAAAACAGAAATTAAAAATGAGATACAAATGTGGTTTTAATTGTAAAAAAAGAAACTAGTTTGTAGAAATAGAACAATTAAAATACTAATGTAATAAAATTTAGAATTAAAAAAGCACAAAAAGAAAATGCAGTTTTGATTGTAAAATAGGAAAGCTAGTTTGTAAAAATACATTTTAAACCTTGGCTTTAAAAACAGTAAGAGTCCCAGCTGCCCTGACAGAAGAAGGCAGTGCATTCTAGAATTTAGGAGCTTTACAAGAAAAGGCCTTTCCTCACGTATTAATTTTAATCATCCTAGGAATAACCAGCAGCCCAGCATCCTGTGATGCCTCAGAAAACTGTACAGCAGTTGAACAATTAGCTCCCTGAGTTTTAATTGCACGCTTCACAGTCTGTGTAGTTAAAGGCAGATTAGCCTCTAAAAGAATGGCAAGATGATCAGAAATAGTAAGATCAATAGTTAATACATTTTGAAAAACTAAACCTTATAAAATTACTAAATCTAAAGTAAAGCCACGATTATGCGTAGGATCTTTAACATGCTGGACATAATCTAGTGAATCCAGTAGCCGGCCCGTTTCCTATCTACAGGTTTTACCCTGTCGGCATCGCCACTCGGAAAATGTCAGGAAAAAAGCGTCTTATCATAGACTTATCAGCACCACGGGGATCAAGCACCAGTAGCATCAACTCGCTCATTCCTCACCATCAATTTTCTCTACACTACATTACCATCTGAGACGCAATTCATTCAATTAAATTAACAGGTCGTGGATCCTGGTTAGCAAAAACAGGTATAGCAAACGCATTTAAAGTAATGCCGATCCATCCTTCTCTTCCTCACCTGTTTGGGATATGCTGTGAAGAAACATTTTATTTTTCTACACAGTTAATTTTTGATACTCTTTCAGGAGCGTTATGCTGGATACTTCATACCATATTGCATTTTTGCTACACCTACTCAGTGATTTTCTCTTGTTCTCTCCTCCCTCAGATCCGCCACCAGAAGCGATCACCAATCTTAAAAGTTTATTTTCAAAGGAAAAAACAATCAGTCCCCTTCATTCACTGGAATTTCTAGGAACCATACTGGACACAGTAAAGTCTGAAGCCAGCCTTCCCGTATCTAAACTCGACCACATTCGTTCTCTTATTCAGAACTTTCACATCAGTAAAACTATCAGGAAATGCGCACTGCTCTCTTTCCTGGGCCATTTCAATTTTGCAGTTCGTATTATCCCCCAGGGACGGACATTTATATCTCGATTACTTGCGACAGCAAAAAACTTGGACTCCTACATTAATATTTCATTAAAAGCTAGAAAAGACATTAAAATGTGGTCTGCTCTCATACAGCAGTGGAACGGCCTGTCTATATTCTATGATGATTTCATTTCAACACCTCACGACCTGTCTTTATTTACAGATGCTTCATTTAAGAGATTCAGAGGTCTTTTAAACAATCAATGGTTTTCTAGTGCATGGCCACTAGAAACCGAAAACCTATCACCACATTTAAAATCCACAGCTCTTCTCAAAATTTACCCAATAGTCGCGGCGGCACACCTATGGGGTCATCTTTGGTCAAAGAAATCAATACTATTCTTTTGTGATAACAAATCTAGAGTTCATATTAGCAATACAGGCTGTTCCAGTTTCCCTCTTATTATGCAACTACTGCTGTGGCTAATATGGATTTCAGTATCAATTAATTTTCTAATCCAAGCGCGCCATCTAATCTTTCTCGTTTACAGATTCCAGATTTCCAGCGGACTACCCAGTACAGCACAAGAGTGCATGGCTGCAGCTATTGCCACTTCTACCAGATCCTCTTATTCGACCGGCTGGACCACCTTTTTGACTTTCTGCTCCCAAAGCAGGATTAATCCGACCCCATTCAACCAGGACTGGATTATGGATTTTATTTTACACGCAAAGGACTTTATATCTTGCACAAGCTACAATCAAATCCTGTCAGGAATTCAATACCAATTTCACTTGATTTCTATTGCCTCCCCAACTCCTCCCTGCATTTTTTGTTTTTTTAAACATGCTCAGAATATGCAGTTCCTTCTATTGCCAGCTTTCCTATGCTGGGTATTTGCTGCAGTGATCTCACGCTCATCTTAGATTCCCACTTCATACACTTCCTGCGCATTTCCAAAACGGAGCAGCATTGGCAAGGTCAATTTATTCAGCTATCAAAAATTGACTCTCCTCTATGCCCATATGCTTCCATGCAGAAATACGTCACAGAACACAAACCTATTTCAAATTCTGACCCCCTCTTCATCGATCCAAATATTGGTTCACATCTCATCTGTCCACATTGGTTTCCAGAGCAGGACTTTCCCCGCAATGCTATACTCCTCATTCATTCAGAATCAGGGCAGCCACATCAGCAGCAAGAGCAAAGATTAACCAGCATCTAATTAAAAATATGGGGCGCTGGACCTCATCAACAGTTGAATCATACATACGTTCTTCCCCATCTGAGATATCTTCAGCACATCAGTCTACTGCTAGTATGTCCAGAGTGGGGACGACCCTTCCGCCGGGACCACCACCAAAGGTTTTCCCCCTAAAAAGAAAGTTTTTTTTTTTTCCTTTCCGCTGAGCGGAGTAGGGAGCCAGTTACTAACCTTCTTTGTTGTGTTAAGAGTTTTCTTTCTTTCTTTCTTTCTTTCTTTCTTTCTTTCTTTCTTTCTTTCTTTCTTTCTTTTTATATGCATTGGCGGTTCTTTTGTTTGTCTGCACTTGTTGGAATCTTTAGCGGGGAGCCAGGGGTCCATCCTTTTGGGGGGTTAGTGAGTCGCACTTCCCGACCTTTGTGCAAGATACGCATCCTTTACCTACACTAGGGAGGTTCTCTTAGTGAGTCAGAGGGGACCCCCGGCCAAACCCAACCTTTAGCATCTCATGCGCTCTCGCTCCCCTCGCAAGCCGAGGATCTAAGCTTATTCTAGCTAACCTTGCTGAAGGAGCTCTCCCTTCGTAACTCGAGTCAATCTTCTTGTTTCAGGCTCTCTGGGGGTGCATCTCTGCCCTAGCTTTGCAAGTCTATAATTCACCTCATCGAGGGCAGCTCTCAATGAGCCAGAGTTCCACTTTCTTTCTTCCTTTCAGGTTCCCAAGCCTCTATTTATGTGCATGAGATCTCCCCTGTGTGTCTGGAACCCCCTTCTTTATGTTTTATGTGCAGGGGATCTCCCCTGTGTGTCTGGAACCCCCTTCTTTATGTTTTATGTGCAGGGGATCTCCCCTGTGTGTCTGGAACCCCCTTCTTTATGTTTTATGTGCAGGGGATCTCCCCTTGTGTCTCGTCCCCCCAAGCAGCAAGGACCCCTTTCTCTATGTTTTATGTGCAGGGGATCTCCCCTTGTGTCTCGTCCCCCCAAGCGGCGAGGACCCCCTTCTATATGTCGGACCTTAGTAAACGGTGGGCCCTCTCTCATATGGTTTCAATCTTTACCAACTATATGTCGCTGAGAGTGCCGAGCACCCAGCCCTTGGAATTAGCAGCATCATGACGCAGCCCTCTCATAATCTGCAGCGGTGACCTCACCACGACTCGGACCTCGTCCTGCCGAGGGCTTGGTCCCAACGGTGGGCGGCTGTCCGAGAATCAGGCGACATCTCTACAGGTATCCTGGCTCCCACCCTGTGAACTTGCTGTATGACTGCAGTGTAACCCTAATAGTGACAAATGTTATCTGTTTGACTCCATATCCTCCAAGCCTGTCCCTTCTTGTTTGCATCAACAGGAAAAGCCTGGGGTAACACTCAGTAACACTCTTAAACTATTTTGTATTAAGGTTACAGCAAAAGATCTGAGATACGCTGCCACGTAGGCTGGCTATTGATTTTACAGTTGTGGAGACAAGCTGTGATGAGAGAGAATGCCACTAGTTTGGCGTTTGATCTCTGTTTAATAGTCCAAAGTTACTGTACATAATACTGTAAATCCATAAATATTTGCGACCAAAATATTTGGCGAATCGCACCCATAAAACCTATTTTGCTTCAGAAATGTTACCTACCAGTTGCAATATACGAAGTATGTATTGTTATTAGAATTTGCGTTTTGTTTTTTTCATACAAGAAAAATGCATAATAAAAGGCTTGTAAACATTTATAGCTTTCAAGTATCTGACATGTGTAGGTTGACTTTAGGATCGTGAATCAGTGACACATATACAGTATGCTGAATGTACATTTTTGTCACATGTTTTTTTTTTTTTTTTTGTGCTGAGCATCAGCATTTTTTGTTGTTATAAAATAACCTATTACTTTTGATCAAAAGACTTTTCTCCAATGCTTCATGCATGTCGCCCACAGTTCCTCTGTTCAAAACAGCCCAGTCTGCATGTTACTAATTGGGCATGGTGAGGAGCTTCAGAACTCTGCCTTGTTAAGGGACTATAATTATAAAGAAAAAAGAAAAGGCTGTTAGGTTTTGTAATCAGGCTGGTCAATTACTATTGAACACCATGTTCTGTGCAAAGGCATTTTCACCTGTCCCTTCAGTGTATGTGAAGATGTATTTATATTACATCCATCAGTGTTTAAATAGGGATGGAAATAGACAGTACATTTATAATTGCATATGACAGTACTGTACCTGCTCTTAACAAACGCTTTCCTCAACCTCTATATCTATCTATTATATAGAGCTTTCTGACTAGCTGGTTTTTTTGTTTTTTTGGGTTTTTTTTTAACATGAAATCTGCCATGATTGACACAACATGATTAACAACATATCCAATCACAATTGGAGTAAGAGCAGCACATGCACACACACACACACATACTTTGGCCGTTTTGATGACACTGTCTATAATATGTGAGGCTTGCAATGTGTTAATTTAGCTTTGGCTAAATGTATATTGTAATAATAGTAAAATCACTTTAATTTATGGAGTTTTAATGTGAAACAACTAAACGGTCTTTTAAATTCTTAAATGCAGAATGAATAATGCTAAAACGAGAGCGCAACATTTTAACAAGTGGCTAGTCTTTGTTAATGTTTATACAATTACGAATAGTGATAGTAATAAAGTGGATCCTGCATTTATTATTTTTTTAAGTTGTAGATTAATCACTACCATGCAGTTATCAAACATACAAATTAAATAACAGAAAGAATAACCTACCTTACCTGATGTTTAGATCCCCAAGTCCATCCTGTTTTTCATTGCAAACTTGTCGAGTTCTTAGGTCTCGGTTTAAAGCATGATTCACACAGGACTCAAAACCAGGTGTCCTCAGAGTTGGTTAACAGCAAAGAACATCTAGTAACCTCCCAAATGTAGATTAGTTTTTATCAAGGAAAGTCAGTAAATTCAAAAACCAAGCCTATTGTGTCCCAATTTGATAACATCTTTTTAATTCAAGACATTTTGGCTGCTTCCAAGCTCTTTGGCTTCTCTGCTGGTCTGAATTCTTTGGACCAGGAGAAAGCCTTTGACTGAGTGGATCACCAGTACTTGTGGCAGGTGCTGGGAACATTTGGATTGAGTCCTGGTTTGTTAGCCCAGATTCAGGTCCTCTATTGTAACATACACCTTTCCCTGTCCAGAGAGGCATTAGACAAGGTTGCCCCTCTCAGGTTTATTATTTTCCCTGTCCTTAGAGCCTATAATGTGCACACTGAGGCAGGTTTTAAAAGCGCACACAATACCCCATTGCAATGGGGCCTCTATTAAAGTGTCAGCCTATGCTGATGACATTGCAGTTCTCGTGAAAAGATCTAAATGAACTGTGCTAGGTCTGCTTTGAAAAAATCTCTTCAACGAGAATTAACTGGGCAAAATGCAGTGGAATTCTGATAGGGGATGGGCAGGGGTTTAGTCCTCCAGCCATACCACAGGGGTACAGTGGAACAAAGGGGGTTTAAGTACTGGGGGTGGGGGCTCATCCACATCACCAGTCACACTGCTACTTTTCATTTACAGGCCCTGAAAAAACTCCTGTATTGCCCCGAGTGCTCCCCTGGAGAGAGCTAGCCTGGCTTTCCTTCAGCAGGCTGGAGGCCTGGGTCTGGACAGAAACTTGCTTTTAATGGACACAAGCAAGATGAACATTTCTGGTTTACCAGAGTACTATAGGGGTGTACTGAGGGCATGGAAAAATTTCAGAGGCAGAGCAAAGGAAACGAACAATGGACTTTTATTGGGTTCTAGAGGAACCCATTGTTTCTAATTATGCTTTTAGAAAAGGGCTCTGTAACTCTCCCACTTTTTCTGGTACCCTGATCAAAGCCGGGATTTTAAAAACTGAGGCATGTCTTTGACTTACAAACTCACACCTGGATGAGCCCGGAGAGTGGCTGCAGCACTGGCTTTATGCTCTGTGAGGGTGGCCAGCCTGCTGCTCTCACAGCTCCGCACTACACTACCCAGAGAACACCAGGACATTCTGAATCACTGCTTCACTGCGAGACTCCTTTCCTATCCTTACTTATCCCTCCAGCTGACCCCCTGGATAGTGAGCAGGAAGGTGCCTGCTCTGACTAGAGGCTTCATTGACCTCCCTCTGCACAGTGTGGAGGGGAAGATCCTATACCAGGTGTGCTTAAGTCCGGCCCAAACAACAGCTGCAGAGCCTCCCTGACACACACTGGAGAGACCGGTTAGGAGTGCTGGAGACGGCTGGGGGGGATCAGGCCAGCCAGGAGGGCACTGTACAAACTCCCTCTACCTAAAAGGTCAGGAAACCTACAGTGGAGACTCCTGTACACCATTCATGCAGTAAACTTATCTCTGCATAATAGATCCAAGGGTCACTGATAAATGCCCCTTTTGCAGATAGAGAGAGAGTGTGTTCCTCTGTAACATGTCTTGCAAGAGATTGTCCCCCCTATTTGCATTAATAAAGTCCTTGTTGTAGGGTGTTGGGATAGACTTTTCAGAGACTGTTTGTTTGTGTTTGGTGTACCATACACCAAATGCAGGAGAAAACTATGCCAACTAGCAAACTTTATATTGGGACAAGCTAAATGATCAATTTTAAAAAGCAGGAAACACAAGGTGGATTGGACTGTAGCTTCTGATGCCCTTGGTATTTTTACAGCGCTGGTTTTGGCCAGAGTTAGACTCGATTTTAACTTTTATTCTATGATGCACAACCTGGACAGCTTTAAATGCACATGGTGTGTGGGTGGGGTTGTGTGTGTAATTGAGGAGCAAAGACTTGAATTGTCTTTGCTTTTGTGATTGTAATGTGTTTTTTTTTTTTTTTTACATTTTAGGGTAATAAGATCATTTGATTGGATTTTATATAAATTTTTTGGTAATAGTAACATGATTGTGTTTTTGTTGTTTCTGTTTTTCTTAAGGTATTTGTTAAAATAAAGTATATTTTTTTCTGTCCTATCTATCTATCTATCTATCTATCTATCTATCTATCTATCTATCTATCTATCTATCTATCTATCTATATACAGTGGTTTGTAGAAGTATTCACCCCCTGCACAGTTTTCACATTTTGTTGGCACCTGAGCGTACTCTACGACGCTTTCAAATTAGACTTTACATGTAGAATCTACACAAACTACTCCTCATTGATAAAGTTAAAAAATGCATATAGAATATAAATAGTTAAGATTTACAGAGAAAAACAGATTAATCTCAGTTGAATAAGTATTCAACCCCTTTGCTACTGCAGCCCTAAATCAGCTCAAGTGCAAATGATATGTTTGAAAGGTCACAAAATTAGTGAAATGGTTTCAGACTGTGTGTACTAAAAGTGGTTTACCTTGTAGATAATTTCCCTCGGGTATATAAAGACTTTCAAGCTGCAACTCACATAGTGATCCAACAAAGCAACCATGAAGACCAAGGAGCTTTCGAAACAAGTCAGGGATAAAGTGGTAGAAAGGCACAGAGCAGGAGAAGGGTACAAGACAATTTCAAAGGCGCTGAGTATCCCTCTCAGCACAGTGAAGTCCATCATTAAGAAGTGGAAGATGCGTCATACCACCCAGACACTACCCAGATCAGGCCGCCCTCCCAAGCTGAGCAGCAAGCAGGAAACTGGTTTGGGATGTCACTCTGAAGCCAACAGTGACCTTGAGAGATCTGCAAAGTTCTGTGTCTGAGATGGGAGTCAGTGTTCACACATCAATAAGCCGGCCCCTACACAAAGCTCGCCTGTATGGACGGGTGGCAAGAAAAAAGCCATTACTCAAAAAGCCTCATCTTAGAGCACGTATGGAGTTTGCGAAAAAGCATGTAGATGATGCTGCAGACATGTGGAAAAAGGTTTTGTGGTCAGACGATACAAAAATTGAACTTTTCGGTCTAAATTCCAAGCGTTACGTCTGGCGCAAGACCAACACTGCACATCACCCAGTCAACACCATCCCAACTGTCAAGCATGGTGGTGGCAGCATCATGTTATGTGGATGCTTCTCTTCAGCAGGGACTGGGAAGCTTGTCAGGATAGAGGGGAGAATGGATGGTGCAAAGTACAGACAAACTTATTTGAGTCAGCCAAGACTCTGAAACTGGGGAGGAAATTCACATTTCAGCAGGACAATGACCCGAAGCACAAAGCCAAAGCCACACTGGAGTGGTTGAACAAGAAGAGAATTAATGTTCTTGAGTGGCCCAGTCAAAGTCCTGACTTGAATCCAATCACATTTATGGCGAGACTTGAAGATTGCAGTCCATCGACGATCCCCAATAAACTTGTCAGAACTGGAGCAATTTTCCCGTGAAGAATGGGCGAAAAATTTCACCATCCTACTGTGCAAAGGTAGTAGAGACCTATCCAAAAAGACTCATAGTAGTAATTGCTACAAAAGGTGCTTCTACCAAGTACTGACTTAAGGGGCTGAATACTTATGCAACCAGTACATTTCATTTTGTACATTTTCTTTGCAAGTTTTGCTGACATTTAACCTCCTCCTCATATAACAGTGTTCAGTTTAACCACTAAGGCATTGAATAAAAAAAAAAGTTTTTTTGAAAAACTGCATACGTTATTTGTAATTCAACAAAATGTGACATTATTGGTAGGGGGTGAATACTTCTGCAAACCGCTGTGTATATATATGTAGAAATGTAGTCCTTTTTTTCCCCTAGGACTACACTGTCACAATATATATTGTGAGAGTGTAGTCCTAGGGGAAAAAAGGACTACATCTCCCAGAAGGTCACAGGCTGAAAAGCCTTCATTTTGTTTAATTGTTTTATTCGTGATTATCCCCTGCACCTGGTGATTATTGTGAATTAGGTTTTTGGTGTTTGGGATTACTGCTATTTTACTAGGATCTTTTAAGTTAATTACTGAACACAAAATAAAATTAAAAAAAAAAAACAGCTTTTAGATTACTGACATGCTGTGCGCTTGCTTCTTTTCATTCTGTTCCTGTCAGAGTATTGTATTTTAAATCGAGGGACAATTTAGAGTACAGTATATGTGGAAGAATAAAATTCCCATGTAACCGAAACTGCAATAAACATCTGCTTGCATATGTAAGAAATGTTAGGTACTTTAAGGGTGGGTTTACACGTGGCAATTTGCTATTGAATTGCCTAGTGTAACATAGAAAGCAGGATTACTTGCCCTCTTGCCGAGGGAGTGGGAGAGGGTCTGACCCTGGAGCAATATGTCGTTTTAACATCATTTAATTATGGCAGCACCCACAAATTTGGAATAGGGGGCTTTATTAATTGATTTTATTTTAAAAGTGAAGATTGTCTTTGGGGCTGTGACTATTTTTAAGGCAAGAAGGACATAATATATTCTGAACTTGCATTAGCATGACAAAAAAAGTAAAGTTAAAGGAAGTTGTTTTAAACATAGATCAGAAGATTTATGTCACATTTAGGGCAAATGTTATGTTGTAGTGAATTATACTAATGCCTAATGTACTCTGAAACAGTACATTATCCTATCTCGTTCCTTCTCCAACACTACACTCCATTCCAGCTGTTCGTCTTCACCTGCGTGGGATCTTTAAGATCCGTTCATCTACCTCTCCTTTTGTTTGCCATTTTACTGTTTTTAAATACTTTAATATTTCAAGATCTAGTGATGGAAATGATCTGTTTAGCCACTGCAATTTCTAGGAATCATACTGGCTCTGAATGTTTTAAGCAAGCCCCCTGTATCTAAACTCGACCATATTCGGTCCCCTATTCACAACTTTCAGATCGCGCACCGTTCTCTTTGCTGGACCATTTGAATTTGTAATTCGCATTTTCCCCAAGGTTGGATATTTTATATCTCGATTTACTTGCTCTTTCATCAACAGCAAAAACTTGGATTCCAACATTAATATTTCATCAGAAGCTAGAAAAGACATTCTTATGTGGTCAGGTCTCATTCAGCATTGGAACGGCTGTAGTGGATGATTTCATTTTAGCACCTCACGACCTGGCTTTATTTACGAATGCTTCATTTAAGAGATTTGGAGGTTTTTTTAAACAATCAGTGGTTTTCTAGTGCATGGCCACTAGAAACCGAAAATCTATCACCACATTTAAAATCCACAGCTCTTCTTAAAAAGCACCCAACAGTCGCAGCAGCACATATTGGGTCATCTTTGTTCAAAGAAATCAATCCATTCTTTTGGGGTTTAGTGATTCCACTTTCTCCAACCCTTTGTTAAGTTTACCTCATAGAGGAGGGTTCTCCGTAAGTCAGAGGGGACCCCCGGCCAAACCCCTCCTTTAGCATGCATGATCCCTTGTCTTCTCTTTCAGGTTCTGATGCCTCTATGTATGTGAGGGCCCCCAAGCGGTAGAACCCCTCTCCTGTTTGTCAGGTCTCCTCAGCGACGGAACCCCCCTACTGCATATGTTGGGCCATTGAAGGCCGGAACCTCTCATGTGTTAACATTACTAATCAGTGTTTTTCTTTCTGGTTCGCAAGCCTCTTTGTATGTCGGGTCATCTCAGAGATGGTGACCCCCCCCCCCCCGTCCTGTTTGTCGGGTCTCCTCAATGACGGAACCCCCCGTCTATGTGTTGGGCCTTCGAAGAGGTGGAGCCTCTCTCTTTGCATGTTTCATCTGTTACTAACTCCACATACCTAAACATCACCTCGGGGGCCTTGCTCACGCCCCGTGAATTGCCTATTGTAATCACCACCTAACACAGATATGACTCTGTTGAGACATAACAGAAACTCTGTATTTCTAATTTGTTTTGACAGGGCAGTTTCTATGTCCCCTCTGAAAACTGCATGCAGCATGCATACTCTTGGCACAGGAGGCTTTGCTGCATGCTGTTGAATGCACACAGAGGACTGAGGACCTATTACACAGGCCTGATGAAGGAGATCCCTGAGCTGCCACAAACAGACATTGGTAAGGAGACACAATTGTTGAACAAACAAAAAATCATCTTGTTTACTTGCTCATGTGTGAAAGCTGTGTTTTTGCTAAATCCCTCAAACCTGTGTATTTTATTAGATACATTTTTTTATAAGTGGTAAATGTGTCTCATTACTGAAAAAAATAAAAAAAATCTGCTTCATGTAGAAAATCTACTTGGGCCCAACTGGTAAGTCCTTTACTCATGAGTTATTAACAGCCTGTTTTAAATATAGAAATGCAGTTTGATATTTATGAGACTGTCAAGACTGCTGGTGGTTTTCTTAAGTAATACCAAATATGCATAAAAACTGAATTTTATATAGAGAGTTTAAATTACTCAAGATGTAATGCTTTATAAACAGAGCCCTATGTAATATAACACATGCAAATTAAAATAATATTTGTGTTTCTTAGAAGAACTTCCCATTGAGGAAACAGTAAAACAACTGTCTACTGAACTGCTGGTACGTTTGCATTCAAATTGTTTTACAACTCCAGGCTATAAAATGTATATGCATCGTACATTAAACATTCAAATTCAGCACATGGCTTGAGGGAAAAATAAACATAAAGATTATTCAGGCAGTTTAGCAGTTTAGATGGCATACCTAAACAGGTGTAAAACAGATGCAGTCAAAAAATATATACAAAAACATTTATATATATATATATATATATATATATATATAGCCCATTTTGTACATATCACATCTTTACATGACCGGTCCCTTAATTCTCACTTTAAATGTTTTTGTATATATATATATATATATATATATATATATATATATATATATATATATATATATATATAATCAGCCCAGCTGGAATGTAAAAGTGGATAGTTAAATAAGTGTGAATATCACCTCTTTATATGGCTGGTCCCTTTATGCCAACTTGGCTTGAAATATTTTTGGACAGATACTGCTTAAAAGTGTTCTATATCTGCCACTAGACAAAAGTCTCACAATTGGTTGAACTTAATTATATCCCCCTGAAGTTTTTTTGTTTTGCTTTGTTTTGCTTTGTTGGGACAAGAACTGATAGATAATGAAATGCAAGCTTTTTCATAAATTTTGGCCATGTGGTCACTGCAGTTTGATTTATTTCTGTACTTCCTTTAATACGTGAATCAATTTTCACAGTCATCCAGGAGCTGTACTCTTTCCTACACTTACATGCCCATTGCTTTGCATTACTGTCCTTTTCAGTTGCTTGGTTTTATTACCCATGTTAATGACCCAGGCTCTATGATTCACTCTGTAAGAAACCACTGGAAATCATCAAACAGCATGCTGTATGCTAAGCCAAAAGAACTGGGCTCCATTTGCAGAGAAGACTTTATATACTGTGTATATGTGGTAAGGACATCTTCTTGAAGCTCAGTTGAGCTTCGGCGGTTCAGAAGGCAACATGTCCTGTACGGGGTGGTACATTTGCTCACGTAGGCCAGAATTCTAGTTGCTCTTCCTCGCTGGTCTTCGTTAATTGGTTTGGTGTCATTCTCAAATGGACTCAGTTACTCCCTTATTTTCATTTTTATGGTTTCTATTTTTTAATACATTTTCATAGATAAACCATGTTATTTGTGCTTGGCAAAAAACAGCATGTTATCGTATCATAGCAAAAAATAACATCTGTTATATATATATATATATATATATATATATATATATATATATATATATATATATATATATATATATAAACAGACTTTTGACTACAACTGTATATACAGTTTACATACCCCAATGGAAATTTATAATTTCTAGAAATTTCTTGAAAACAAATAATTATGGGAAAAATCTTTTGTTGCAAAAGTTTTGCTTTTGTGGATGAGGAAAAAAAAGTTACAAGAAATAGATGTCTACAATTATTTATTTCAGCAGTTTTTTTTGTGCAAAACTCTAGAAATGATAATTCAAAAGTATTCATACCCTAACAAGGAAAATTAAATTAAGTTGAGGCACCTTTAGCAATAATAACCTAATTTAAACAATTAGGATATTTGTCAGTGAGTTTTGGTTGATTCTTTAGTGATTTTTGACCATTCTTAAACGCAAAATTGTTCCAGTTCATTCAGATTCCGAGGACTTCTCTTGTGCACAGCCTTCTTCAACTCATACCAAAGATTCTCAATCGGATTTAGATTGGGACTTTGACTAGGCCATTCCAGAACCTTGATTTTATTCTTCTTTAACCATTCTGAACTAGATTTTGATGTGTGCTTTGGATCTTTTTTGTGTTGGAACGTCCAGTTGCGCTTTAAACCAAGTTTTGTAGCAGAGGGTTTCAGATGATTGGCCAATATCTTTTGGTATGCTATGGAATCCATTTTACCATGTATTGGAACTAAATATCCTGTGCCATTAGAGGACATTCAACCCCATAGAAGGATATTACCACCTCCATGCTTGACAGTAGGTATGGTGTTCTTTTCTTTGTACGCCTCACCAGACTTTCTCCAACTATCAGCGTGACCAAATAGCTCGATTTTTTTCATCACTCCACAAGACCTTTGCCCAGAACTTATATCCATAATTCAAATGCCGTTTTGCAAACTTTAAGTGATTGTCCTTGTGACGTTTTCCTATGTGGCTTTTTCCTTGGCCTTCGACCATTGAGACCTTCACCATGCAAAAGTGAAGGTCTCAATAGTTTTTCTTGTACTTCTTCATAATAGAAACAATATTTGAAATTGGGATACTCAAATGCTTACAAATCTTCTTGTATCCTTCTCCAGCTTTATGGCAATAAATATTTTTCTTCCTAAGGTCTTCAGATAGCTCTTTACTTTTTCCCATATTGACTTATTGGTAATGGCAGCAATCATCCTATGCCTAACCCTTTTATACTAAGAATATTCATCTACAATCCATCATTGTCTAAACTTTTCTAGAATTAGGTTCTGCATTATCATATTGAAATTTCTAGCACCTTGTAGACAATACAGTACAACGTTGCATATCCGACCCTCTGTGGGCTGGGGTATAGGCAGATATGTGAAAAAGTCAGATTTGCGAACATCTATAGAAAAAGCATTTACACATCCATAAATAGGTTAGTTAACAAAAAACAACACGCAAACTCCTTTAAACATGGGGACATTTTTTTGCTTTAAAAGTAAGCACTGTAAACAAGATTAATTAAGCAACAAATACATAGTGTTGCTATGCGGTTGCTATAAGCCATCACCACACAAAGCTTTTTAAAAAAATACAAAACAAACAGTAAATGTACAGTAACCTGCAACTGATGGCTTCTTTCTTAACTCTAAAAGTCCCTGCCTCCCTGGTTCTGCTTTCTTAATATCTCTGTCACGGTACTTTGCGCTCTTTCTTGATATTGCCAACAGCCGATAAGCAGCTCGGTTTGAATATTGCTTTTGCTATTTTAAACAAACGGCCGGTAAGCATTGCATTTGTGAAGCTTGCTTTGTTTAATTCAAATGCATTTAAAAGCCACAACAACACTGCCAATATCTGCAAGTGTCCGCGCCATCATATAAACACATTGCACAAAAAAAGCTTTCTCAACTGGTATATTGAAATGTCACTGCTGCAAGCAGCTGACTGGCACACGCATACAGCCTACCTCTCTTAAAGGGGAACACACCAAAAGGCTGATTGCTATAACGCTTTCTTTCTGTTTCCGTCGCGAAAGCTGCATTCGCTGCCAATTCCATTACTCTCGTAGCATACTTTTAATATTTATTTATTTATTTAGCGAGGGGGATAATTGATCAGGGCGGTTATGTGACGGTGGGATATGCGACATTCCACTGTACTGTCATTGCATCAAAGGGTATGAATTCTTCTGAATTAGCATTTTTGGAGGTTTGCAAAAAAATGCTGAAATAAATCTAGAAAAGATTTTTCCAAAAATTCTTTGTTTTCAGGAAACTTCTAGAAATTATACAATTTCCATTGGGGTGTGTAAACTTTTGACTACAACTGTATATTGTGACAATGCGTCTGGATTACCACCATTTAGCAGGGCGAATACCACAGTCTTCTAGTAAGAATACTCAGACAACAGAGTAGAATTCAAAAACAGGGTGGTTCCTGTGTGTTTATTTATGTAAACACGTCTTGTTCATAACCATAATGATGGTTGAATTCCAAAGTTTCAGAAAATACACAAAACAAAACAAAATCTTAACTCCCTCATGGAGTACTAACTAAACAGAAGATTATTAACTAAATAACCTGCCCCTTCAATATTCAATGCAAAGATGAACTACAAAAGTCTGAACTACAAATATATATATATATATATATGGAAAGGAAGGCTGTAGTGGAAAATGATTGACCCGAGGGAAGAGTATTGTGGGGCTATAATGTCGGAAGCCACAGAAAATGTTTTTGAACTTCATACTGCATACAGTAGTTCTAAAAGTTTTTTTGGCGTCCAGCTCTCCGTGCGGCTTGCTGACTGCTGCATAATCCAGTTTATATCCCGGCCATTCAGGAGCATCTTTCTTCTGCAGTAACTAACAAAGTGTTCCGGATTAGTGTGGTTTTGTGATGTGAGCAGCTAATTCCACTGTCACCTTATCTATACAGTATACAGTAGCTTCTTCCTTTTGGTGAAAGGTTATCCCCTTGAGGAAGTATTTGTCAGTTCCAATATAAGCAAAACAGCATTGACCTTTGCATTTTTGGTAATTGTCTGAAAAATAGTTTTATAGCAGATGAATCTGGAAACAGCAGCATGGCGAATGCAGCAGTGCCACCTAGTGCACAGAAGGCAGCCTCCTGGTAAAAGGTTTATAAAGTAATCTTTTACCCTCGTTTCATATAATAAGCAAATATCAGTGGATTCTTAACAGTCTAAGGAGCAATGAGGTGATGTCATTTCTAAATAATACCACTTTGGATGTCTCATTCCTGATTCCTGGAATGTTTGTTGTTGATATTTTTATTCACAGGTGCAGAGTAGTCATGATAAAGTTGTGGAGCAGATTAGCAGAGATTTGACTCAACTCTGTTCCCACCTGATGGCTCTCTGGAGCCAGTTTCTAGACACAGCTACTCTTCAGGCTGAAGTTACATCCTACTTGGCTCAGGAACACCACGCCCTAAGGGTAAAGACTTCACAGTTTGTTTTACTCTAAATGTGAGCATGTTATTTGCACCAATGTTGTATATGTGTTAGTGCAGTGCTGTTCAGCCTTCATGGTGTAGCCATAACAGTGACTGATACTTTTTGCAAAGTGTAGGCACCAACATTCAAACACTATTAATCTGGGGAAAATTAATTATAAAATGTTACCTGCTCTACCCAGGTTGGAACCTACCCAGGTCAGGACCCGGTGTCATGCACGTCGGCTATGTGATTTCACATTGCTTTTGATAAAGCAGGGTTGACCTGGGTGACGGACGCAAGTACACAATGCGCGTATCAATGCACCGGAAGCAGCTTGTTACGGACACTTCCATCCAAGCTTCTCTGGATTGAACCGTCGGCCCAAATGTTGATTAGAGCAAATGTTTCTTCATCCCTGCTGCAAATATGGCTAAACAGAGTAAACAGAAATGTTCCTTGCGGAAGTGAAACCTTCACGCAGGCATGGCTGTTTGTTATTTCGTCTGCTTATTAACGGCCACCATGCATTTTATCTTGCTCAACCGGGGTCAAAGCATGTCGGTCCATATCCTGAGGTGGGTTGCTGTGACCTGGGTGAACCCGGGCACGACCCAGGTACGTGGGTTCAAACTACACAGGATTGTGACCTGGGTAGCCAGAACATGGGTCGGGACCTGGGTAGGAGTGCCAGTGTGAAAGGGGCTTTAGAGCCTTCCCCAGCAATTCCTGTGTTATCTGAAACGGGTTACAGCGTACAGGAAACAGAAACACAGCAACATGATCTCAGGCAGGAATCGCCTCTGAGCGCTGTGCCACTCATAAACATTATTTATAATTTCTGCTCTTTCCAAACAGGTACGAAGGTTTTCAGAAGCGTACTTTTTCACAGAACATCACAAACGTGCATCTCTGACCTTCCAAGAAGAGCTGTGAGTTGTATCTTAATACACCGAAACAAAGTGCATTGTTTCAAATGCTTCTCTACTGGCTTTGTTAACATTTTTACTGGCCTCCCTTTTTTGTGCTGTAGGTCATCATTGTTTCATTGCAGCATTTGAGTCTAAATTAAAGAACACATCAAGTGCCAGGCAGCAGCAGCCATATGATTTATAATGTTGTCTTATAATTAGGGCTGTCAATTAATCGCTGTTAACTACTTCTTAATTTTTTTTATCACATTGGTGTGTCTTGAGCCTTTTGGCACACCGTACTTCTGAGTGCAGTTATTGTTTAAATAGAAAGTTAGTCACTGAACCGCGTAATGGAGCAAAGCACTACAAATGAATGGGAGGTTTATTTATTTTTTGTAAAAACATTCTGACGGCTCACTGGACAGAAAGACGCTTACTTGTATACAGTCAAAGTGAGTTCCAGTAATCACACATGAGTACATCTAGTCTGCTCCATGCTGAACACGCCTTCACTTCTCAAAATACACTACCGGCTCTTCTGCTACAGAAAATAGCAATACAACAACAAATTAAACCCTCCAGTTTCGACAGAAAATACTTATTTAAAAAAAAAGAAAAATTATTTCAGTCCACAATCACATTTAAAAATAGATATCCTATTTATTGTGTTTTCTAATCTCTGTATGCTGCTGTTCAAGCTTGAACCACATATTTTATTGTGTCGGTTGTGTACATTTTGGTCTCAATGGGTACATTTCTTGGTTAAATAAATATATATACAATTTTATTTATAGTTAAGGATAATAATAATAGCATCAGTAATAAAACACATTTAAATTAGATGGATGTAGTAATTGTATCAATTTAATATGCGATTAAAACCAAGATTAACTAAGATTCATTTATTGAATCGCTTGACAGCCCTACTTATAATATAACACTATTACTCATATTCTAAATTTAAAGAATAAAGTCCAAACAAACCTCAACAGAAGGAAAGGCAGTGCTGCTAATATATTGCTATTGCTAATAAGGTGTAAAACTTGGACTGTATTTTAAAACTAATAAGAGGGTCAACACATTTTTTAGTTATTTTTTTAGATTATTTTATGTAACGTTATTTGAGGTAATTTATATAAGGTCCTTTGTCTTTTTTGGTTTTGTTTCAAGTATCCAGCGACAAAATCAGATTGCACTTCAAGCTCGAGGTTCAGACTATCTCACTAAGATGCCTCCCCTGCCTGCTGAGTGCCTTGATATAGATGGGGACTGGAACACTCTTCCCATCATCTTTGAAGACAGATATATAGAGCTCCCCAGTGTGGGTCAGTAATTGTTTCTATGTATAGAGCCATACATAGTTCAGTTCAACTGGAGGCTGGGGTTGTTGTGAGATATTCCCACAAAGATCTTCCAGATATATGTGTTTTGGTTTATTATGTTAAATGTTGACTCTCTACCTTGTTTGCCTCTTTACATTTTCTTTGCTTCTCTCAAGCTATATTATTTACACACAGTTGTAGTCAAAAGTTTACATCCCCCAATGAAAATGTATAATTTCTAGAAATTTCTCGAAAACAAATAATTATAGGAAAAATCTTTTGTAGCAAAAGTATTGCTTTTCTGAATGAGGAAAAGTTGCAAGAATGCAATTACAATTATTACTACAATTATTTATTTCCGCATTTTTTTTCAGAAGTATTCATACCCTGATAAGGAAAATGAAATGAATAGCTAGTTGAGGCACCTTTAGCAATAATAACCTCTTTTAAACAATTAGGATATTTGTCATTGAGCTTTTGGCATGATTCTTTAGTGATTTTGTTTACCATTCTTCACATTCTACACAGCCTTCTTCAACTCATACCAAAGATTATTTTATTCTTCTTTAACCATTCTGAAGTAGATTTTGATGTGTGCTTTGGATCGTTGTTGTGTTGGAACATCCAGTTGCGCTTTAAACCAAGTTTTGTAGTGGAGGGTTTCAGATAATTGGCCAATATCTTTTGGTATGCTATGGAATCCATTTTACCATGTATTGGAGCTAAATTTCCTATGCCATTAGAGGAAAAACAGCCCAATAGAAGGATATTGCCACTTCCATGCTTGACAGTAGGTATGGTGTTCTTTTCTTTGTACGCCTCACCAGACTTTCTCCAAACTAACGACTATCAGCATGACCAAATAGCTTGATTTTTGTTTCATCACTCCACTCTTTACTTTTTCCCATATTGACTATACCGAATACTGCTGCTAGAATTCTGACTCAAACCAGGAAAAGTTTGTCCCCTGTCTTGGCCCATTAGCACCGGCTCCCTGTGGAGTGCAGAATTGATTTTAAGATTTTGTTGCTAACTTATAAAGCCCTGAATGGATTAGCAACCAGTTATTGCATTAGTTACTGACCCCATGTATTCCAAATCGCACTCTGAGCTCACAGAATGCGGGTCTGCTGGTTATTCCTATTATTATTATTATTATTATTATTATTATTATTATTATTATTATTATGGATTTGTGTATAAGTATATTTATCTGTGTTTGCATATGTGTGTATATTTGTATATATATTTTTATTATATTGTTTGAATATTTTATTTAAATGGTAATATGTTTTACAAATGTATTGTGTTTTTTTTTAACTATGTACTGTACAGTGCTTTGAGATACTGTGCTGGAAAAAGTGCTATAAAAATGCAAATAAATAAATAAATTACCCTTTTATACTCTCTAAGAATGTTCACCTACAATCCAGCATTTTCTAGACTTTTCTAGAATTAGGTTTTGCATTATGATATTAGAATTTCTAGCACCTTGTAGACAATACTATCATAGCATCAAAGGGTATGAATAATTTTGAATTAACATTTTGGAGTTTTGCAAAAAAAAGTGCTAAAATAAATAATAAATCTATTTCTTTTAAAGTTTTTTTTTCATCCACAAAAGCAAAACTTTTGCTACAAAAGATTTTCCCTAAAATTCTTTGTTTTCGAGAAATTTCTAGAAATATATAAATGAATTTCCGAAACAAGATGAACTAATTGAAACAATCTATTGGTATCTGCTTTTCTTAGATGAGGACTTGGGCAGTGCCACGCCCTCCGTCCCACATGTGCCCACTGCTAATAGAAACAAAGAAGACAAAGAGACCACTTCTTTAGAAGAATCGGAAATGGACAGAAAAGCTTCCCCAACAAGGGAGCATGATTCTGGAAAACCACCAATGAATGAAAACCTTTTGAAAAGTTATAATTACACAGATCTGTCAGCGTATGTTTCTTTGTGTGAAGAACATGGGGAAAGCAATAATAACCTAAAAAACAGTGATTCCTTAGAAGGCAGTGCAATGAGTAATTCTCAGGATAATGAACCTCATGATTCAGAGCTGGAGGGAAGGATTGCTGATCCAACGGGGGAAGACAGCAGCTCTAACACTGGTCTGAAATATATTGAGGTCAGGCCAAGTGATACAGACCCATACAGAGGAGAAGCAGTATTAGTAGTAACAACACCAAACAAAACAGAGTCCACAGACTTAAACAGGGCTGAGAGCTTATCTCTGTCTTGTCATTCAAATGAGTTGGAAAAGAAAGAGCATGAAAGCAGTGTTTTAGTTAAGGATGATCTAAATGAGTCCAATGAGTATGAATCTAAATCCACCACAAATCGAGCAGAGATACCACCTCAAGGGGGGAAGCTTTATGAAAATGAAGACATGCTGTTATTCAGTTTGTCTGTCACTGATACTTCCGCCTCAGAGATGGAAAGGACAGTAACAGTGCCAAGCAAATGTGAACCAGCTGAAAATTATACATATGGAGCAGGAAAGGATGACTTCACCGGGAGCTTGAGGACCATGAAGAGGTCTTCTTCTGTGATTTCTGATTCTGGGATTGAGAGTGAGCCCAGCTCAGTAGCCTGGCTGGATGTTCGAATCAGACCTCAGGGCTTCTCCAGTGAGCGGGACCTGCTGCACCAGCTCGTAAGAAGGCACACCATGCACCGAAACTCCCTGGAGGGGTGTCAGACCGAAAGTAACGCAAGCTTACCCAGTGGGATACAGGCTTCCCTGACATCCATCAGCTCCTTGCCCTATGAAGAAGTGGAACTCAGCAAGCTGACCAAATCTGTCTCCGCTCCTCAGATAAGCAGCCCTGAGGAGGACTTAGAAACGAACCAGGACCCGAGACAAAGGGGCGATGAGTCTCAAAGCTGTACAGCTGTGGGAGGAAACATAATGAGACAAAATGATCGTCCAGTTGGAAATGCGTCTTCTTTGGAGAATATCCTGGAAGGGGACATGCCAGAGTGTGTAACAATTCGTAGGCAAAGTAGTAAAAATGAACACAGAGACATAAACATTCATGAGGACTATAACTGTTCCAAAGAAATGAACATACCTAGAATTCTAGAAAACCAGGTAGTTCTGTGCACAGTGGATGCAGTATTACAAGGTGTTCCAGAGGCATTTCTTTATAAAAAGTTTGTTGATGAAGAACTTCCAAAACACACTGGGACTCAACCTGACAAAGCAGTATTATACACATCAGCTAGTTCCCCTATGACCCAAGAGAACTACAAAAATAACAGTGTACCAAATTGTGGTGATCAATTGGACAGTCAAAAAGTCCCACACCTCAGTGACAGGGTGCCAGCATTTGATTTAAAAGAAGGTGATGTGACTGAAGGGGAGTTTAGGTCTTCTTTGGACAGCACTAACAAAGCAACTCTGCGTGAATCTGATCAGTGTTTCCATCAAATAGAACTAAATGAGGAGGATAATCTGAATGAGAGGATAGACTGTGAACATCCTACTTTGCCCAGTCAAGGGAAATCTTCAAACATTCCTAGCTCGGGCTTGGCATTCATGAACAGGAAGGTAGTAGAGGTGGTTAACCTATCAGTTTTGTGCACTCCAACTTGTCTGCCATTCTCTTCTGTGCTCAGGGATTCTCCATCTGTCACCGGGTTTTCAACGAGGCAGGCAGCATCGCCCATCACCAGACAGCCTCTGGGCTCATTTGGTGTGATCTCTTCTAATTCCTTTTGTGTGGATGAAGAAACCAGCGAGAGAATGCTTAAGTAAGTGTCCGTTTTCAAAAGCAGATTTGCTAGTGTTATTATACCTAACCCTTAGAAAAAAGACCCGATGATTAGTCCTTGCTTTTTTTTAATGACCTTCTTTGGAGCCTATAGTATTTCCATCTGTACAATCACAATGTGTTTGCATTCAATGCAAATAAAATATGCCACTTTTAAGAACTTAACTTTCAATAAGAAAAAGAAGAAGAAGAAGAAGAAGAAGAAGAAGAAGAAGAAGAAGAAGAAGAAGAAGAAGAAGAAGAAGAAGAAGAAGAAGGGCTAATTCCATAAGTATTGTTGCTATAGAAATAAAGACTGATTTCCAATGCTGTATCTTAACATAACTGACTGATAGTAGTGTGGTTCTTTATGCTGCATGAGGTAAATAACAGCATATTCGCAGCCTAATCTGAGAAGTGGCCATACAATTAGAGGATATCCTGTAAATATAATGATGAATGTCTCATTTCTTCACTCTCTCTAGTTTCTATAAAGCCAAAGATGATCTTCTAAATGAGCTGAAGTTTCGAGGTACACTGTACAGCAATCTGCCCCAGCTGGCCTCTGATGTGCCATATTTTCCACCTGAGGAAGAGGAAGAGAATTTCGAGGATGGCATTCATCTTGTAATCTGTGTTCATGGTCTAGATGGTAATCATATGTGTTCTTATTAGTAGCATTTGCAAATATAGAACGGTGCATAGTAGCCCCATGTGGAAAGAAACTGTTACTGCACTACTACTACAATACTGTAAATACATTGGGAAAAGTGTTCAAATCTGTGTTTCATTAAAGCAAAGATTTATATCTAGTGACCAAGCCTGCATCTGAAACAGGTTGTATCATTGGCTTCTACTGTATCATGTCTTTTACCCTGCCCCTCCCTGGAGCAGCATATCAATTCAAAGGTAGTCTTGTATCATTGGCTTCTTCTGTATCATGTGTTTTACCCAAAGTATTCTTTGGCAAGGCTGTTGGAGATCCAGTGATGGTGGTACCGGGTGATACAGTCCAATTAAGGTGTCAGTAACTACTGTATAGTTGCAATGTGTTACTTTTGCGTAACTGCACTCAACACAAGTGTATGCTTTTTCAGGCAACAGTGCAGATCTACGGCTGGTGAAGACTTTTATTGAGCTGGGGCTGCCTGGATCAAAACTGGACTTCCTGATGTCAGAAAGAAACCAGGTAGACTATATCTGGTATTACACCAGTATGCTGTTACATTTACATCCAAGAGTTTGTTTTATTTGTTTTATTATTTATTTAGCAGATGCCTTTATCCAAGGCGACTTACAGAGACTAGGGTGTGTGAACTATGCATCAGCTGCAGAGTCACTTACAACTACGTCTCACCCGAAAGACGGAGCACAAGGAGGTTAAGTGACTTGCTCAGGGTCACACAATGAGTCAGTGGCTGAGGCTGGATTTGAACCGGGGACCTCCTGGTTACAAGCCCTGTTCTTTAACCACTGGACCACACAGCCTACAGAGTACAGTAAACATAAATACATTTGCAGAAATGAATGTGTAAAGCTAAAAGTGTGAAGCTCCGATCAAGAAAGACTGTCGCTGGTACCCAGTAACAGGATTAATCAGATGAAGGAGTGTTGTTGAGTCTGAAAAGTCAGGGCCAGAGGTTTTTACATATCCTCTGTTATAACATACAGTAACTGCAGTACAGAACTGCGAAGATTTGTGACTATATATATTTTTTTCTCACTTATCTAGACTGACACCTTTGCTGATTTTGACACAATGACAGACAGACTTTTGGATGAGATCATTCAGCACATTCAACTGTATAACCTCACCATAGCCAGAATAAGGTAAAGCAATAAATAAAACAGACCTCAGTTTAAAGTGGCATTGATGAATATTAAAGTGGTTGTAGCTAAATAATTAATTTCATCACGAATTACCTGTTGTGTGGCTTCAAGTCACTATATAGGTCTCAAATGTGCAGTTTTATATGAAAAGAAAATGGTACAACAATGATGTATTTTCATTTAAAAACATGTTCCACATTACTGTAGCATTTCTGCTTTTTGAGCACTAGATGGAAATGGAGAGCCAGCAGGGACAGCTTACTAGGTAGTCTTGTATCATTGGCTTCTACTGAAGGGCTGAAATCCAGTCCAATCCAGGCTGCTGCATTAAAATACACTGATTTAAGGTGCTGTTACTGTAGTCTTTCTATACTACAGATATTTCATACAACTCAAATCAGTACCCTGATCAGGTATTTCATACATCTCAAATCAGTGCCCTGATCAGATATTTCATACAACTCAAATCAGTGCCCTGATCAGGTATTTCATACATCTCAAATCAGTGCCCTGATCAGGTATTTCATACAACTCAAATCAGAGATCCTGATCAGGTATTTCATACATCTCAAATCGGGGACCCTGATCAGGTATTTAGAACATAAGAACATAAGAAAGGTTGCAAATGAGAGGAGGCCATTCAGCCCATCTTGCTTGTTTGGTTAACAGCTTATTGATCCCAGAATCTCATCAAGCAGCTTCTTAAATGATCCCAGGCTGTCAACTTCAACAACATTAATGGGGAGTTGGTTCCAGGCTCTCACAATTCTCTGTGTAAAAAAGTGCCTCCTATTTTCTGTTCTGAATGCACCTTTATCTAATCTCCATTTGTGACCCCTGGTCCTTGTTTCTTTTTTCAGGTCTAAAAAGTCCCTTGGATCGACATTGTCAATACCTTTTAGAATTTTGAATGCTTGAATCAGATCGCCGCATCTTCTTTGTTCAAGACTGAATAAATTCAGTTCTTTAAGCCTGTCTGCATATGACATGCCTTTTAAACCTTTATAATTCTGGTCACTCTTCTCTGCACTCTTTCTAGAGCAGCAATATCCTTTTTGTAGCGAGGTGAACAGAACTGAACACAATATTCTAGATGAGGTCTCACTAATGCATTGTAAAGTTTTAACATTACTCCCCATGATTTAATTCAGCACTTTTCACTAAATATTCAAGCATCTTGTTGGCTTTTTTATAGCTTCCCCACATTGTCTAGATGAAGACATTTCTGAATCAACATAAACTCCAAAGGTCTTTTTCATAGATTCCTTCTTCAATTTCAGTATCTCCCATATGATATTTATAATGCACATTTTTATTGCCTTACATTTTTCTCTATTAAATGTCATTTGCTATGTGTCTGCCCAGTTCTGAATGCTGTCTAGATCATTTTGAATGACCTTTGCTGCTGCAACAGTGTTTGCCACTCCTCCTATTTTTGTGTCGTCTGCAAATTTAACAAGTTTGCTTACTATACCAGAATCTAATCTAAGTCATTAATGTAGATTAGGAAGAGCAGAGGACCTAATACTGATCCCTGTGGTACACCACTGGTTACCTCGCTCTATTTTGAGGTTTCTCCTCTAATCAGTATTTTCTGTTTTCTACATGTTAACCACTCCCTAATCCATGTGCATGCATTTCCTTGAATCCCTACTGCGTTTAGTTTGAGAATTAATCACTTAAAGCTTTCTGGAAATCTAAATAAACCATGTCATATGCTTTGCAATTATCCATTGTCAAAGTTGCATCCTCTTAAAAATCAAGCAGGTTCGTTAGACACGATCTCCCTTTCCTAAAACCATGCTGACTGTCTCCCAGGATATTGTTACCATATAGGTAATTTTCCATTTTGGATCTTATTATAGGTTCTGTAAGTTTACATATAATAGAAGTCAGGCTTATTGGTCTGTAGTTACCTGGTCCGGTTTTGTCTCCCTTTTTGTGGATCTGTATTACAATTGCAATTCTCCAGTCTGGCGGTACAACCCCTGTGTCAAGAGACTGTTGCATGATCTTGGTTAGTGGTTTGTAAATAACTTCTTTCATTTCTTTGAGTACTATTGGGAGGATCTCATCTGGCCCAGGGGATTTGTTTATTTTAAGAGCTCCTAGTCCCTTTAACACTTCTGCCTCTGTTATGCTAAAGTTATTTAAAACTGGATAGGAACAGGTCGACATGTGGGGCATGTTGTCTGCATACTCCTGTGTAAAAACTTGTGAAAAGTAATCATTTAATATATTTGCTATTTTTTTCTCTTTGTCTAATGATTTTGCCATTTGAATCTCTTAGACGTTTAACCTTCTCTTTGAGTGTTCTCTTGCTGTTATAATATTGGAAACACATTTTAGAATTGGTTTTAGCCCCTTTAGCAATGCTCATTTCTATCTGTCTCTTGGCCTTGCTAACATCCTTTTTGACTTGTGTTTGTAGTTCCAAGTACTCTTTCTGTGTACTTTGTTCTTGGTCCCTTTTAAACGCTCTGTATAGTGCCTTTTTTCTCTGATCTATTAAACCATTTTGGCAATTTTGTTTTAGATTTAGATTTGTCTACTTTCATACAACTCAAATCAGGGACACTGATCAGGTATTTCTTACAACTCAAATCAGGGACCCTCAGAGACAGATGCAACCAGGAAAATGTCTGTCTAGTTGCTACACCACTGGGGCACTTGTCTGAAAACAAAGTAGCATTAGAACATACGTTTGGGAACGAGAAAAGGCCATTCGGCCCACCAAGGTTTGTCCCTTGTTCGCACATGTCTCCACTACTGGTGGGGTCTAATTTAAAAGCACAGAATCAAATCTTTTTTTAAAAGTTCCCAGTGGTTTAGATCCTACTGCTTCACCTGGTAGACTATTCAATGTATTTAAAACTCTGTAAAAACAGTGCTTCCTGCCTTCTGTTCTAAACTTACCTTTATTCAGCTTCCATTTATGTCCTCCTGTTTTTCTCTCTGTGCTAAATTTGAAGTAGTGTTTTGGGTTAACTTTATACCATTTGTGATTTTAAAGACTTGATTGTATTATGTTAAAGGGAATCTTGAAATGCGTTGTGTTTTGATTGTTACACACAGCTTCATTGGGCATTCATTGGGCAACATCATAATTCGGTCGGTGCTGACGCGACCCCGCTTCCGATATTACCTCAACAAGCTGCACACGTTCCTGTCACTGTCTGGACCCCACCTGGGAACACTGTATAACACCAGCACTCTGGTCAGCACAGGTAACAGTCTTTCATTATTGCACTCTGGTCAGCACACATAACAGAGTCTTCCATTATTGCACTCTGGTCAGCACACATTGCACACATTGCATTGTTTATGAACCAGGACTAGCTGTTTTATTGGAACATGTACTGTATTTTTATTGTATTACACATAGATTCTCTCTACCAGGGTAAATCCCTTCACCTGTTTTCATTGTATTACTTTTGGCACTGGCAGCCATAATGAACACTGTGCAATTATAGTGTATAAACCAACCAGCTCACAAAGATGACTGTGTGTTGCTCATGGTTCTAAAGCTCCAGTACAGGGAGATTATTTGTTATTATTTTATTTATTGTAGCAGTAGTTTGTATTGAGGCATCAGGAATGTCATTTTGCTGCCAGCACACATTCTCCATGGTTCTGCGCTCAGTTCAATTTGGATTGGGGCGATTTCCATGCTGTGGATTATACTTGCTATTTACCTGGCTGATTTTCAAAATGTGCTTTATACATGCTTACTGTTCTCTGATTTTCTGATCAATGTGTTCTGAAAGACCAGAAAGACCATGTTTGCCAATACTATATTCTAATGTTAGGGATTAAAAAACATACATTTTATGTGAATTGTGTCCCCCCCCTCACCTTCTCCCAGGTCTCTGGCTCATGCAGAAGTTTAAGAAATCTGGATCATTGTTACAATTAACCTTCAGAGACCACTCAGATCCTCGAAAAACCTTTCTGTACTTGCTAAGCCACAAGCCAGGTAATTGCAGCAGGATACAGTTAAGAGTACAGCATATTATTTATTTATTTTTAAATCAAGAAAATGTCTGTTTCAACAGACATAGATTTTTTTTTACTTTAGTTTTACTCATATTTTGTGATTGTTTTAAGGATTAAGTTAGTTCATTGTAATGCTTACCATTCCATAGGAATAGAAGCTCCAGGACTTCTTAAAAATCAATCAGTCAATCAATCTTTATTATATATAGCACCTTTCATAGTGGACCACCATCACAAAGCGCTTTACAAGATGCAGTAACAACAAAAAAATCCATAATACTTTATATACAGAGAAATGCATCATACATGATATACAGTAAAACAAACAAAACCATGCACAGTACATTAAATACAGTGGAAAGTGCATGATACATGATAGTAGCATAATACATGAAATAGTACATTAAATACAGTGGAAAGTGCATAATACATGAAATAGTACATTAAATACAGTGGAAAGTGCATGATACATGATAGTAACATAATACATGAAATAGTACATTAAATACAGTGGAAAGTGCATAATACATGAAATAGTACATTAAATACAGTGGAAAGTGCATGATACATGATAGTAACATAATACATGAAATAGTACATTAAATACAGTGGAAAGTGCATAATACATGAAATAGTACATTAAATACAGTGGAAAGTGCATAATACATGAAATAGTACATTAAATACAGTGGAAAGTGCATAATACATGAAATAGTACATTAAATACAGTGGAAAGTGCATAATATATGAAATAGTACATTAAATACAGTGGAAAGTGCATAATACATGATAGTAACATAATACATGAGATAGTAGCAGCAACACAGCAGCTAATAGCAGATACCAGGCTTAAAGAGCATGGAAAGCAAGAGACAACAGGTGGGTCTTGAGAGTTGATTTAAAGCGAGCGACGGTGGGAGCATCACACACCAAAGCTGGGAGAGAGTTCCAAAGAGTCGGAGCCATGAAGCTAAACAAGCGTTCTCCAAGTGAGGGGCACTTTTGCTTTGGGATAACAAGCAGGCCAGAGTCAGAGGACCGCATCTTGCGAGCAGGGACATAGTGTGTCAGCAGGTTGAGGAGGTATTCGGGATCTGTGTGATGAAGGGCAGGAGGGAAAATAATCCTGAACTTTACAGGTAGCCAGTGCAGCTGGGCAAGACGGGGGGTGGTGTGATCACATTTTTCCTGGCAGTGGCATTCTGAACTAGCTGCGGTCGGTTTATGGCGCATGCTGGGAGACCACCATATAGAGAGTTGCAGTAGTCGAGTCGAGAGGAGACAAATACATGACAAAGCATCTCCCCATCTGTGAGGGAAAGGACTTTGGAGATGTTTCGAAGATGGTAGAAGGAAGATTTGACTACGGAGGCTTCCAGGGTTGAGTTTTAAGTAGAGCTGGGTGTCGTCAGCATAGGAGTGAAACATGAGGCTGTGTTGGCAGATGAGGTGACCCAAGGGAAGCATGTAGATATTGAAGAGAAGTGGCCCAAGAACAGATCATTGGGGGACACCACAAGTGACTGGGTTTGCAACACCACTGCTTCCATCATAGAAGACAGACTGCATGCGTCCGGATGGGTAAGAGGGCATCCAGGAGAGACAGGTTCCAGAGATCCCAGCATACTTTTGAAGGCGGTCAAGAATGCCATGATCTATGGTGTCAAAAGCAGCTGTTAGGTCACACAAAAACGCTGTGTGTATAAATATACAATACAATACAATACAACAATTAGAGTTTAATAGTATTCCATAGGAGTAACATCTGCATACATATCGAAAATCAGATGAATTTGCTGACAGTATTTTAAAGAGTAACCAATAAGGCTAAACATACACAACACTTACTTTCTTTAAAGGTTCAGAAACCAGTTGGATATTGGTTTTGAACTAACATTGGTTCTATATGCCAACAGTAATTATTGCGTGCCATGAATCGTATGCTTAGGAGCCTTGATGCTATGACAGGGATTGCTGTTAGGCAACCGTATAGGAACCTGACTGTATGAGAAGTCTGTGGTAACATTGTTGCTGCTTGGCTTTCTATTACCCATGATATATCATTGAAAATACAACAGCGTAGTCCCACCAGCTTGTTCACAGTGTTTTCTCCTTTCGATTTCAGGACTGCAGCATTTTAAGAATGTTGTGTTGGTGGCATCTCCACAAGATCGTTATGTTCCCTTTCATTCTGCACGGATAGAGATGTGTAGAACAGCTTTAAAAGACAGAGGCACAGGTACAGTATGTTTCTGCTCGTGGTCAAGACTATTTTTCAGTATATTACGCAATATGAGTATTCAGTATTCATATCCATGGTCTTAGAATAAACTTCAGAAATAACTGAAACTTACTGTCTTGATCCCTTTAAAGGAGTTTGAAGGTAGCTGAGGCATGCTTTTGCTCCAGGATTGTTTCTTGTGATTTAATTGACTTGTTTGTGTTGGTTGTGCTCGTTTGAATATGTGTGTTTGTTTTTGTTTGTTTTTTTGTTGTTGTATGCCACCTTCTTGACCAGATCTCTATTGGAAAATAGATTTTAATCTCAACAGGATTTTCCTGGTTAAATAAATTCATAAAAATAAGTAAAATATTGTATTGTACGCAGTGTACATTCAGTATTTACACTGTTTGTATTACTTGCAAACAAAGCAAGACAACCAGGTAATTCTAGCATTAGCTTACAGCATTATGCATTTCACATTTAAATCGATAAGATGGGAGCAAAGCACACTATGGATGTTTGCTGTTCGAAACAGAACGTTTAGTCAATCCTCTTAACCTTTTAAGGTACAAGGGACATATGTGTCCCACAAATATAAATGATGCTAACTTTCTTATTTTTGCAATGCACGAAACAGGGTTTAAAATGTACTGACAGGTTGAATCTGATCATCCAAATTGTCAGTTTCCTCTCAAATGTATTTCAAGAAGAAAGCATTTGAACAACTTCTCAATTCTTTGTGTACCTTAAGGGGTTAACAAACATTGACATTTTGCTATACATCCTTGTGTGGAGAGCTGAACATTTTCAATTCTTGAATGCATCTGTCAACAGCTTAACTTACAACTGATACGTTACATTCTTGCTCCACCAAAGGAAGTACCCCAAAAATGACTGAGGGGACACTACAGCTGTGAAAAAGTTACGTATACTGTACTTTGAACTGCAAATCCTTCTTATTTTTTTCTGTCTTTTAGGCCCAGTTTACGTAGAGATGATCAACAACCTGCTACAGCCCTTGTTAGATGCCAAGGAGTGCAATCTAATTCGGCAGAATGTGTTCCATGCCCTGCCCAACACTGCCAACACCCTGATCGGAAGGGCAGCCCACATTGCAGTACTCGATTCTGAGTTATTCCTGGAGAAGTTCTTCCTGGTGGCTGGACTTCATTATTTCAAATAATATTCTCTCACTTTTTTGCATAATGTGAGCATTTAGATAGCATTCAGCTGTTTAGCATGACAGTATCCTTTAACTGAAAAATGTTATCCATTAACAAATTAATAAAACTAAAAACTGAGAAGCTTTGCGATTCTATTGTAGATTCTGAAGTCACTGGTTACCAAACTATCTGCATCTCTTACTGTATTTGACCCTTCGCGGTCCATTTATTCAGCACCTGTCAGGCGTATCAGGTCTAATTTATTTTCAAACGAGCTGTTTATTTTACATGCGCTTAAAAGTTTAAAAGTAATTTTATTCACAGCAAAACAGGTTTAAAAGGCACTGCATATCAACATGGAAGCAGAAGCAGGAAGCAGCTATCTTGTTTGTTTATGTCCGTGTTATGTTTGTGGTGAAGGGACTATGCATATTGCTCAGTTCCGCCTCCATTTTTTTTCGGATTCTCTCGGCCATTGAAAGCTTTTCTCGGCTTTTTCCAGGGAAAAAACGACTAAAGACCTGTGATTGATGCCTTTTTGATGCTGTCGGACAGGGTCCGACATCGGACCGGAAAGGAAAAATTCTAATGTCGGACCTGGTCCAACATAGGACTGCAAAGGGTTTAAGTTACTTTAAAATATTAACTGTTTAAACTGGTGTCATACAAGCATATTGGTAATTTGTGGTAACAGTGTACATTACTTCACTTGGGCCTAATTTGCAAAATTAACTGCTTTATATATATATATTAATTAATGACAGAAAATGTATTATTAACTTTATTGTATATTCTCTCTTTTCTCATGCAATAACCACTTTTCTAACACCAGTTTAAAATGTGAAAACTTTAAAACTATTAAAGCATGTAGACGATTGGCTTCCTCTGGCCTGGTTTGAGATGAAAATCAAGTATTTTTACGCATTTTTAGAATTTGCATTGTGTTGATCTTTTACAGGGTTTACAAGGTTTCCGATAAGTTTATAAAGGCATGAGAGAGGTGTGGATGTATCCAGTAATGCCATCAGAAATGGATGAACTCACACATAGCTATATGTATTTAATTTGTCCTTTGACATGTTTTGAAATACCAAGCCGTGGTTGAATGTGAAGGATACTGAACTAGTTGCTCTCCATAGCTGTGATTTTCATCCTCCTGAGCATATTGTTCGGCTTGTTTTGCCCAGTCTTTCTTAGTTTTAGTTTACAGCATAATGTCAGAAATCAGAACATCAGAAATACGAATGGCTCAGAAATCTGGTCCGGCTTTAGTATAGAAAACATTGTACTGTACTTGTAAAGTACTGTACACTGCAGTACTGTGAAACTGAAACAAAAACGATGCTTCAAGTAAAGTGTAATCCTGTTTAAAACTACATGCATACATTTGTATGGCCATTCTGCTGTTCTTAATATTACACCAACTTACAGTATGTGCATTTATGAATCTCATTTAAACCAAATGCAAATGCAGCAAAAGTAATAAATAAGTATGTTCTAAAATACAATTTGTACAGTTCGCTACTGGCCACAGTACTGTATATCCAGCAGTATAAAGAGCTATTCATGGACAAAACCTTGGAAATAGTTTTCATTATGTTGTCAGAGAATTTTACTGAGAACCTAAACAAACTTTATCGTGCATGTGATATACTTTAAACCTGAAAATATAGTGCATGTTTCTAATTGAACTGTAGTGAAAGTTAGATCATGTTTGTTTATTATGTCCTGTTGCATAGCTGTTCAATTAAATATATATGTGTGTGAAGGGAACTGCAGTGTGAAAACATTTCAAGTCATTTTTTTGTATGTACTCAAATGGTTATATATATATATATATATATATATATATTATATATATATATATATATATATATATATATATATATATACAGTACTGTGCAAAAGTTTTAGGCAGGTGTGAAAAAATGCTGTAAAGTAAGAATGCTTTCAAAAATAGACATGTTAATAGATTATATTTATCAATTAACTAAATGCAAAGTGAGTGAACAGAAGAAAAATCTAAATCAAATCCATATTTGGTGTGACCACCCTTTGCCTTCAAAACAGCATCAATTCTTCTAGGTACACTTGCACAAAGTCAGGGATTTTGTAGGCATATAGTCAGGTGTATGATTAAACAATTATACCAAACAGGTGCTAATGATCATCAATTCAATATGTAGGTTGAAACACAATCATTAACTGAAACAGAAACAGCTGTGTAGGAGGAATAAAACTGGGTGAGGAACAGCCAAACTCAGCTAACAAGGTGAGGTTGCTGAAGACAGTTTACTGTCAAAAGTCATACACCATGGCAAGACTGAGCACAGCAACAAGGCACAAGGTAGTTATACTGCATCAGCAAAGTCTCTCCCAGGCAGAAATTTCAAGGCAGACAGGGGTTTCCAGATGTGCTGTCCAAGCACTTTTGAAGAAGCACAAAGAAACGGGCAACGTTGAGGACCGTGAGACGCAGTGGTCGGCCAAGGAAACTTACTGCAGCAGATGAAAGACACATCATGCTTACTTCCTTCGCAATCGGAAGATGTCCAGCAGTGCCATCAGCTCAGAACTCAGAAAACAGTGGGACCCTGGTACACCCATCTACTGTCCGGAGAAGTCTGGTCAGAAGTGGCCTTCATGGAAGACTTGCGGCCAAAAAGCCATACCTCCGACGTGGAAACAAGGCCAAGCAACTCAACTATGCATGAAAACACAGGAACTGGGGTGCAGAAAAATGGCAGCAGGTGCTCTGGACTGATGAGTCAAAATGTGAAATATTTGGCTGTAGCAGAAGGCAGTTTGTTCGCCGAAGGGCTGGAGAGAGTACACGAATGAGTGTCTGCAGGCAACAGTGAAGCATGGTGGAGGTTCCTTGCAAGTTTGGGGCTGCATTTCTGCAAATGGAGTTGGGGATTTGGTCAGAATTAATGGTCTCCTCAATGCTAAGAAGTACAGGCAGATACTTATCCATCATGCAATACCATCAGGGAGGCATCTGATTGGCCCCAAATTTATTCTGCAGCATGACAACAACCCCAAACATACAGCGAAAGTCATTAAGAACTATCTTCAGCGTAAAGAAGAACAAGGAGTCCTGGAAGTGATGGTATGGTCCCCACAGAGCCCTGATCTCAACATCATCGAGTCTGTCTGGGATTACATGAAGAGAGAGAAGCAACTGAGGCTGCCTAAATCCACAGAAGAACTGTGGTTAGTTCTCCAAGATGTTTGGGCCAACCTACCTGCCGAAGTTCCTTCAAAAACTGTGTGCAAGTGTACCTAGAAGAATTGATGCTTGATGCTGTTTTGAAGGCAAAGGGTGGTCACACCAAATATGGATTTGATTTAGATTTTTCTTCTGTTCACTCACTTTGCATTTAGTTAATTGATAAATATAATCTATTAACATGTCTATTTTTGAAAGCATTCTTACTTTTTACAACATTTTTTCACAGCTGCCTAAAACTTTTGCACAGTACTGTATATATATAGATATATATATATATATATATATACACTACCGTTCAAAAGTTTGGGGTCACTTAGAAATTTCCTTGTTTTCCATGAAAACATACATGAAATGAGTTTGAATAGGAAATATAGCAAAATGAATATGAAATATAGTCATTGACAAGGTTAGAAATAATGATTTTTAATTGAAATAATAATTGTGTCCTTCAAACTTTGCTTTCGTCAAAGAATCCTCCATTTGCAGCAATTACAGCCTTGCAGACCTTTGGCATTCTAGTTGTCAATTTGTTGAGGTAATCTGAAAAGATTTCACCCCATGCTTCCTGAAGCACCTCCCACAAGTTGGATTGGCTTGATGGGCACTTCTTACGTACCATACGGTCAAGCTGCTCCCACAACAGCTCAATAGAGTTGAGATACGGTGACTGTGCTGGCCACTCCATTATAGACAGAATACCAGCTGACTGCTTCTTCCCTAAATAGTTCTTGCATAGTTTGGAGCTGTGCTTTGGGTCATTGTCCTGTTGTAGGAGGAAATTGGCTCCAATCAAGCGCCGTCCACAGGGTATGGCATGGCGTTGCAAAATGGAGTGATAGCCTTCCTTCTTCAAGATCCCTTTTACCATGTACAAATCTCCCACTTTACCACCACCAAAGCACCCCCAGACCATCACATTGCCTCCACCATGCTTGACAGATGGCGTCAAGCACTCCTCCAGCATCTTTTCATTTGGTCTGCGTCTCACGAATGTTCTTCTTTGTGATCCGAACACCTCAAACTTCGATTCGCCTGTCCATAACACTTTTTCCAATCTTCCTCTGTCCAGTGTCTGTGTTCTTTTGCCCATCTTAATCTTTTCTTTTTATTGGCCGGTCTGAGATATGGCTTTTCTTTGCAACTCTGCCTAGAAGGCCAGCATCCCGAGTCGCCTCTTCACTGTTGATGTTGAGACTGGTGTTTTGCGGGTACTATTTAATGAAGCTGCCAGTTGAGGACCCTGTGAGGCGTCTGTTTCTCAAACTAGACACTCTAATGTATTTGTCCTCTTGCTCAGTTGTGCACCGGGCCTCCCACTCCTCTTTCTATTCTGGTTAGAGCCAGTTTGCGCTGTTCTGTGAAGGGAGTAGTACACAGCTTTGTACGAGATCTTCAGTTTCTTGGCAATTTCTATGGAATAGCCTTCATTTCTCAGAACAAGAATAGACTGACGAGTTTCAGAAGAAAGTTCTTTGTTTCTGGCCATTTTGAGCCTGTAATCGAACCCACAATTGCTGATGCTCCAGATACTCAACTAGTCTAAAGAAGGCCAGTTTTATTGCTTCTTTAATCAGCACAACAGTTTTCAGCTGTGCTAACATAATTGCAAAAGGGTTTTCTAATGATCAATTAGCCTTTTAAAATGATAAACTTGGATTAGCAAACACAACGTGCCATTGGAACACAGGACTGATGGTTGCTGATAATGGGCCTCTGTATGCCTATGTAGATATTCTATTACAAATCAGCCGTTTCCAGCTACAGTAGTCATTTACAACATTAACAATGTCTACACTGTATTTCTGATCAATTTGATGTTATTTTAATGGACAAAAAATTTGCTTTTCTTTCGAAAACAAGGAAATTTCTAAGTGACCCCAAACTTTTGAACGGTAGTGTATATATATTATTTCAGTGTAATTTTCTATCATTTAAACCTTGGTGTACAAGCGAAAAAAACTTCATTTTACACTTTCCATTTGCACATATCTATCTGTCTGTCTATAGAGATAGATAGATAGATAGATAGATAGATAGATAGATAGATAGATAGATAGATAGATAGATAGATAGATAGATAGATAGATAGATAGATACAAATTATTTGCAGTAAATTGTGTAATACTGATATTTTTTATAATGACATGCCACCTTATGCTACCTTAAAGCATCTTGCTTCAATTTGGTGGGGAAAGGAATATTTAGAAAACAAAAGACGTGTTTCAGAAAGGTTATTTTACAGTTATGTGTGCAGGTTTATCAGCTGGATAGGAAAACTAACAAACACATCACAGCATCACAATTCTTATAGTGCCTTTTAAAAAGTACCAAAACAACAAAACCTATTTTGCAGTGTAGATATATGTAGCTTCCTGTGGCAAAGTGGTAAGTGGTGTTACGGGCAGGTGCAGTAATCCAACAAGAAGCGACAGACAAACAAACTACGGGTGAAAAGGTTTCTGTTTATTTTAATCCAGAGGTCTGATGACCAAACAGAGACAAACAATGATGGCTGGCAATGCACAACGATGTGTATTGCACAGTAAATGATGATGGGTTGCAGTCCCGTTTACAACAAACAATTATCCAACAAGAACAATAATCCCAATGCAAATACCCAAACATGGTCACCTCTCCCAGTGAGTGCTGTAGTACGGGCCATGAATTTACAATGTTATTTTAGTGAACAGTCAGTGCATTGTTGTCCGGGTTTTGTGCTGGCCGTGGGCGACAGCTCCGGATCATGATTAGCCGTCTAGTCTAATACACAAGACAAACAAGATGATATAGACAGACTGACAAAAAACAAACAAAACACTCGCGTTCTTTTTAAACACAGGAATGCCGGTCCTTTCATTTGCATAACCACAACAAAGGAACAGATTACGTCGCTTTGACCCCTACTTATACTGTCACTCATGACCCCTTGGTAAACAATTGCAGCTGCTCCTCCAATCCGCCCACATAATTTCCCTTCCGGGTCGATGAGTTCGTGTACCGAAGCGCCGCCTCTTTTCTAAATGACCGACTTCCTTTAACCCTGGGAATGAAGTGTCAGGCCATGTAGTCCAGAGCACTCTGTTCCCGTTACTTAGCACCCTCACAGTTCGAGAGGGAGATTTACCACCAAGAATCACTGTCTTTCTGTCACACTTCCATAGCATTTTCTTAGTTGGTGTTTTTTTAAAAGTGCCTTAAAGATTGTGGCAACATATTTTAAATCTATAACTAAGGCTTGTCTAGCAATAGTTGTTGCCTAAGCTTATAAAGCTTGTAAAGATTATAAAGTTGGATTAGGAATGAACGGTTATTTTTTAAAAACATGTTTTCATAGCTATGCACAGACATAGCATTATCATGTGGCTTTTCTATCCCTAGGATAACACTGTGCCTCTGTTATCTTAATAACATTTAAAAAAAAATACTAAACAATATGTGCAATTATTTCATTCAACACAGTATAAAATAAAATAAAAAGAATTAAAAAAAAAACTTTGAAAGTCTCCTTTAATTAATGAAACTGGTACTTCAAACCTATTTAAAATGTAAACTGAGGATATGTATTAATACAGTTCTATGCACTGAAATGTCACGACTATTAGTACGTGATCCATGAGATTTTCAAACCTCAGGTATTTGGACAAATTAGATCTTACATAATAAACAAACACAGTTTTCTAGTAGTAGCATTTTTGCATTTTGCCATTCAAATTAAGAACAGAATTGTAAAAAAGTAGGTAAAAACACAAAAGAATCTGATAGTTAGCAAAGCCTTATCAAAATCTACAGCACCTTGTTTCATGTACCTATAAGAGATTCAGAAGAAGATAGAGACCCTCATGCACAACACAGGTTTTATAATTCCATAACACTGGGACAGCTGCTGCACTGTAAGCACATATGAAGGCACCCATCGATCTATTCATTGAGCTAAACTGTGGTAGATATATACAATGAAAATCAAACTTTGAACAGTGCTTACTGCATTTCTGTCTGTACAAACATGTAAAATGTCAGAGAAGGACCAATTGTAATCATTCAAAAGTGGTGGGATTTAGATCCACTATGATTTAGGTCATAAACAATGTGTTTGCATTGTTTTTTACTGTTTGTATTTAATTTACTATGCCCCATATTTCACCGTACTTAATGTATCATGCATGGTTCCTCACTATCTTGTAAAGTCTTTTGTGATGGTGGTCCACTATGAAAGGCGCTATATAAAATAAATATTGATTGATTGATTGATTGATTGATAGGTATGTAGGGTTTTGGGCTATTAGTAGAGTTTTTGTCTAATTCTAAAACCAATAATGACCCCTTTTTGTAACTTTCCTCTGAATGACTAATTAGTTTGACATAAACACTTCTGTCTAATACAACTACTCGGACCAAAATACAGTTGCATATCTAGGTTTAGTTCATGAACAGCAAAAGTCTGAACTACAAATATATATATATATATATATATATATATATATATATATATATATATATATATATATATATATATATATATATATATATATATATATATATATATATATATATATATATATATATATATATATATATATATATATATATATATATATATATACCGAGCATCAAAAGAAACATCACTATTATAACACATTTATTTTCGAAAAAAAATAAGGTCTATAAATGATGGACATTGACTAAATGTTTTTGGTTTCTTTATAATCACTCGATCATTCATCCTTGACCATGACACGCTTCAGTGACTATGACTGAAGCAGATGCACTTAATCACCTAATTAGTGAGACAGTTGATTGGACACTGGATATGGAGTGATTTCAGCTGTTGAATTGCAAGCTTGAATAAAAGCAATAAAGAAAATCACAGACAAAAAAACAATATGCCACGTCTGTCAAGAGAGCAGAGCCTTCGTGCGATCGGCATGTTGGAGGCTGGACTAGGGCAGCGTACTGTGGCTCGCCGTCTTGGGTGCTCACAGCCAGCAATTTTAAACCTGGCGAGACGGTATAACCAGACACACTCTGTCAATGACAGGCCACGAACTGGGAGACCAAGAGTCACAGCACCTGCCCAAGATCGACAGATCATTTTGCAGCATCTTCATGATGTCAGTTAATCAGCACAATAAAGTCACAGCGCCTGCTCTAAAACAGAGTTGGTCATTTTTTGATCATATTTAGTGAATTTTATCCAAATATAAGTGATAGGTTTCTTTTGATGCTCAAATATAAGTGATATAAGTGATAATTCCATCTAGGGTTTATGTGACGTCATAAATAAGGCCCTGTGAAAATCGCGATTTCACAGGCTGCACAGAAATCGTGAAATTAGCCCAATACTGCGATTTGTACAGTATTCTTAGGAAATAAAAGTTATTTCATAATTATTTGTATTTCATACAAAAAAACATAATCACATTAATGAAACTGTACAGCTCTGCTATGTGCCCGAGTGTAATATTCGCCATGCACACAGTGCTGTGCAGTGATTGTCATGTCACTATGCAATCTAAGTGGGAAATTAAAATACTACACTGTAAGCAAGAAAATGGAGGTCTCTGAAAAGGTTAAAAATGTGTCTGCAGCAGGTCACGTAAAGTAGTATCCAGCAGGAGTTTACACAGCGATGGAGGTAAGCTCTTCTGTATGTCCTACAACGTTACTGTAGATCACTACCGAAACTCGACTGTTGACAGGTATTTGATTTAGATTCAAGTTTTCACCGAAAGAGAAAGGCGGAAAGTACTGCGACTGCTTTACTTGCAAAGAAACAAAAAACGATGACTTCCATATTCCAAAAGTCCACTTTTTAAATTTTCACCTGACAGAGGCGTTTGTTTGTGCAAATATCCCTTTTGAAAAACTGGACAACAAAAAATGTACAGAAATTCTTCAGACAGTGTAGCAAATGGTGGAGCGATTCTTACACATTGTATTTGTTTTGCAAGACCTAAATGGTGAACATGCATCTGACGTGCTAGAACTGAAAGCTGTCCTTGCAGATACACTTTACCTACAGGCTGTTAATTACAACACCGTTTCACAAGCTATTGTAAAGTGCTTTATATGTATATTTCCTGTTTTAAAAAAATAAATAACCTGTACACGTAATTTGTAACATATTTCCGTACACATTCCGCAAAACACAATACTTCACCCGTGACACTGCCGTGAATTTTAAAGAAAATATAGCCTTCATTATAGCCATATATATATATATATATACACACACACACACGTATGTATGTATGTATGTATGTACAGCATGAAGAGAAAATCAGTATAAAAAGGATACTGTTGAATTTATTGTAAAGACTACATTAATGTAAACGCTAGATGCTGTGTATGTTATATAAATATTATTGTAAATGTTATCATATATCGATTAAAAAATGAAACAACTGTAACTGCCTTAATTTAAAAAAAAGCGATATGAATTGACTATGAGATTGTTGGTATTGATTTATGTTAGCCTTGCAGAATGTTTGTGATTATTATAGCATAGTGCCAACTAACTTTATATGATTTCACTTTATTAACCCCCATATTAAATATGCACAGATTAATGAATCTGTAAATGGTGTTCATTTCTGTCCAGTTAATATAAAGCCTGGTGTTTTATTTGGTTTCAATGAGCTTGCCCTAACCCTGCACATTGAGTGCAGCAACACATGGACAACAGATCAGTAATACAGTAATAGTAAGAAATTAGGTAATGAGCAATGATGCTCTTCTTAAAATATGATTCATTTGACTGAGGCATCAAAAAGGTATGCTAAAGTATTTTGGGCAGTCAAGTTCAAGTACTAATTATAATACGTTTGATCAAAGTGGTTGAGAGGTACTTTTATTTACAGATTCATTAATTATCAAGAAAGTGAACAGAGACATTCTATAAGAGGTACGAGCGATGTGGAGCAAAATCCTTCCCCATCTGATTAGGACATTTCGATACAAACACCAAAACAACGATGGTGATGTTTAAAAAGACTTCAAGTCAAGGGGTGTTAATTTAGACTAGTTAAATGTCTTTAGTATTCCTTTGTTCGGCGTCTTTGCCGTGTTAGGACTGACATGACTTTGTAAGCTGTGTGTCATTGTAATTGATTTGAATTCAATAGATCTCTTTAGCCTGCACTGGTAGCAAGCCTCCTCAGCTATGTAAGCAATGTTTGGATTTGCAAACATCATGAAACTTGTCACTCTGAAGAGATTCATCTCTGTCGATGTGCTGCACAAGGTACTGCCATCAGTTAAACTATCTCCTCCATTTCTTTTAAATCAGTATTGAATGAATATATTTATACGTTTATGTATTAAACACGTTGTAGATAAGTACAGAACTCAAAAACAGAACATTCCACTCCCCTGACACCAAACCAGCTTACCAGAAAGGGTGGTCATTGGAAATGTTACCCCTTCTTATTTTAGTGGGAATTTCACTGGAAATTCTAGTACGATTGGTTTAAGGTACAGTGCACAGTAAAGTCCCGTTTGTGCAACCAGCCAAAGTTTAAAATACATTTAAAATGATTGGGATTACATCAGATGTGTGTAAATGTAATGTATGTGTAAATGTAATGTATGTGTCTGCTACAGAGTATCATGTTACACAGTTACATATTTAATACATGATCCCTCATGAAACGTCATCAATGAAAGTATACAGAAAGTGTGAGACTGTAACATTTATTGATTGATTGATTGATTGATTGATTGATTTTAGCTAAGATATATTCTCGGTATACAAAAATGGAAATCCATCAGTGCCAATATGATTCAACTATTTTTATATGTTTGAATATGTATTCTGTGCTGTGGCTTGTGTTCTGTGTAAGAGAAGAAATATATAATTATAGTATATATTATTCAAGTTTAAATTTCCTTTTCTGTTTTGTTTTTGCCTCGCATTTAAGTGGAAAGTCCAGACTGTTGGGAACTCGCAGAGGGAACCAGTTCTTCGTATTATTATTATCATCCCAATCATTCAAATGCTTTCCAATGGAATGTTAAGCTGAGGGAACACAAAGACGCTTTGTGGCTTGGAACTTGGTTTCAGGCCACTGCACGGCACACCAGGGTAGGCCTGAGCTTTAATACAAATTGCCTCAAACGTGGTCTCCCGGTTTCCTGGAACTCCGTTTCAAGCCACTGTTCCTGAATAAGTGCCTTTGTGTTCCCTCAGTGTTCTGGACACTTTATCAATATAGAACAACATTACCCATTTCATTCAGCAGGTGGAATAACTTTGGTATATCATACTAGCAGATACCAAGCACATGGATGTCAGTGGTTTAAAGAAAACAGGAAGCTGGAACATTATTAACAAGAATAAGAAAATTTTACATGACAACCCCTGATTCCCTGTGCTAATAACCTTGCATTGTTTTCTAATTAATTCATCTTAGTGTTTTAAATGCTAAATAAATTGATAATGTTTTTAAGTAAAAATGATCCCCATGGCTTAACCCCAGGCAGTTATTAATTCCCCTAGAAATGCCCCTGGCCAAGGTTGCTTTTGCCATCAGAAGCCATTTTAATGGTAAATGAAAATTCATTTTAAAAAGATTTTCATTTCATGAACTCATTCTTTGAAATCGTTCATGTTTATCGTTAGCAGTTCTAGAGACTTACCAGAGCAGTAACCAGTGAGATTGCTTGTTTTAGTGTGCTTTAAATTTTCTTAAAGAGATATCTTGAAAGAAATGACCAGACAATCCAATGCATTTAATAAAAAGGTCTGTTTAAGACACTGAATCAGGATTTGAAGACTAAACCATTTTGAGACTTATCCATTTCCAAGCAAGAAATACTCATGGGCCTTTAAACATTTTGAGACTAATCTATTTCCGAGCACAGAAACTAGGTTTTAAGATCACATAAGCCCAGTAACATGTGCTTCTTTGGATCGCTCAGTTTTCAAGGCATATAAAGGAAAGACAGTAAAGGATTTAAGTAAAATCCATTTTTATGCTTGAATTTAGTACCGTACACACAGTGTGTTTCCATAAAAAGACATGCTAGTCAGCTAAGCATCATGATTATACAGCTCTAATCCTATCTGATTCCCCTTTCATTCTGTGGGATTTACATAAAATCCTGATCAAACATAAAAAAAAAGATTACAAAAAAGAGTTGTAATAGGCTCAAAGCTTTGAAATAGATCAAAGAGTTTTTACACCAAACAAAGGGTTGGATTTCATTTTTTAGTCATGTCATTGCATTATTTTACTGATTTTTTTATTTATTTTGATCTCACTTAGCATTGCATCAAGCAAACACCGTTAAAATACAGGGTTCTCCCATTCTGTCGCCTGTAAACTGGGCTAGTTTGGTAAAGGTATGGTTCGATGTCTAATTACATTTTGCAAGAAGGGCCAAAGAAGGTCTCTAGATTTAATGAATCACAGTAATCTTAGTGAACCTTATAGTATATTAAATGAACTCCTGCTTTCGTGTTCCAGCAACCTGGCAAACCAATGTGCCCGGTTACTTTTAGACTTACAGCTGTATACAAAAAATACTTATCAAGAATTATAGTACAATTAAGAGCAAGATACAAAATACAATGACTTCAGTCCTAATAAGAGCAAACACAAAACACAGTACGATTTGATATCAGGGCAATTCAAGAGCAGATAACAGTGTTGATAGTTACATCAGAGTTAGATACGAGTGCAAGTGAAATACAATTGGGTTAAGTGCAGGATTAAATACAGTAAAATAGGGAGCAGATGCGTGCAAGTTAAAGTGCATTAAAGGCACAGTGCTATATTGTCCAGAAGGGAAGAGTTAAGTTTTACAGGTCCTGTCTGAAGAGGTGTGTCTTGAGGAGGGGGTGTATGGAGAGATGAGGGTCTGGAGGTAGATGGGTGCAGTCTGGTCAAGGCATCGGTAGGCGAGTACAAGAGTCTTGAACTGGATATGAGCGGTGATCGGGAGCCAGTGGAGTGAGCGGAGCAATGGAGTACAGTGGGAGAAGCACAAGCAGCGGAGTTCTGGATGAGCTGGAGTTGATGGATGGTGGATGCAGGGAGGCTGGCCAGGATGGAGTTACAGTAGTCTAGGCGGGAGAGTACCAGGGCCTGAACGAGGAGTTGCATGGAGTAGTTGGTGAGGAAGGTCGGATTCTTCATATGTTGCTCAGGAAGCATCGGCAGGTGCATGCTAGAGTGGAGATGTGCTGGGAGAGGCAGGGGTCCAGGGTTATTCCAAGGTTCTTGGCGGAGGAGGACGGAGAGAGTGTGGTAGATTCCAGAGGAATGGAGATAGAAAGATCAGAGGGGGAAGATGAGGGGAAGAAAAGGAGGTCAGATTTAGAGGTAATTTTTGAGGTATAGTATATTAAATGACCCGAGACTGATCCTTGGGGGACTCCTGTTGAGAGAGGGTGAGGTGTGGAGGTGGAGCCGCGCCAGGTTACCTGGTAGGTGACAGACAGGAGAGCAGTTTCAGTTGTGAGCAGAGCAGAAACCAGATTGGAGAGGTTTGAGCAGAGCGTGATTAACCCTTTGCGGTCCATTTATTCAACGCATCTCAGGCGCGTCAGGTCCAATTTATTTTCACACGCGCAGTTTATTTTAGATGCACTGTTTAAAAGGCACTGCATATCAACAGGACACTCAGTACTGCATCTCCAGCCCCGCCCCACCCCTTGTTCACTGTATTTTTCACATACTTCTTCATAGTCGTGCATACTGATAAATTATCTCTTGATTAAACTCCTCAATCACGCGATCCAAGTCATTATTTTATTACTATAACATCTCAAAAAGCTCTGCAAATGTCTGTGATATTCTTTGAGCGCTGGATGCAGAAGCAGCTATCTTGTTTTTCTATGTACGTGTTATCTCTGTGGTGCCTGGTCAATGTATATTGCTCAGATCTGCCCCTTTTTTCGGCTCCTATCGGTCTCACTCAGCCATTGAATGGTTTTCTCGGCTTTTTCCAGAGAAAAAACGACTAGAGACCTGTGTTTTACGTCTTGACCGGAAAGGGAAAATTGTAATGTCGGACCTTGTCCGCAAAGGGTTAAACAGGAAAGCAGAGAGCTGGCGGTGTACTGCCCACTCAAGGGTTTTAGAGAGGAAGGGTAAGAGGGAGACAGGACGGTAGTTCTGGAGGGAGGTGAGGTCGAGGGTAGGTTTTTTGAGGAGGCAGGTGTTAGAGTCTTGTTTGAAGGCAGAGGGAAAGAGGCCAGAGAGGATAGAGGTGTTGAGAAGGGAGGAGATGAAGGGGAGTAGAGCAGGAGCAGCAGCTTGAAAGATGTGAGTGGGGAGGGGGTCCAGGGCACATGTGGTGGGTTTGTGGCCCTGGAGGAGGGAGGAGAGGTCAGAGTCTGAGAGGGGAGAGAAGGAGGAGAAGGAGGGTTAGTTAGTAGGGGAGACAGAGGGTGTTGGGATTGGAGCAGGAGGGGGTGCTAGATAAATGCCACAGGAAATGATTGAGAATGATGCAATTTGGTACACATTACATCCAATGAACCTGAATCATCTTTGAACTCTGATGTGCTTTCTGCCCAAGGCAGCTGGGTTAAGATGATGTTGTTCAAGTCCCTGCATATGATATCAATTTTGAACCACTGGAATGAAGGTCTGTGGAGCATGTTAACACGTTTTATGGTATAAATTGGTTTTCTTTTCATATAAAGAATAGATTGTTACTTTAAAAAGAGGCTATATTAAATCAAATATTGTTTTATTGAAATGCAATCTCAGAAGCATGTATATGCACCTTGACAGTCTCTACTATATATTGTGAAGATGTTGGCCTTCCAGCAGCTCCAGGTAGAGATACCCCGAGTGACGTGGGCCTCATTCATGTGTTTGCACTGTACAAATAGCTATCTTTACTCTTATAGTTCTTATATTATAGTTGCAGTATTGTATATTTAACTACACCATCAATCTTCATATCCATCTTACATTCTGAGCCCTTAATTGATCATATTATAAAACCAACAATATTGCTATTAAACAATTGTTAAAAAAAGATATGTCAGTTTACAGAATTTTTTGGTTTTGTAAGTGGTTATAAATTGGCCTGTACTCTTTACTAGATTTCTAATTTGTTGGTACATTTTTTATGCAGTTATGTGCCACTAGAACTCTATGTATTAATGTAGTAAGTATCACATGATTTCCTATAAGATTCATATTTGATTTTTATTAAGTATTATGTTTGTGCCCCATTCTGTATTTTTTTTAATAATAATCCCTAAATAAACATAAATACATCATGAACAGGAAATATATATATTTAGATTTGCACTTAAGATTAATGCCTCCAGTTAGTTAAATCTGTGTATAAAAGTACTGAGGATAAAATCCGATCACCATCTGGAATGAAGTTATTCCAGATGTTAACCTGGAATAACTGTTCTGGGGGTGGCTGGCCACCTGGAGGTTCAGAAAAGCTTAATAATAAAAACAAAAAGCTCAATAGAATCTGTAATCTCAACTGGAGCTCCTACTAATGTGGTGATAACAGTACGACACGCCACTGGACCACAAACCTGGAGTCTTGCTGGGATAATTCAAATATTTTGGCATTGCAATGTTTTACCACTAGAGAGCAGAAGTACAGTGTATTTTATACAGGTGATTTATACTCTGCTCCTCAGAATAAAACAACATGTAAATACCTTACTGACAACCAGAACACATGATGATTATAAATCCAAGCTATTCTCTCCACTGAAAGAAACCTTAAAACCCCTTAATATAACCTTAAGGATAACATTAAATGTTGTAAGTACCAGAAGATACCATTTTATATTCATGTAATCCCTCCCCCCTCTATGGCAATTGAAAATTTGCAATCTGATTTTGACTCCATTCAACAAGCTTTAATTAATTTAAAGCTTCTTTTAACTCTAGTAAGACAAAAGCTACGGTATTCTCTGCTTCAAGGACAAATGCTACTGTTGATTCAACTTTAGTTATGTTAGATAACCAAGTCACTCACTTAGTTGACAACTATAAGTATCTGGGTATTTGGCTGGATAGTAATTCCAATTTCAAGGCATATATTAACCATCTTGCAAAAAAATTAAAATTCATGATAGACTCAAAGTTTTGCTGTAGTTACAAAAAAAAAAGGCTAATTGCTTGTATATTTTTACCACAAATTTATTATGCTGACACCATAAAGGTTTGCATTGCTCTTAACATTAAGCAAATTGGATCCCAAACCGTTATTTGTCATTATAGAAGGCTATACTCCAGTAGTTGTAGCTCAACCACCAGCAATTAAACCTGGACTCCACTTCACCGTTGTCCAAAAATAAACCTGTAAATCACTACTTTCAATAAGAGCACTCACTCTGGACTTGTGACCGTGTTGTGTTTGTGTGTGTCTTGTCTATTATTATTTCAGGACTGAACCCTGTGGTTTGCCTGAGCGATACACATCGTTGTGTAGAGCCAGGTATTATTATTTTTCACCGTGAACTGTCTTGTGTCTATCATTCCTGAGCACCGCATCACCACTGCACCTGTGCACTGCAAACCACTTTGCCACAACCATATTTGAAATGACCAATATTGTTTGATTGTTGCCTCAATGCTCCAACCACTTACCAATCAGGAGAACTGGTGATCAATAAATGACCTGAAGTCCTGCTGACAACCAAGCCAGTCACCTCAAGACAAGTTCACCTGCTGATCCTAACAAACCAATGCTAAGAAACCCTGAAGTCCCTGTGCGGCCTAGTCAGACACTTTACCAGGTGGGGTCACTGAAGTTGAATTATCCCCAGACGATTTGTCTCCCTAACACCACAGGAGTGTGAATCTGTAATGCAATGTTGCCCACCCTGAGGGCCCTCAGCCAAGATCAGCAACACTAATGCGAATAGAATTGGAACAGGATCCAATATAGTAACTACAACTATAACACCCTCTGCAGTGTCTATCATGCTTGTGATACTTCATCTTGTCTCTGTATGTCTGCACAGTTGGCACCTCAAAGTAAAGAGAAATGTTCCATTTTTGTTGACGGTATTGCATGGCGCTACTATCATGAAGCCATGTCATTTAAAATGCACATTTATTAAAGAGTCTGCAGTATCACAGCAGGGTACAAATAACACAATCATAAAGTGATGAATGCTGTACCCAGCCATGCTCATTTCTTATTTATTGTTAGCAGCGGGGAGAGCTTGAGACAGAGCACACACAGTTTCTGCTCTCAGGTTGAGGAGGTAATCAATATTTTGTCTTCCTCTTTTGATATAACCATTTTGTGATTCCCTATCAAGTACAAAATGTAACCATTACCTAATGGGTATTTATCCTAAAGACACTGATAACCTGAATAAGATATATCAAAGCTGCATGTAGAACCTGTGCCGCAGTCGTGCCCACCCCCGAGGGCATAAGTGGACTGCAAACACAGATATCGTCATCATGTTTCCTTTCATCCGACTTGAATGGGAGAGACTACGAACAGATGTGTCAAGTTACTCATATCTGCTTATTCGCTTGTGTAATTACACTATTTTATGCGGTTTATTGTTACATGCTGATAGTAATTACTACTTACACGTATTGTGCACTCAGACGTTGCTTTTGTTAGTTCCGCAGCAGCCTTGTGTCCCGCACAAAGCCGGCAGCTCCATCACCCCTTCCCTGGGGTTGAACAACCTTAAGTCGGATACTTGTACTCTCGCTCAGGCTGCTAGCTTCGTTTGAAGATTTAAAAAAAAATGTATTTTGTTTTTTGTTACGAAAATGATATATAAATAACAGTAATCGAGATTGTTACTGTTTGTGTGAGAAAATAGTTTTCTCTGTGTGTATTTTTCTGTTTTTTCACAGAAACACGAACGCAGCTGCTGGGCTCAGCAGTCCTGCACTTGACCGAGATGCGCGCTTCGCGCTAAGCTGCTTGTGAAGACTGTGAAGAAGTTAGCCAAGAGCGCTATAGGTGGGCATTCCTGTAGATCGCTCACGTGGTAACTGTAGGTCCGAAACCTGCTCCCGTTCCAGCTGGTGCACTGTACAATGAATAAGGTTACCTTTTTCCGATTCACTAGCAGTCGCTGGGCTTAGCTCTGCTTTGGGTCTGACTGCTCACAGTCCTTCCTGCAGTGTTTTGTTGCCGCTCTGGTTTTGCTTGCAGTGCCACAGCGAAGGCTCTTGGGGCTCTGATAGCAGGCTTCCTCAAGTCTTAGGGCTGTGTTGTGTTAAGCCAGAAGCTATTCAGATGGGCATCCCTATGTATTGCTTCACAGACCTACCCCGTTCCCAACCCAGTATACATACCGAACCGCGAGTGAGGTTACCGTACCGTACTGCGGGCACCGTGCCGTAGGCACCATACCATGTGTACCATACTGTGCCTACAGTACTAGGTGCACTGCACCATGTGTACTGTACTGTGTGCACCATACCAAGTGTACCGCACCGAGACACTGTGCTGCGTACCATATGTACAGTGCCGTGTGTACAGATTATACCGTACTGTGTGTACTGTACCGTTACCGCACCACACCCATGCAGTACCATACTGGTGCTCAGGCACCGTACAGGTACTCAAGACGAACGGTTCACCCTCTTAGGGTACTATACCTGGGGTTTTAAAAAGTAATGTACGGTAAACAGTACCATCCCTGGTTCAGATGACTCACCCTGTTTAACTTTATTACAGTGATGTTGCCTGACACAAAAGCGGCATTGATGCTTGTACTATATGACACAACACATTTCTGGTTACGAGTACTGTATATTGTACTTGTTACAGTAAGTACTATTATAGTAGTTACAGCTGAGCAGTTGTTCAATTTTTGTGCACCATTGTCCTTGACCTCAGGTAGGTAAAGCTGTATCTGAGTCGATGGAGGTTCAAACTGTTGACCATGCAACAGCTGTTGTAGTCACTAAGGCCAGGTGACTGGTTCACTACAGTGGACTTGAAAGACGCTTATTTTCATATCCCCATAAGACCAGGGCACAGGAGGTACCTGCGGTTCACTTTCCAAGGGACAGCGTACGAGTTCCAGGTACTGCCATTCGGCCTCTCTCTAGACGCCCGTGACTTTTCGAAGTGCATGGAGGCTATTCCCATCCCATTGAGACTCAAGGGCTCATTTGTGCTCAGTCTCCAGTGCAGGCAGTGGCTCACACGGAACTCGTCACGACCACCTTCTGCGGTTGGGCCTGTCAGTGAATCATGCAAAGAGCCAGCTCACACCATCGCAGACAGCCTTTTATTTCCACTCTGTCACAAAATAGCCACTTGTCTGAAGCTTTTTCAACAGAAAGCTCACAGTAGTGACATTCCAGAGGCTTCTAGGCTTGATGGCAGCAGCTTCCCAGACCCTTCCTTTGGGTGTTCTGCGTATGCACCCTATCCATGCTTGGTTCAATAGCAGGGTTTTTCTCTACATTAAAGGTCTATTTGGCAGCCATTTCCCCAGGAGCTCATTTCCTGGTGAGGCCATTTTTAAAAGGAGCTTGGTGGCTTCAGCCGCCTATGAAGGACATTGTCCCTCGCTGGAGGCTTCATGTGATGCTTGAAGCACTTATGAAGCCCCCTTTTGAGCCCATGCATTCAGCTAAGCGGTTGAGTGAGATGCCACATTTCCGATTGTGAAAGCCTGCTTAATATTTGCAGAAGCCAGGACAAAGGTTATGCTTCATACTAATCCTGCTTTTTTGCCGAAAACCATCTCGGCATTCCACATGAACCAGACTGTGGAATTGGAGGCGTTCCAGCCTGACAGGGAATGGTAGCTCCATACGCTTTGTGTGGACAGAATACAGAGTTGGAGGCAGTCTGAACAATTTTTTGTGTGTAATGGTAAAGCCCTGTCTAAGCACAAGCTATCTAAATGGATTACGGATGCAGTCAATACTGCCTATGAGCGAGCCAACTTGCCCCGTCTAGAAAAGCTCACTGCCCATTCCACCAGGGGCATGACAACTTCGTGGGCTTTGTACCAGGGTGCATCTGTTAGGGACATTTGCAATGCAGTGGTGTGGGCCACTCCCCTTAATTTTTACGCGGTTCTATTGACTGAATGTCATAGATCCAGAAAACCCTGGATTTGAACAAGTGTTAAGGACGGCTTCTGGGTCGACCCTTACAGCTTAAACATAGAGGTGAGTTCTCCCTCAATTTTTAGCCCTAGCTACTTGTATGGGGGAAATGTAACCATTAACCTTCAAGGTCACTCCGTCCATTATTACAGCAGTCTTGAAGGAAAAATTATGACGATGTCTGTGTCTGCAGTCTACTTATACCCACAGGGTTGGGCACGACTGCAGCACAGGTTCTACATGCAGCTTTGATATATCTTATTCAGGTTATCAGGGTCTTTAGGATAAATACCCATTAGGTAATGTTTACATTTCTATTTCAGGGAACCAGGGTTATGGTAATAACCTAACATTTTAAGTCCACTTACCGTAATCCTTCGAATTTAATAGTCACTTTTTTAAACAAATTTTTTTCTTCTAAAAAATGACCTGCGTCTTAAATTCGAGTACAGTATAGTGATGTGTGTATTAAAATCACCAACAAAAGATGTGACAGCCCGAGTACACAAACAGCAGCGTGACTGACTGGCAGTTGAAGGGTTCTGTAGTAGATGCTCTCCTCCTCGATGTAAACAAGCTTTGGTTCAGCGCATGCCTGTGCAGCTGTGGCTGTGGTGCAGCAACCTCGAACTGGCGCTGCTGCGTTCTTAAACAGGCATAGGCTCTGGGGCACACCCCCCAGCCAATCAGGATCTCCCGATCAGCTCTGCTCCCCGGGCATGCCCTCCAGCCAATCAGGACCTCCCGATCAGCTCTGCTCCCGGTCACGCCCTCCAGCCAATCAGGACCTCCCGATCAGCTCAGCTCCCGGGCACCCCCAGCCAATCAGGACCTCCCGATCAGCTCAGCTCCCGGCACGCCCCAGCCAATCAGGACCTCCCGATCAGCTCAGCTCCCTGGGTACGCCCCAGCCAATCAGGACCTCCCGATCAGCTCTGCTACCCAGGCACGCCCCCAGCCAATCAGGACCTCCCGATCAGCTTTGCTCCCCGGGCACGCCCCCCAGCCAATCAGGACCCCCGATCAGCTCTGCTCCCCGGGCACAGCAGTGTGGAGTAGTGGTTAGGGCTCTGGACTCTTGACCGGAGGGTTGTGGGTTCAATCCCCAGTGGGGGACACTGCTGTTGTACCGTTGAGCAAGGTACTTTACCTAGATTGCTCCAGTAAAAACCCAACTTTATAAATGGGTAATTGTATGTAAAAATAATGTGATATATGTATAATGTGATATCTTGTAACAATTGTAAGTCGCCCTGGATAAGGGCGTCTGCTAAGAAATAAATAATAATATATATAATAATAATATATGTACCACGCTGGTAGCATCACATGGGGTTCCTGTATGTCTGTACTCTATGTAAATAAACCTCCCAATCTTCCAGTCTCGGTCTCCTGTCAATCACGCAGCGAACACACATCCACGTCCTCTAATTGGTCATTCCTTCAGCCACATGTAGCGAGTCCCCTGTTACAGCATGTACCATTTACATTTATACTTTCAGCACTAGGTACTGTAACTATCTTTAAAGATAATCCCTTAGATAACTAAATACATGGTACCTTGCCCATTTTTGCATAAATAATGTTGTTCTGTATAGATGTCTTCTCTTGGTTGCAGCAGCTCTACCAATCGAAGCTACAACTAAATGATGGCTCAATTAACAGCTGACTGTTGGACTGTGAACCAAGGCTCATTTACCCCTCAATTGTTTTCTATCTTAAATAGTTCAGTATTACTTAGAATAAAACTATAGTCACAGGAAACATAACCATTATTTACAAGAAATTAACATGCTATCACGCTACAATCTGCAAGTAAAGCAGCTTTCAAAAGTAATTAGTATCAATTTCTTGTAAATATCAGTCTAGTTTCATCACATGTACTACTAGAGCCTGGAACACATCGTATCCTTTCACAATAGACTGCAGAGAGTTTGCGAAACAGTATGTTTCTGACCAATCAGGCTTTGGAATTGTGTTACATGCAGAGTAACAAGCCTTTCTGGATACTTGGTATCATGTCTGAGGTTTCCCAAATTCAGACCAGTGATTCCTCTACTGAAAAGGGTTTAAACAACAGTAATTCTGACTTTAAGAATAGCCTGCATAGCCTGTAAGGTGTAATTCTGACTTTAAGAATAGCCTGTAAGGTGTAATTCTGACTTTAAGAATAGCCTGTAAGGTATAATTCTGACTTTAAGAATAGCCTGTAAGGCAGGGGTGGGCAATTCCAGTCCTGGAGGGCCGGTGTCCCTCCTGGCTTTTGTTCCAACTTTACCCTAAATTGCTTAATTAGACCAATAATTAGTAATAATTGGTCCAATTAAGTAATTTAGGGCTAAGTTGTAACAAAAGCCAGGAGGGACACCGGCCCTCCAGGACCGGAATTGCCCACCCCTGCTGTAAGGTGTAATTCTGACTTTAAGAATAGCCTGTAAGGTGTAATTCTGACTTTAAGAATAGCCTGTAAGGTGTAATTCTGACTTTAAGAATAGCCTGTAAGGTGTAATTCTGACTTTAAGAATAGCCTGTAAGGTGTAATTCTGACTTTAAGAATAGCCTGTAAGGTATAATTCTGACTTTAAGAATAGCCTGTAAGGTGTAATTCTGACTTTAAGAATAGCCTGTAAGGTATAATTCTGACTTTAAGAATAGCCTGTAAGGTGTAATTCTGACTTTAAGAATAGCCTGTAAGGTGTAATTCTGACTTTAAGAATAGCCTGTAAGGTGTAATTCTGACTTTAAGAATAGTCTGTAAGGTATAATTCTGACTTTAAGAATAGCCTGTAAGGTGTAATTCTGACTTTAAGAATAGCCTGTAAGGTGTAATTCTGACTTTAAGAATAGCCTGTCTTGTAAGGTGTTTCTGCTTCCAATCTGTCTTGACATGAGTTTCCCAAAACCCATCGTTATTCCCACAAGCATTGTCTGGTTTTCAAGTATAACTAAAGTGTGTAATTGTGAAAAAAAATAGTGTATGCTAATGTCTAAAGGGTCTCTCAAAAAAGCAGCTGCTGTACAGTATGATTGCACAAATGTGTGCACTATCCCACTGGTGTTGCGGTCTTTTTATTGAGATTCAGCTTGTGTCATATTCTGTTTCAGTCATTGCAACCTGGTGATTTTTTATAGACCCCAATAAAGCTTTTAGAATATTGTATACCCTCCAAGTACTGCTGGTACTCAAGTGTGCAACCATTAACCTGTCCCCCCTACAACATATCAGTAAGAAATACTACATACAGCAGAACACATGGGGTCATTCCTATACATAAGGTTTCAAAAGCTGCTCTTTGTGTTTGTAAGAGGAGTAGCACACAGGTAGACTGCAACTAATAGATACACATTACCTTGACATTGTAAAGCATAACTGCACTTTGACTAATACTTCAATACGATGGGCTTTTTTAAAAACAGGAGCTGAACTTTGTAAAATAAAAATGAAAGTCTGGAATAGGTGAATTCTATGTTATTTATTATTTAATTACTTATATATATTTTTTTAGAAAGTACTTCCCTCAATACTCAATTCACCAACTGATACCTATCAATACTCCAGAAGATGGCGCCAGACCTCTGAAAGTCTAATAGGATTTTTCTATACGTAGGAGCAACTGGTAAACTGGTAAATATTGCAATGCAAGTGATTTATAATATATTTTTTAATGATATGATATTGTGATAATGATATGGTCTAAGGATGTATTTTAATAAATATAATATAAATTACAATAAAACATATACATTTCCAGTATGGTAGCATCAGAGAGAAAGACCAAAAAGGAAAAAAAGTATGCAATTAAAACACAAACTTACTGTGCATACTGTACTTAATTGTTGTAACATGGAAAAGAGAAATAACAGCAGATATTATTGTGCTTGGTTTAGATGATCTGTCTGTTTACAGCACACATTCCATATACTTGAGTGACTAAATTCACAAATCGTTGTTAGCTCATAAAGATCAGCAGAGGAAGTGGGAGCGAATGGTAAGGTCATCTGAAGTTGAATATTCTTGAGAAGATGGTTAAATTAGCCAACGACACCTTCTCCAACGAGCAACTGCTGGCAGCTGGAAAAAACTGACACACCCAAGATAATAAACAACACAATAGCTGGTTAACATAAATGGTAATTTCTTGCTGGCAAGCCATTTTCAAGGCTACCTCAGCATATGACATATAGTCACATCTTTTGAACACATCTCAATTGGGGTACACACACACTGCTTTCATTTCTGTGTATGTGTTTGTGTCACAGGCTAGCTGGGCGGTGACGTCACGGCAGAAGAAGGAACTAAAGCACTCTGACGCCAGGCAGTGCAGTTTAAAGTAAGACGCGGCTGGCCGCCGTTTTTATTAAGCAAAACAAAAATAAACAAAATATTTAAACAAAAACACTGTGCTCACAGAGCCAAAAATAAAACAAGTAAACAAAAACAAGTCCCGATCACAAAATATACAAAACACAGGTCAGGCTGGGCAGATTGCCTTCACTGTTCCTATGTTTAATTTTTAGTTTCGTTTTTCTGTCACTCCTCTCGCTCACTCTCTCCGATCTAACATTCACCCGAGCTGGAGAGCTGCAGGCTTTTTATATCATGGCCGACGGGTTTAACTAGTTAGTAATCACCCTATTACCCCTCGGCCACAATCTGCACGGGTTTATTAATTATGTGTGACTGCCGGCTAGATTAACAACGCACTAGCCGACAGCCACACATTACCACAAGGTTTCATAAAACAAAAACACACGGCACTTCGACGTCACTAAATTTAAATACAAGAAAACACGATAATAATAATAATAATAATAATAATAATAATAATAATAATAATAATAATAATATACAAAATAACACGGGGGCGGAGGGGGAAAACCCCGTTCTAAAAATAAATAAACAAAACAATGTACAGGGCACCTCGCCCTCTTACAGTGTGCATTAAGAAACCTGAACTTTCCTGTTCCTTCATGTTTTAACTATCTTACTCAGATCATGCAACATGGGCGGACATTCTTAACTATTTTACAATTCTCTTGTTATAGTAAGAAGTAATAAATCCTTAACTATCTCTCCCCTGTAATCTCACACACCTCCACGCCCTGTCTGTCTGGGGAAACAGGACAAGATCTGGTTACTTTGAAGTTCAAAGAACCCTTTGAAATTCAGGCTTTGGCTGGGTGGGGGGCACGTAAAAGTACCAACACCCACTGACAGGTCGCTTTACAATTAGCTAAATGCCAGAGACGGGAGGGGAACCACCCTGTGTTAAGGGGTATTTAACATCTTGTAAAGTCGTAAGAGTCTGTCTGTTCTGTGCTTGGGGCATGATTACCTGCAAGTATTATAATAAACCTATTATTAATTGAAGGAAAGTACTTTAGGTCTTCTCTTAAGAAACTTCGGAACTCCCTTTCAATCAACATCAACAATTGATCTTTTAACCAGGGCATAAGTAGACGTTTTTGGCCTTCAAGGATAACAACTAACTCTCAGAAAGATCCCAATGACTTTTTTGGGGGATTTTCAAATTTCCATTGAAAATGATTTTTCATAATCTTAGGGATGGAAATAGGACTCCTATTGCATAGCAGTTCCACCATTCCAGGTTTTACTATGAACTTGATTAGCCACAGTGTGTATAGGTAACAAGCTCAGGTGTCTCATCAAACCCCACAACCCTGCAGAACGGAACACCCTATTTGAACCCACCTGCTTCCAGAGATATAAAAAGCAGATCAAGCGAAGCCCTTCCACTGAGGAGGTGTAGTTTAGTGCTTACAGGTATGAATTGTTTAAAGTGTACATACAGGTATTAACATATCAGTTGTTTTAAATGTAATTTTACATCAACATTTTGGTGCCTACAATACCAGTCTGTGAAAACAAAGAAGTAAAGCTTGTGCAAATACATCATGTTTCCAAAACAGCCTTTGCGTGCAAGCATTATCATTACAACTGAGCACAAAACATTACCGAAACCGGACAGAATACAACCAGGCACTTACAATGAAGCTTTGAAGTGTCTTTTCAATGTGTAACTCATAGACTACACGTCTGTGTGCTCCCTACTATTTGAAAGCTTTAAAACTGCAGTGTGACTGAGTCGAGAGTTTTGGGACCTCTGGAGGGGTATGTAGGGCATCTAGTATGTGCTTAGCTTTAGAGGAAATTTGCATTGCAGTATGAGGCACCCGCATAATAGAAAGGTAAACATTTTTCTAATATCTTTATTTAACCAGTGGCAAAAGCAGATAGACACTTAAATCAATCATAAAAACAGTAATAAAAGCATAAAAATAAAACAATTCTAATTGAAATCATGATCCTGGTCATAGTCAGTATTTACAGGGTTTGCAACCTTGATTTTAAATAAATATGTATTTATTTATTTCAATAGAAGCCTGCCTGTGCAGTAAATGCAGAGGGATTCAATAGATTTATGTATTATTATTTAAACCTAAATACATTTTTTTAAATATTAATGTATTTGTTTGACTGATGCATAGCAAATAGAAAGAAAAGCATGTCAGCATCCTCCTGACTGCAGTACAGACTGAATAATGACTTAATTCACCCTGTACATTGATTTATTACTACCACCATCACTTCATGGACCAACTTAAAGTAAGACTACCTGGATTTCCTGTGAAACATAAAATGATGGGCTTAATTTATAGTTTGTTTTTGCTAAGACACTAGGCACATCATGCAACAACCATCACATATATTGTAGTGCAAAAATAATAATAAAAAAGACAGCTATTTCAGCCAGAAAGGTTTTATTTGTTACTACCCATTTCCCAATACACAATAAATATGTATCTTTCTTCAGCCCTGATGTTAACTTCTGGCAGCAGTCTGGGGTATTTACTTGCAGTTGAATTTGTACTGGTAATAAACTCCAACATGCTGGTTGGTAACCCGTAGATCAGGGGTCCACAGCTCTGGCCCTCGAGATCCACTCCAGTCCATGTTTTCATTCCAAGCAGGTTCTAAAATAGTTAATTGAAGCTGTTAAGAGGCAATTTACCAATTTAGGACCCGGTTGGAGTAAAGACCAGGACTGGAATAGATCTCGAGGGCCAGAGTTGTGCACCCCTGCCCCCACTCTCTCAACCACACTGTCAATGGTGTTTGTAATTGTAACTGCCACAGACCTCCCCATTTCACTGCTGTAATGGCTTAGTAGACTTCCATCTTATTCCTCCCAAGGCTTTATTTTACATTCACTTCTGCTGACTAGTATAGATTCACCACAGTTTTAGACTAAATACTATTTTCTCTGTGTCTTTGTGTGACTTTGACAGTTTGTCAGTTTTTTGCAACATTAATAAAACTTAAGACAATTCACATGGCAAGTGAAAATAATGTGAAGCTTTTCATTCTAAATGATGTGTCAGGCATTGCTGTTCTGGGGCTTGTTAAAAAAAAGTTTTCCTACCTACCCAGCTACAAATTGAGATGAACCAGGAACCTAACAATATTTTATTAAGTACCTGTAACAGGGCGAGGTGCCCTGTACATTGTTTTCTTTGTTTTCTTTTAGATCGGGGTCTCCCCCTCCGCCCTGTGCAGTGTATTTTGTATTTGTTTTGTTTATTGTATTGTATTTATATGACGGCGTAGCAGTTTGTTTGTTTTGTTATTATTTAGTAGCGTGGATGGGAAGCCCCATCCACAACACAATTAGTGAACTCGTGCAGAAGGTGGCCATCTCCCGTATTAATTAGGTGATTTAATTTGTTGCTTATCGGGAGATGGTCACCTGTTATAAAAAGCCTGCAGCTCTCGGCACTTTCGGGGTGGGTGTCGTAGGAGGCGGAGAGCGAGAGTGGAGAGAACTGAGAGAACTGAGAGAGCTGAGAGAGCTGAGAGAGGAGAGAACTGAGAGAGAAACAGTAAACGGTAACGGATAGGAACAGTGAAGGCAATCTGCCCAGCCTGACCTATTCCGTGTGTATTTCTGTGTTCGTGATTTGTTTATGTTCAAACCTTTTATTTCGCTCAGTGAGCAAAGTGTGTTTTTTGTTTAAATATTTTATTTATGGTTTGTTGTGCTGAATAAAAACGGCACAGCCTTTACCTGCAGTACTTCCCTGGTGTCAGTTTTCCTTCCTGCGTCTGCCTGATGTCAGACCACTCAGTCACCCTGTCACAGTACCGCATTTCTTTTTTTTTAAATACTTCATTCAACACCATCCAAGCTGCATAGAATAAACGTTAATGTTTTCTGAAAACTCAAGAAGCCCTCTATGGATCTAATCAGCTGCACAGGGACTGCTTTTACAGGTCAGTGCTTTTCTGCTGGATTGTTTTCAGACTTCACAACACCTTTGTAATCTTTGCACATATTCAATTCCATAGGAAACAACATCTCAAAGTAAACATTTTAGTCATGCCTATAGTCCATGCTTTGAGGAATACCTTGAAATAAGCATGTCCAAAGTGTTTTCTTTTAAATGTTAAATTCAGTTTCAAACACCAGAGCCCAAATATTTCCTGTCAAATTGTATTTGTCACACTTCCACCAGACACCTGAAGCACATCTCTAACAGGAAAGAAATCGGTATTTTATTAGAAAAGACCCTCTTTGTAGCTAACTGCTCCATTGCTAAGGTGCTCCTCATTTTATAACGCTGCATCAAATGTTCTTCCCAGAAAAAAAACTGTTCATGCTTAACGAGTAAAAAAACAGCATATGAAAAAAGGGTGAGTGCTGAAGACCAATTTCTATTCTGTTCAGTAAAGAAAAAGTTTGAATTTAATATATGTGGTCATACAGGGGAGGCACCCCACACACTATCGCATTAATTCCAGTCTTAAGAAGGTATTACATTATGAAAGTAATTTACATAGCTTGTAAAGTGAATGTACAGTGCCTATAGAAAGTCAACACCCTCTTTCAAAATGTTCACCTTTTGTTGCCTTATAGCCTGGAATTAAAATGCATTAAAATAGTTTTTTTTCATTTATCTACACATCCTACCCCACAACTTCCAAGTGAAAAAAATATTCTAGAAATTTGTAGAAAATTAATTAAAAATAAAAACTGAAATAGCTTGGTTGGATAAGTGTCCACCCCCCTTGTAATAGCAATCCTAAATTAGCTCAGGTGTAACCAATTGCCTTCAAAATCACACACCAAGTAAAGTGGCCTCTGCCTGTGTTAAATTGTAGTGATTCACATGATTTCAGGATAAATTCAGCAGTTCCTGTAGGTTCCCTCTGCTGGGTAGTGCATTTCAAAGCAAAGACTCAACCATGAGCACCAAGGTGCTTTCAAAAGAACTCCAGGACAAAGTTGTTGAAAGGCACAGATCAGGGGATGGGTATAAAAAAATATCAAAGGCCTTGAATATCCCTTGGAACATGGTCAAGACGATTATTAAGAAGTGGAAGGTGTGTGGCACCACCAAGAGCCTGCCTAGATCAGGCCGTCCCTCCAAACTGGATAACCGAGCAAGAAGGAGACTGATCAGAGAGGATACCAAGAGGCCAATGGCAACTTTGCAAGAGCTACAGGCTTTTATGGCCAAGACTGGTCAAAGTGTGCATGTGACAACAATATCCCAAGCACTCCACAAATCTGGCCTGTATAGTAGGGTGGCAAGAAGGAAGCCATTACTCAAGAAAGCCCACCTTGAATCTCGTTTGAAGTATGCAAAAAAAAACACGCAGGAGATTCTGTAGCCATGTGGCAAAAAGTTTTGTGGTCTGACGAAACTAAAATGGAACTTTTTGGTCTAAATGAAAAGCGTTATGTTTGGCGCAAACCCAACACAGCGCATCACCCAAAGAACACCATCCCTACTGTGGTGTTCTTGTCTTGTCTGGGCTAAATCCCACCAGAACTGAACAGCTACAAAATGATCGTATTACACACAATTGTAGATTCTTATTGAATATATGAAAATGCATGGCACACTGAGGAATAAGCATGCATACCTGTGTTAATCACTTTATAAAAATAATGTTCTTGATTACCCGAGTACCTTGGGGTTTTTTTTGTTTTTTTTTTAACAATTGTTTTCTATTTGTTTTCCAGAAAATAAAGTAATACATGAACAAATAGATGCAAACGAATAGTGGGAGCTCTAATACGTACAAAGTAATACAGTAACAGGAATACAAAATTAATTAATAATCCAAAATAGTAATAATCATATATTATATATATATATATATCATATATTATTATATATATATCATATATTATATACATATATATATATATATATATATATATATATATATATATATATATATATATATATATATATATATATATATATATATATATAAAAAAGGGGGGGTTAATTAAACAAATTTCTGAGATAAGAAAAAGCATCTGACCATGCAGTTACAGTTTTTACACTGGAATGGTGTAATCTAGCAGTACTTCTCTCCACAAGCACAATATCTGTGAATGAAAACAACCAAGTGCAATCTAAGAGTATCTCAGTCTCCATCCAACCTCGTAAGATTGAATTTTTACCTGCTGTTAGGCCTACCAACAAAATTCGACGATTCTGACGGTTAATGTTAATTTAAAAGTCGTCACTGAGAAGGAGCAGTTAATTGTATTATTACTTGTAAATGTATTTGCTTACGATTGTAAGTCGCCCTGGATAAGGCTGTCTGCTAAGAAATAAATAATAATAATAATACTCCGTGGCACTTTCACACCAGTCACATCAGACAGCACATTAGCCACATATATCCAGAATCGTTTGATTTCAGGACATTCCCAGAACACATGTAAATATGTTCCGGTGACACCCTGAGTGAATTTATGACAGAGAGGGTCTGGAGCGATCTTCATCTGGTATTGCTGGTATGGTGTTGCATATATTCTATGCACTAATTTAAAGTGAATTAACTGATGTGCTAGATTTTTTGAGGACGAAAAGACATAAGAACATAAGAAAGTTTGCAAACGAGAGGAGGTCATTTGGCCCATCTTGTTCGTTTGGTTGTTAGTAGCTTATTGATCCCAGAATCTCATCAAACAGCTTCTTGAAGGATCCCAGGGTGTCAGTTTCAACAACATTACTGGGGAGTTGGTTCCAGACCCTCACAATTCTCTATGTAAAAAAGTGCCTCCTATTTTCTGTTCTGAATGCCCCTTTATCCATTCTGCATTTGTGACCCCTGGTCCTTGTTTCTTTTTTCAGGTCAAAAAAGTCCCCTGGGTCGACATTGTCAATACCTTTTAGAATGCTTGAATCAGATCACCACATAGTCTTCTTTGTTCAAGACTGAATAGATTCAATTATTTTAGACTGTCTGCATACGACATGCCTTTTAAACATGGAATAATTTTGGTCTCTCTTCTTTGCACTCTTTCTACAGCAGCAATATCCTTTTTGTAACGAGGTGACCAGAACTGAACGCAATATTCTAGGTGAGGTCTTACTAGTGCATTGTAAAGTTTTAACATTACTTCCCTTGATTTAATTCAGCACTTTTCACAATATATCCAAGCATCTTGTTGGCCTTTTTTATAGCTTCCCCACACTGTCTAGATGAAGACATTTCTGAGTCAACATAAACTCCTAGGTCTTTTTCATAGATTTCTTCTTCAATTTCAGGATTATACGATACCTGTAGTACCGCTGTGAAAGGAAAGCACCAATGAGCAAATGTTGCAAATTGCAGTCTTTTTTTCTTCATTTTGAGATATTGTGAAATACTGGGTATACCTTTCCGGTAGACCTTTTTCTGAGGTCTTAAAAGTACCCTCTGCCATTTTTCAAGATATCTTTTTCACGCACTGTTTATTGATACCGCACTCAGGTAGACAAGATTAATCGAAAAGTCATTTTTTTAATCGATCAAATCCCACAGATGTGATTAATCAATTAATTGTTAATCGATTACAACCCCTTTATATATATATAGGTTAGGCTTGTAACGATAATAATCAAATTATTTGTTGATTGGGACCCCACGATTAACAAATTGATAAAATTTTAATGAAATTGAATATTGCATGAAATTAAAAACATGTCCTGTATATATTCATTTACTGTCAAGAATGTAATCTGTGATGTTGCTTCTAAAAGTTACTTAGAATATGTGTCTGTGAAGAAATACAGGATGATGATGCAGAGATCAAGACTAACCTGCTTTGTTAATATATTTTATAAATATTATTTTGTTTTAAATCAGTCTCTGCCAATCAGTAATCTGCCAGTGGTGTAGGGAGAATTAATAGTCTGAAGACAGGAGGGAGCAAAAAGGTCGAGGCAGCGATAGGCGAGGCCCCATGATGTTAATGCGAACAAATGTTATAAAATGCTGTAATATTACAAAGATATGTTGTAACATTAATATGTTATAAATGAAATAATTAATATCGTGTATAGGAAATGTTTGCTCAGCACAATAGGATTGTTTTCACTAATTGATATTGTTATTTATTCAAATACGTGGGCCTGTCTGTGTATTAATCAGCCTTTTTTATTTTAGGCCTGTTGTGCAGCTGAAATAATAACCTGGAGGGCTGATTATTTTTCTTCTGTACTAAACTATTGCAGACTAATAAACAATTGCTTCTGCCTGGAATACCCTGGATTTAGTTTTCACACTGGACTCTACAATTTCTTACTTGCAGAGATTATGTAACGCTATTTATTTTAGTGGACGTGTTTATATATATTTTTTAAATGTAGCGACTTTTATTTTAGCGTTTACACCTACAAATGTGGTTTTTCATGATGTGCTTTTGTGAAAATATTTATACATATATACTCTCTTTCTGCATTCAGAAGAGTGTTTAAAGCTAAGATATACTTATCTTTCCATGAGACTTGACTGCACAAAAGGCAAATCAGTTGCACATCACCCTAAAGAAAATGTGACAGCAGCATTCAAGGCAGCACATTGTGTATGAGACGACTAGAGGTGCCGGGAGCCTTTGTGCGTGGCTAAAAAACTTAGTTTTGTTTATCAGATAGCACACAAGCTGTCAACTGCTTTCCTGCTGCTTTTCTCAGTTTGTGTGAGCCTGACATTGGCCTGTATTGAGCAACATAATGGGAAGAGAGTAAAAGACAGATTGGCAGCATTAAGAGCTTGTAAAGATCGTCTAACGTGGCAGAAGAAAGAGGCAAACAATTGTGTGTAAATGTTTTCCTTGTTCACAAAAGATTCAAGGACACTGACCTTTACCGAGTATTATTCAGACAGTATGTACAACAATGCTAGGTTTGACCTTGACGACTTCTAAGAGGATCAGCACAAGGGTTTAGATCACTACCTGATTAAGCATTCTGTTCAAGAGAAATGAATGTAGAAGCAGTTATGACATGTGTAACAGGAACAGCGTCCCTGGCTTCTCCTGTGCATGCGGGTTTCTGCAGGACAGAGTCAGGTGCTTATAGAAGGCCATTCGGGTCAAAAATGCGCTATTTAGTATTTCAAATATTTAGTACTCATACTAATTCTAATTTAGCATGTGTTGTAATTCTAATGTATTTCTGATTTTGCCAATCATCCATCCATTATCATTAACCGCTTACTCCTTTACAGGGTCGCGGTGAGCCGGAGCCTAACCCGGCATACACAGGGCGCAAGGCAAGACTACATCCTGGACGGGACACCAGTCTATCGCAGGGCACCACACACACACTCACTCACACAAAGGGCAATTTAGAGTGACAAATCAACCTGGACAGCATGTCTTTGGACTGTGGGAGGAAACCGGAATACCCGGAGAAAACCCACACGAACACAGGGAGAACATGCAAACTCCACACAGACAGTACCCTAGGCCTGATTCGAACCTAGGACCCTGGCGCTGTGAGGCAGCAGCGCTAACTACTACGCCACCGTGCCGCCCCTTTTGCCAATCAGATCACTGAAAATGAAATTAGAGTTAAACATCGGGTGTAATTATTACAGCCGCGACAATTCATTGTTCATTGTTTTCTTTTTATTGTCATCTGACCAAAACATGTACAAAAAACAGGTTAGAAAATGAGAATCAGCTGTTACTACCATTTAACATGTGACTGTGTTAATCAAGACACAACTGGGACTAACTTAAAAGGCTAACACGGCTGGTGGCACCGCACAACAAAACTGAAAAAATAGACATGGTCCAGGAATTTAAATATAGCGTGAACCGCATAAATCCCAATAAAGATTGTTTATTTTATTTTTGAATGGCATTAACACAACTTAAAACATTACTCCACTGTTAACTGTGCTGATCACACTGCTATAAAAAATGTACAATAGCAAAACCGGGAACATTTTTATGTTTCCAACCAGGACAAAAAATCTAGGCTAAAAACTGTGACAATACCAGTTTTCCTGATGCATCTGGTAACCCTAAATCAGCAGCACTCAGCAAATCTATATTTGCAGCATCATAAAAGAAAATCTCTCGCCACCATATTTTTAAATGTCCTTATTCTTGTTATCCTGATTACTCTTGTAATTATGCTGTGAATACAAACTCATTACAAGCTACTGCGTCGGCATGACTAGGTACTGCTGTAAAATTATCAGCCCCTATGTAAAAAAATTACATAGTTCATTTTCATTTATTTAGAACTGTGACAGTGTGATGAGTGCGGTGGTAGAAATGACGTCACAAAGTCATGGGTTCAGTACAAACAGCCCCGATACCAGCAATGGTAGTCGGGGTGTACTTTATTCAAAATGGGCTCACAGGCCAAAGGAACTGAAATGGTAAATAAAAGTCCCAGCAGAATGAGTCCCACTCAGTTGTGGGTGCACTTCCCCAATGTGGTGAAAAGTGCTTGTGTTCAAGTGCAGGGTGTTCAGGGCCAAGGTAAACCGCTCCAGGGTTTGGGTGAACTGGCAGTGGTGCAGCAGTTCCCTGGGGTCAGTCACTTCCCGGTCCTATTAACACAAAGCACAGCACATAGACGAACAGATAAATAAACAAAACACATAGTGGTTAAGGTTACACCTCAAAGGGGCCTGCACACACAGAATGACAGCCTTTATATATCAGGAGACTCCACCCCATGATCACAGTAAACTCGTTCCCTAATATGAACATTCCACCCTACGCCACTGTGCAGTGACTTTTATTTTCTAGCTGTTTTTTCAGTGTTTATAATCTGACTGTCCATGGCAGATACCTTTGCTGGCGCAACCATGTGATCCATTTCTTTGCTATCACAATTTAAATAAATCGGGTGCCGAGGTTACGCATCAACTATTGAACATCTCCATTTGTTAGTGGCTACCCACACAACCCCCTATCAGAATATGTATTAAAAAAGGCAGATAAGTATAGTCTACTGCTCCTATTATGCACTGGATTTGCCTGGCCTATTCACCATGTTACTGGATCCTCAGCTAATGCACTATCCCTGCACTATTGCACTACTATGTCATTCTAATATAACTTGTTGTAATCCTAATTTGCTGCATCCTACTTCATATTGTATTTTAGTGATATTATTTGACTTACTGTAAACTACACTGTATTTAAATATTAAGCTTGCATTGCAACCCTCTACTGCCCTGTAACACCTGTAAGTCACCTTGGATAAATAAATAATAATGACTAAAATATAAATCAGGCATAGGTTAAATTAAAACAAAAAACTACCAAACACATTTTTGAAGCAGAAGTCATACAAATCACAAGAGACACTTATGCAAAATGTCTCACCAGCTGTTATCATCCAAATTTTCTGTGGTACAGGTGCTGAAATAATATTTATTCATGTCAATTGCAACCTTTTGGTCAGAGATACGTGATCTGGTAACAATGGAAGACGTGTGTTTTGTGAAATGTGTATGCCAGGAATGCAGCTGGTGGATTTGCTTCTCCTGCTGTTCATGTTGATGAGTGATGGTATTGATCAAGTTCCTGTGCAATCCAGAATGAGATTATTATTATTATTTGTTTATTTAGCAGACACCTTTATCCAAGGCGACTTACAGAGACTAGGGTGTGTGAACTGTGCATCAGCTGCAGAGTCACTTACAACAACATCTCACCTGAAAGACGGAGCACAAGGAGGTTAAGGGACTTGCTCAGGGTTACATAATGAGTCAGTGGCTGAGGTGGGATTTGAACCGGGGACCTCCTGGTTACAAGCCCGTTCCTTTAACCACAGGACCCCAATTCTTCTCAAACAGAATTGGGGTCTATCATGATTCTTTTATCTGCACCAAGGTCACTTCAAGAGCACTGTTGTAACATTTTTCTTATTTATTACTGAAAAAAGATAAAAGATAAACAAAAAATAAGTCATTTTTAGCACAAATGTAAATATTCATGAAAAACAGTCAATAAGTCGGTGCACTCCAACTCCACAATGTTGTAAATCAGAACTGGTGTTCTTGCCAAGACATCAGCCCTACAAACACTCTTTGGGCCCAATTTTGAACCCTAAAAATGTGCATAACCTGCATCTTTACAATCTGGAACGTAGCTGTGAAAAATAGAGATTTGGATGAAACACTTTTTTAAAAATAAATAAATACATTTCATGTATGGGGGCTGGCTGTATGTACAGAGGGAGAGAGGGGGTGTCTCAGAAGCTGTATTACAGACATGCCTGTGAACATGTAAGAACAGCACCAGTATATTTCAATGTCTGTTTCCCCAAATGGTACCAAGATCACTTTACAGGGCAAAGTCTGAGTGTGCTTGTTTGCGCCCACCTAGTGCCCCATAATCCGGAGCTAATGACCTTCGCCTTGGCATATGTTATTATATTTTGTTTTTTTTTTCCATTTGGAATAATCTGTTTTTTAAATAATAATTCATAATGTTAGACATGCTATATAAACAAGTATTGGGGATTTCCTTGAATTTCAATGTGTCTGCAAATCCTTTGTGCAGCATACTACCGGTAATGTTTTATCATTTCTCTTTGTATTAATGCAGAGGTTTGTTGACACAATGAACATCTGGTCACAATAAGATGTTTTTTCTTTATAATAATTGGAAAAGACAGATGGAAGGAGTATTTCAAAAAGTGCAAGTAATATCAATCTAAAGGGAGAAGACAGATTGAATTATTTATTGGCTCTCAACACTTTCATTAGTTGTAACCTTTATTTCAGTGCTTGGGCGCATTAAGGATGCAAATGTGGCTTTTGTTTAAAATTAATTATTGGATTGTTTTGTCAGTATGTAAATTTTCATCTGCTGAAGAAGACGAGGGCATTTCAAAACTATTGATTTGCATATGTCAAAGGATAATCTTTTAATACCAATAATGTAATTAATTAGCAGCAGAAACTCACATCTGCTTCTTGTACTGCAAATTTCATTGGGATGAAATAACTAAGAAGATACTGTTATTCAAGCAATAAACATATTTATTTTTAATTAAATGGGAAATATGGTTTGCTTCTTTAAGGTCAGAGCTCCATGAAGTACAGTATTAATTTAATATCTGTTTTAATTTTTTTCCAGTAAGACCCTGTCAACTGGATGACTGGTGGTGGTGACTTCAGACCTGGAACAGAAACACAGAGTGGGAAGTGAATGGTAAATGGCGCTGTTGTGCTGGTTTATTATAAATGAACAAAAATAAAAGGTTTAAACAGACAAAAATAAAACGGCGCTGTGGCCAAAGCAGACAGACAAACACAGTGGACGAACACTAAACAAACAAATATCGCGCTGAACTGTTTCAGCACAAATAGCAATTGTTTTCTTTTTATTATAATTACTTTCTCCTTCTCTCTCTCTCCCGTTCTCCACTCTCGAACACACAACCCCATGTGCATGAACACTGACTCTTTATGCAGCTGTACCGAGACTCGATTGCTAATCAATCATTCAATTGGAATCTCGGTACATCTTCCTGTGAAGTAATTGTGCTCCCTGTGCTTCCATATTAATAACCATTGTAATCTGCACATGGAGTGATTGTGCAATCCCTGTGCCTAAATACAATTACACACTTTACATCACCTGTGCTACATAACCCACACTCTGTGTACCAATACCTACACCAACAATGACATGCCACATGCAACATATACCACAGAATACACACAGGGGCAGGGCCACCTCGCCACCGACCCGTTTTCATTCAATCAGCTTTAATTCAGGCTGTGCCTACCCACTTATGTAGCTACCATGTTTTCCTAGCTTACTACTTGATCATTAGCAGAACCCACAGGACAACCTATTTTAAATTGCATCCAGTCATTTCCCTTAAGCTAACAAGCTCATTTAATTGGGCATTGAGTCTCTAAGGTGTCTCTATAAGGAATGGCTCCATTTTGGCTAGTTAACAGCAATGGCTATTCCCTGTTATGCAGGTGTTGTCTGTAGTAAAGCAGACCTCAACACAATTTAATACAGATAATGACAGACAGTATACTGTACCAATCTGTTTAAAGTGCTGCTCTACATTACCAACTGTAAACATTGGACAGCGTTGGTTGTTTCAATGAATACACAAACATGTAAATTGTGGTATTCCCTTTTATAAAATAATTTCTAAAAAACAAAAATGCTCTCAAGATGCAGAACTGGAAAACTTCTTCGTAAAACAATGAACTTGGCCTAACCTTTCAAGTTTAAAATGCCTAAAGACACCGTGAATTTAATAATGAGTAATCTTAATACATTGACTTCTTACCTCTGGGTCACACAGTGAAAATGATTATGTACATCCACAAAAGTACTTGTTATCTTACAGTCTTCTGACAGAAATGTGTGTTTGTAAGATTATACATCTTTATGGAGTCTAATTAGACTCAAAAGCAATAGTCATACCATATTAGAGCAAGATAATATTGTCTGTTGGGTTACACTTCTGTTTAAATGTGTACAGTTAATTTGTACTTAAAATGGTGGTTTTGCACTATCGACTTATAATGGGTGAAGTGTTACTTTTGTTGCTTTATAAGATGTAATAAACTCTAGCATTAGCATGGTAAACTGCAGTTTAACTCTATACAATCTGTTTGCTTTGCCATATGTTACACCAGTCGTAACAAACACTGTAGCGAATCCCCCAGCTGCAATGGTTTAGGCCGTGGGCTCTGTAGCTACGGTGTATCGGCTGATGACTCAATGACATGTTCTTTTGTTCTCCACTGCTCCAAACAGCTGTGTCAGCCTGAGTTCTGCAGTTCAAGCTGTGCTGGTCCACACACTGCAATACAACCCAACTCCTACTTGAGAGGCTTCCCTTCGAACCCCATTCTGTCACTGCTCTCAGTGCTCAGCTACAGTACTCAATGCCTCTGGCTGCAAACATGTATAATTTCTTTTCATTTAGAATCTCCAGTTATTTTAAATTTTCTGCCAATTTGGAATTTCCCAATTATTATTATTATTTTTCTCCTTTACCACTGTGATTCCCCACACAGTTCAGGAACACAAGGCTCAGTGGGCGTCCTCCTATCCTACGAGCCAATCGGCATCTTTTTACACCCAGGAACTTGACAGCGGATATCCACAGGCTACCGGCCTCTGGAGGATAAAGACCAGCCCAGCGAATCTCCGCCCCCAAGCTCACTCAGTGCCTGGCCTGTAGGGGTCGCCGCAGAGCGGTGAGGAGAAACAGTCTAAGTCGGATCCCACCTCCCCAACCCCAAAAACAGTTGTCCCCAACATCTGATGAGCACATACAACATGTTAATTATAAAATTGCTATGGTCTAAAGAGGCAAAGGTTTATCATTTATTTAAGATGCTAAGAAAGACTTAATGTTGTTCTTGCATTAAGTGAGCTTGCTTTAAAATATTCCCAGCAAACTACTCATATTTGGACACAGAACACTAGATTGACAATTCTATGGTGCTTCCTTCTAGGAAGAATCAAACAATTAATCAATTAATTTTTATTTTATATAGCACTTTGTGATGGACCACAAAGTGCTATGTAAAAGTCCCTTCACCACAGATCAGTGATCAGGAGATGATTTATCAGTATGCATGACTATGAAGAATTATGTGATAAATACAGCGAACAAGGGGTGGGGTGGGGCGGGGCTAGAGATGCAGTACTGAGTGTCATATTGATATGCAGTGCCTTTGAAACCTGTTTTACTGTGAATACAATTACTTTTAAAAAGGGCGTGTAAAATAAACAGCTTGTGTGAAAATAAATTAAACCTGGCGCGCATGACAGGCGCTGAATAAATGGACCTCAAAGGGTTAAATACAGGCATACTACAATGCAAATACATGAAGTACAGGCATATTACATTAAATACAGGGCTAGGATGTGAATTCTAAACATTGTGGATGCGTGTGTCATACAAAATCATATGAATAAGATGGAGTGAAAAACTTGAAATAGCAATTTAGACAGATATCAGGCATAAAGAGCACTGAAAGCAAGAGAGAACAAGTGGGTCTTGAGATTTGATAAGAAGCGAGTGACTGTGGGAGTTACATGCACTAAAGCTGGAGAGAGTTCCAGAGAGTCGGGCCATGAAGCTAAAAGAGCGCTTTAAGAGTGTGGCGCACTTTTGCTTGGGTAAAACAAGCAGGCTAGTCAGAGGACCTCAGCTTGCGTGCAGGGACATAGCGGGTCAGCAGGTTGGAGAGATACTCTGGACCTGTGTGATGAAGGGCCTTGTAGGCAAGCAAGAGAATTTTGAAAGTAATCCTGAACTTTATAGGTAGCCAGTGCAGCTGGGCAAGATAGGGGGTAATGTGATCATGTTTTTTACATCTGGTAAGGATTCTAGCAGCGGCATTTTGAACCATCTGCAATCGGTTTATGGTTAAGACCACCGTAGAGAGAGTTGCAGTAGTGGAGTCGAGAGGAAACAGATGCATGACAGAGTACCTCCACATCCGGGATGGAAAGATAGGGACGGACTTTACAGGAGATTTGGGCATCAAAGGAGAGGTTACTATCCAGAAGTACACCAAGGCTTCATACAGTAGGGGAAGGCAGCAGCAGACAGTTTCCGAGGTTCAAGGAAGCAATATTTAGAGTCTTGAGTTGAGTTTTCGATCCTACTAGTAGAAGTTCAGACTTGTTAGTGTTGAGCTGAAGAAAATTGGCAGACACCCAGGCCTCGATGTCTTGGATGCAAGCTGAGAGCCAGACCATGGCAGAGGGACATCCAGGGTCTAGTTTTAGGTAGAGCTGGGTGTCATCTGCATAGGAGTGAAACATGAGGCTATGTTGGGGGATGAGGTGACCCAAGGGAAGCATGTAGATGTTGAAGAGAAGAGGCCCAACAACAGACCCTTGAGGGACACCACAAGTTACCGGTTTTAAGGCCAGCACTGCTTCCGTCATGGAAAACAGACTGCGTGTGTCCATATAGGTAAGAGGACAGACAGGAGAGACAGGTTCCAGAGATCCCAGCATACTTCTGAAGAATGCTATGATCTATGGTATCAGAAGCAGCAGTTAGGTCAAGGAGGACAAGGACAGAGGGAGCAGCAGCATCAGCATTAAGCAGGAGATCATTTACAATCCGGAGCAGTGCAGTTTTGGTACTGTAATGCGGACAGAAGTCAGACTGCAGAGATTCAAGCAGATTGTTATCTGTGAGTTGTTTCATCAGCTGGCTGGCTACAGCCCTTTCAAGAGTTTGGGAGAAAAAAGGAAGATTGGATATGGGATGGAAGTTAGATAAGACAGCCGGGTCAAGGGAGAGTTTTTTGAGCACTGGCATTACTCGGGCAGTCTAAGGGCAGCAGGAACCAGGCCTGAAACCAAGGACAGGTTGAGAGTGTGCATAATGGAAGGAGCAAGATCAGAAGCACAGAGATGGATGAGTGTGACAGAGTGACTGAGCGGTGACGTCACGGCAGAAGCAGGGACGGACAAACACTGACACCAGGCAAGTACTGCAGTTCACGCGGCGTTGCCGTTGTTATTATTTAATAACACAAATAAATCAAAAGTTTAAACAAAAAGAAAACACTGCTCACAGAGCAAAATAAAAAGGTTTTAACAAAACAAATCTCGAACACAAAAAATACAAACAAAGGTCAGGCTGGGCAGATTGCCTTCACTGTTCCTATGTTCTTTTAAATCAAGTCTCGCTCTCGCTCTCGCTCTCGCTCTCGCTCTGAACTCCCACAACACACCACCCCCGAGCTAGAGAGCTGCAGCCTTTTATATCGTGGCGAGGGGTTTAACTAGCTTGCAAGTAATTATTCCATTACCCTCGGCCACAATCTGCACGAAGTTTATTAATCACTACGTGGATGGGGCTGCCCATCCACGTTACCAAACAATAACAAAACGTATGGCGCTCGCCGTCATATAAACAAAACAACCGGCGCTTCGCCGTCATAAATACAATACAATAAATAAACAATACAAAATAAACACGGGCGGAGGGGGACCCCGCTCTAAAATAAAATAAACAAAACAATGTACAGGGCTGCTCGCCCTGTTACAATGAGATTTGCTTACAGAGACTAGGGGGTGAACTATGCATCACAACTGCTGCTGCAGAGTCACGTACAACAGGTCCTCGGTTTTAAGTCTCATCTGAAGGACGGAACACAAGGAGATTAAGTGACTTGCTCAAGGTCTTCTGGTAACAAGTCCGTTTCTTTAACCACTGGACCACCAAGTCCTCTAATCAAAACCACAACCTAAATGTCTCGAAAAGCGAGGAAAAACAAAGTTAGTTCAAATGCTATACTATACTACACACCCTATGTAATTGTTGTCCTGAAGTTTTCAACCTGTTTTTGTTCCTTTCAGTGTATTCTGACAGTTCAGCCTGTTGTCTAGGTCCTGTCTGTAAACCCAAATTAGATTTTATTGGTTTCCAATTCTACAACTTGTTTAAGTTATTCTATACTTCCATGTTGTCTGTGGTCTATGTGGAGCAAGCTAGGGTAGGAAAATTGGATTTTGTTCTCTTTCCAGCTCCACAGCGACCCTACTGGTCAGATGCCAGGCCGCGATGGGTCGAGCTGACTCATCTCTCTTCTCCAGCGTTCAGTAGCTTTGCAACATCCACATCTTAGGTTATCTGGGCAAAAAGAGGCGATTGAAGGATTTGTGTTCATCTTCAGTCATCCTGGACTGGTATGTGTGTTGTACTGGTGAGATGACATTCAGATTGAGGGGGGAAATAAACTCAAGTAATAATAATAACAAAAGCTTATAGTAATAAAAAAAAAAATGTAAAAAAGCATATACCTTCTCCTGAGGTAACACTGCACAGTCCCCCTTGTATTGTTATTCCAGAACAGTGCACTGGCACATCACTAGTTATCCTTTCATATGAAATTCCCTTTTCATTTTTAATTATGTTTTGCAATCAACCTTAATTAATACAATACGCTTAATTTCCCAACCTAATACAAACAATTTACAGGTGCTATTGCACTGCTTCCTGGGCTTAATTGCAGTTTCAGTTATAAACTCAATGACAGTACTTGTGTCTGTGCTAAGCTATTCAGATAAACAATAAACAGCTTGGGTGCCAGAACTACTTGTATACACAGACATGCTTCAGTATTAAGCGTCCTGTTGCGTGGTGAAAGCTGTGACACAACATCTATTTATCCAACAACCAGGAAGATTAACAGCCAGTGAATTGGTTTTGTTCTCCTGTAGAGGTAGAGGGCATTCTATAGATATGAGTTAGCAATTGAGGTAAATCTACAGTTAAGTTGGTTTAGGTTTGATGTTGGTGCAAAACAATAAATATCTTCTCAATAAGCTTGTTTATTTGTGGTATAAATAGCTTGTCTCGCAGCAGCAATCATAAGCTGTGGTGACTAGTAATGTATTGTTGAATTTCGATTTGGCTTTTGATACATTCTAGTCTGTATCTTCAAGTTTTAACTTTTTTTTCCCCTACATTTTTCATTCCTACACTGTATATTACTGTGCCGCTGAAGTTAGATTTTTTTAAAGTTAATTTTAATCTTGTCAAAGCCTGTGATTTGGCACAAATCCATTTGACTCTTTTCTAGTTTTCAAAGCTTGCTGCTAACTTTGCAAATAATAAAGTTGAACAAATGTGTAAATTAACAAGATTAATGTAACTGAGCAAACTCTGTAATAAATATTAAGCCAATGTGATTTTTTTAACCATAAAAGTGCTGTTACTGCTTTAAAAGGTTTAAGTGTCTATTCAGATTGAACTGATCATGACCCATGAGACATAGCCCAAAAAGTTTTGCAATCCAAAATGTGTTGTACTAATCAAATCAAATTTGCAACTCCTGAATCAAATAATTGTGAACAAATTAGGTATGAAAGGGCCCTGGTGTACTGCACTGCACTGAGAACGGTGCACAGCCGACATAAGAACATTCCCTTTTTAACAATGGGGTTATTATTACTGTTGTTACTATTATGTTCAGCTAGAACAATATGTACAGCATATGTCTAGCTAACCCTTGGAGATGTCAGTGTTTATATTTAATTAGCCTAGTAGTTTCCCTCCCAACTGTGTAGTACTCTATGCTGTGTCTACTGTTTTGAAAAAAGCGAGGTGCTTAAGAGCAACATTGTCTTTAAACTGTGGAACTCTGTTTCATTATAAACAGACAGCAGCTCCACTCTGGCTCTCCAGACTGCCAGAGCCAGCAACTCCCCTAATTCCTGCAGCTCCTACCACCGCTGACAGTGACATAAATAATACAAGAACACTCGATATAGCAACAACAATAACCCATAACAATAACAACATAATTAACAGTACTATAACAGACATTTTCCCCCAAACCCTGCAATCCCAGCATCCTTTGTGCTGCTATATACAAATTAGCTACTGGCTGCTTCAGCAGCTGCAGTGCTTGTTCACGCCAACAGGTGGAGGCAGGGAGCACCACCATCCGTGCTCGTTACACTGCCCTCACCTCAGGGCCAAACTTTCCGTTGGCTTACTGCCCTGTGTCCACAACAAAGTCACAGAGTCCTTGGGGCAGGCGACGAGAACGCCGGCCACGGCGAGATGAGGGCCGTGTCTGTTGGAGGATGGCTCGTTGATGCAGGGGTGCATGGACTCATACTACTGGACTATTAATGTCGTATAAAAGCATATAAATATTTGTACTTACATAAATATATTTTGATTGGTCTACCATATGGAAAGTAAAATCTGTATTGTGAAGCTAACATGGGAGTTTAATTTATACAAATAGATTTGGGAACCCTTTTCGTCCTGGTCACTTTGACTTCTTTTGAGCAGGAAGGAAAAGGTATCAGATGAGGTGATTTCTAGGTCAGAGATACAGGGGTGAATCTGGGGGTTGAATTTATTTGAGTGCGATGTAAACTTTGAGCACCTAAGAAACCCAATAAAGGCTAGGAGAAAAAGGGCTTGTAAGGTTTTATCTAAAAACTGGGAGGAGTAGCCAGAGTGGATGAATGAGATGCACTGAGAGAGTACGTTGATGGTGATAGGTAGGCGAGCAGGGGGAGAAGGAGATTCTTATCATTGAAGCCCTTTTAGGATTAGTGGAATTTGTGAGTTGCTGAGTGTAGAGCTGGGGGCACTGAAAATGAGTTTGGGGAAAAACTGAATGCTGGAAATTGAAACTTTGATGGAGGAAACTCTTATAGCTCTATTCTTAAGGGACATAATATAGGATGATACTACTGGCATTGAAAATGAAACAAAGTGAATGTTGAGTGTAATGTGAACATTTTTCCAGGATGACCAGCATGTTTGCAGTGAAGAGTTGTTTCTTGAGCCTGCAGAACCAGGGAATGCAGCGGGTGGCTCACAGGAATGTCAGGTCTGAAAAGGGAGAGGGAGGAATCTGTTGGCATGATGTTGGCTTTGGGAGCTAATGCTCTGAATCTCTTTGTTAATGATTTAGACTGTAGCTGAATTATCTGAGTGGATAAGAATGGATTTTTGGGCCCAGGAAGACTTGTATACAGCTTTTGATTTTGTTGAACACACCTTTTTATTTAGGGTTTTGGAACTTTTTGGATTTGGAGATTGTTTCATAAATTCCATAAAATGCCTGTATAAGGATGCTAATAGTCGTATTTGTCTTCCTTTCGGCATGACATCTTGGTTTAATTTAGAAAGGGGAATTAGACAGGGACGTCCTATATCTCCCTTCCTATTTATCTTAGCTGCTGAACTTTTAGCTATTCATATAAAACATTCCACGCTTCAAGGTATTAAGACTGGGGACTTGAATCTGGTTATAAGTCAATTAGCTGATGATACCACTTTATTCTTACACAATCCAAGTCAGATTTCTCGGGCTATAAAGAATATTTCTGTATTTTCAGGTTTAAAATTAAATGTTAAGAAATGTGAGCTTTTTTGAAATTAAAGATAAAGTTAAATACCTTCAGTAAAGATAAACAGTTTAGCAATTCTCATAATGTTCAAGATAAATTAAAAAAAGGCAAATGTGTTTTTGATAACTGGTTGAGAAGAGGTCTGTCTATTTCTAGAATTGTATACCCTGCTCTCTCTCTCCCTGTGACCCCAGCTTTGTAAATCTGTAGACAGTCTGCTGTTTAAGTTTATATGGCTTAATAAAACTGAATATATAAATAGAAATTTGCTTTGTAGGAAATTGAATGAAGGGGGATTAAAAAAATGAACTGGATTAAAAAAAAAATTGTGTGACAAGGGTTCCATCTGGTTTATGATTCCCACCTTAATGTTTAAAAAATGTGGTGGTTTAGAATTTCTGTTAAAATGTGATTTTGATATAAGAAAACTTCCCTTGAAATGATCTGATTTTCATGCACAGGTTTCATGGAAGATCTTTTTCAAACAACTTTTCACCCCACAAATACTGTATATGGAATAGCCAGTTCATTACTTACAAACGTCATTCCTCCTTATATTTTGAAAAACTGGGCTAATAAAGGCATTATATTTCTAATAGATTTATTCAATAGAGATGGATCACTGTTACGTTCTATTCAGTTTTGAAATAAATATAATTATCCCTTTACAACCAAAGATTATGCAATTAGTTTTGATGCCATACCTTCAACCTTATGTACTTTATTACAACACCATTGACTTTATAATACTAGAAGCCATAATGCCTTACCTTCTTTATTTATTGATGGTAAGGATCATTTAGGTAATTGTAACAATGCATTTCTTCGTAATCGTTGCTTGCCCCACTATCACATTTCAAAAGCTAAAATTTATTGGGAACAGATTCTGAGACCTCGAAACTGGATCTTTTCCTGGCTAATACCTTAAAGATTTGCTATTAATAATAAGGTAAAATCAATTCATTTTAAAATACTCCATAGGTATGATCCCTGTAATAAATATGTCTCTAAATTGACTTCCTTGGTTTCTAGTGCCTGTGCATTCTGTGCTCAAGAGGAGGAAGATACATGTCATTTATTTGTAACCTGTGATTACACTAAGCCTTTCTGGACTGATGTTTCATTGTTTTATTGTTAAAGGAAAACCTTTTTTTATGTCAGTAAGCTATCCAAATGTATTATTTTAGTGGGACAGTTTCATATTCATAAATCAAAATTTACAAACAATAACCCTTCTTTAGGCTTTTCAAACAAGACCTAGACAACTTTAAGAATACTCTGGATTGTTCTTTAAATCCCAAAATTATTTACACCCGATCTTTGTTATAATTTTAACCTAATATATATATATATATATATATATATATATATATATATATATATATATATATATATATATTATTTTCCCTTTTGTTCTGTTTAATTGTTGTATATTATAACAATTGTTTTTTTGCAATAAAAATAAATAAATAAATAAATAAATTAAGCCTCCATCCTGATTGTAATCTCGTTTTAAATCTCGCAAGCGGAGTCTCCAATAGAAATGTAGGAATGTGCTGCAGCTCGGTAGTTGGGCTGGGTTTAAATATTCAGAACTAATCAATGATAGATACAAGTCAGCAAGGCGGGACATTGCCCAGCAGCACTGGGAAATGTACAGTACTGTGCAAAAGTTTTAGGCAGGTGTGAAAAAATGCTGTAAAGTAAGAATGCTTTCAAAAATAGACATGTTAATAGATTATATTTATCAATTAACTAAATACAAAGTGAGTGAACAGAAGAAAAATCTAAATCAAATCCATATTTGGTGTGACCACCCTTTGCCTTCAAAACAGCATCAATTCTTCTAGGTACACTTGCACAAAGTCAGGGATTTTGTAGGCATATAGTCAGGTGTATGATTAAACAATTATACCAAACAGGTGCTAATGATCATCAATTCAATATGTAGGTTGAAACACAATCATTAACTGAAACAGAAACAGCTGTGTAGGAGGAATAAAACTGGGTGAGGAACAGCCAAACTCAGCTAACAAGGTGAGGATGCTGAAGACAGTTTACTGTCAAAAGTCATACACCATGGCAAGACTGAGCACAGCAACAAGACACAAGGTAGTTATACTGCATCAGCAAGGTCTCTCCCAGGCAGAAATTTCAAGGCAGACAGGGTTTCCAGATGTGCTGTCCAAGCTCTTTGAAGAAGCACAAAGAAACGGGCAACATTGAGGACCGTGAGACGCAGTGGTCGGCCAAGGAAACTTACTGCAGCAGATGAAAGACACATCATGCTTACTTCCCTTCAATCGGAAGATGTCCAGCAGTGTCATATCAGCTCAGAATTGGCAGAAAACAGTGGGACCCTGGTACACCCATCTACTGTCCGGAGAAGTCTGGTCAGAAGTGGCCTTCATGGAAGACTTGCGGCCAAAAAGCCATACCTCCGACGTGGAAACAAGGCCAAGCGACTCAACTATGCATGAAAACACAGGAACTGGGGTGCAGAAAAATGACAGCAGGTGCTCTGGACTGATGAGTCAAAATTTGAAATATTTGGTTGTAGCAGAAGGCAGTTTGTTCACCAAGGGCTGGAGAGCGGCACACTAATGAGTGTCTGCAAGCAACAGTGAAGCATGGTGGAGGTTCCTTGCAAGTTTGGGGCTGCATTTCTGCAAATGGAGTTGGGGATTTGGTCAGAATTAATGGTCTCCTCAATGCTGAGAAGTACAGGCAGATACTTATCCATCATGCAATACCATCAGGGAGGCATCTGATTGGCCCCAAATTTATTCTGCAGCATGACCACGACCCCAAACATACAGCGAAAGTCATTAAGAACTATCTTCAGCATAAAGAAGAACAAGGAGTCCTGGAAGTGATGGTATGGCCCCCACAGAGCCCTGATCTCAACATCATTGAGTCTGTCTGGGATTACATGAAGCGAGAATAGCAACTGAGGCTGCCTAAATCCATAGAAGAACTGTGGTTAGTTCTCCAAGATGTTTGGGCCAACCTACCTGCCGAGTTCCTTCAAAAACTGTGTGTAAGTGTACCTAGAAGAATTGATGCTGTTTTGAAGGCAAAGGGTGGTCACACCAAATATTGATTTGATGTAGATTTTTCTTCTGTTCACTCACTTTGCATTTTGTTAATTGATAAATATAATCTATTAACATGTCTATTTTTGAAAGCATTCTTACTTTACAGCATTTTTTCACACCTGCCTAAAACTTTTGCACAGTACTGTATTTATTATTTTTTTTGTTGTAGGTTTTATTTTTTAAGGGGTAAAGTCAACATTAATTGATTAACCATTTCCACAGTTTTCCGGTGTTTATTGGCTATCTGCCGATTTAATTGTTTGTGTATTGGGGGTGTTTTATCGGTTAACACTAAATATCAGAAGCCCTAGTTATAAGTCAATTATTTTAACGATGGGCCCTTCGAGGATAAGACTGACCACTTGTCATGCATTTTTTTCACATCAGCATTTTGAAACAAATTTGTATGTGTATATGTATAAGAACATGTAGAAAGTGAGGTATTTATATAACGCACGTAACTTAATGAGATTCCTGGGCTTGAATCTTTGCTTCCAGGGCAGCAAGGAATGTTGTCGTTTTGCGCATTGAAAGTGCGGGAACAACACGCAAGAACACCACAATACATTTAAATTAAGTTTTTTTAATCAGGAGGTTGACTATAGGGCTTTTTCAGGTAATTTGGACTTTTCTGTATATACAACTTGTAACGATTGGGTTTTACACTCCATTGAACTGCATGGAATGGCAGGACCGGGACGCAAACCTGCGACCATGCGGTTAAAAGACAAACGCCTTGCCAGTCAACTAAAGAGCAAGCTCACTGGTCGAGAGGAAAGTACGTGTCTTATACTGCTCTCACACAGCACAGACAGAAGAGACAGACCAACAGCACAAAGCCAACAAAACCACCTGATTTCTCGTTATCCAATTGTCAAATAAAGATAAAAAAAACGTATCATACAAGTGTCATCGCTGGGCTTCTGGGTAGTGTAGTTTTGAAAGCAACCCATTATTTTTAATAGGAATAACAGCGGTAAAGACCATAAAGAGTTGGGCCAATTAGATTGACCCATACAGTTGTAGAGTTAAGCATACATGATGACAGCAACAGTATTCAAGCAGGTTTGTGTGTTCGGGCAGGCGAGAGGGGCCCACCAGCCTTCTTTTTTGGGGCCAGGGGGTGCAGCCTAAAGGTTGGGAACTACTGCTGTAGGGTGATACAAAACTTTTGGCCATAGCCCGTAACATCTATTGTACAGACAAAAAGGGAAACAACTGCAATTATTTAATATTATTATTATTATTATTATTATTATTATTATTATTATTATTATTATTATTATTATTATTAAGTTTGTTATGTTATGTAAATTCAACCACTAACATGTATTCTTTTTTCACTCAGGACAATTGTTGTGATTCAAAAGCACATATAAGAACATTTTGACTTGCTTGTTTTGGTGCTCAGCCTCCTCTCTCAGGGCACTTGGTGATGTCTCAAACTTTTGATCAATATCTCTCAACAGACTTTGAGAGATAGGCAGGGAGGCAGATTGACTGTGAGCCCTGCTGGGGAAGCCAAATGTATGTATACAGTATGCTTGGCCGGTGCTCTTCTTTCTAATATTGCACAAACAATTCCAGAAGGATCATTCACAAAAGAAATTAGCCATTCTGGCCATCATACTGCACCTCCACCCCAATTTCCCTGACAGAATTATCATTGAAGCACATTTCTTTTTTAAAAAACTATTTTAATAAACCTTGAAGGAGTACACAGATTATATCAAGTCAGCACACTCCAGGCTGCTCATAGTAACTAGAATTGTTTGTATGAAATAAAATACGCAAGTGAGGTGGCTAGGTTCCACTATGAATCTTAATGAAAGCACTGGGAGGTCAATAAACTAATCCTAGTCCCCATAATCCAGCTACATTAAGTGCACTAATGGCATTTTAAGAAATGTCAGCAACAAAGGGTCTGCAACTTCAGCTGATCTTACTTGGCTGCTTTTACGTTTCTGTGTGCATTTAGTGACAGATGTCCTAATGGCTAAATGTACTCTTACAGTCTTCCAAAGATAATATAGTGACATTTAAAGTAACATAGTTCATCAGGAAACCTTTTCTACTGCTGGTTTTTGCCAGATGCATGCTGAGCCAGTAAAGGTTGGGGCTTTTAAAGCCAGCGGTAAGCCATTTTTAGTCTTCTCTCTATGAAATAATCATAGTGAGATTGAGAAATATAGTGTACTGTGCTGTGAAGTGTAGTACTTTTTTTGTCCGAGCATGAGTAATACACGAATAATTACTCATTATTGGGTCATAAATCAACTTGAAGTGTATGATGTGTAAATAAAAGATTTGCTGTGGGATAAGAAATTAAAAATAAATAAATAAATAAAAGGTTTGTCATACTGTACAGGGAATCCACAAAATCATATTACCCCCGTGTTGTGTTTTTTTTACAGTGCACTGACCAACAACTGAAACATTATTAGAGTTAACTATGCATCACAACTGCTGCTGCAGAGTCACTTAAAATAGGCAGAGCACAAGGAGGTTAAGTGACTTACTCAGGGTCACACACAGTGAGTCAGTGGCTGAGCTGGGATGAACTGGGAACCTCTTGGTAGCAAGCCCCTTTCTTTAACCACTGAACCTATGATGCTAATTGTATTTAGAAGTACTTAAATGTATCCAGTCCAAGTATTTAACTATTTAGACGTCCAGAGGATTGGTGTGAACGCCATCATTTTCATGGCAGATAATGCTCTGTCGCCATGTTCGATGCGACATCTTCTCTGACAGCTTGTTACACAGAAAATAAAAAAATATATATTGTAGGAAAAACATGGGGTTAACAGGACTTTGTGGACACCCTGTACTTACAAATAGACTGGGGTTACATTTGTTATTGGAATTCTAATGATTCAGCAAACGGGAATGTACATTATTGTTATACGGTAGCTAATATTTTTACAATCCCTTTCTGAATTTGTGTTCACTTCTAAGACTTCCTTTACGCTTGTGAAAATCATTGCTGTCTTTCTGTTCTATAGCTGATACCAAGCCATTGATTCATACTTTTGTAACCTCAGCCGTTGCAAGTATTTGTTTCCTTGTCTTCCAGATGCTTTTTTTAGCAATTTGGCTCTTGGTCATGAAATGACAACCGACATAACTTACTGTACTACTGCCCTGGTGTCTCCTCATAGTGATGGCAGTTCAACCATGAAATAATAACAGTTTAACAGCTAATCATAATCTTGACATTAAAGCAACATCCGTATACTAGTCCTTGTAAAAAAAAGAAACTTTTACATGTATGTTTAAATTTTCGTTTCACTTTTCAACAAACTGTGCTGCTGCTACTGGCTGTTTTTTATAAATGTTATTTATACAAAAATGTTCAGTTATATACCGCTCAGCAGTTTCAGAGACTCTTGTCTTTTTATTCATCTGGAGACTAAATGTATCATTATTTAATACTTGATTGATGCAATTATAAATTCCAGCATGACAAATGTAAGTGCCTTTTTCACCACAAGCCTCTCCATGTATTATTCATATCATATTATTCAGGGCAGTATGGAACCATTTAAAGCTGTCTTCTCTCTGGCGCCACAAGCTGTAAATGAGCACTTGCAAATCAGTAATGCATACATTTAGACCAATTAGCGTTACATTTACTAAAAGCCCAGTGTACAAATATATACACAAAGTGTTTTTTTTGTTATTCCATTTTGTTTTGAAAATTTAGCAAAGAGTAAATCTTATCAAGTAAGCAAAACATTATAACAACTAAGACAGAAATAAGTCAGACTTTTTGTAGACTAAGGCCCTGTCCACACTATGCATTTAAAATGTATGAGTTTCTTTTAAACAGGCTATCCTAGTGTTTACTGAGATTTTGTGGATTTCAATTTCATAATGCTATTTTTTTTATTGTACTATCTATGTAACATTGTTTCTGTCTGTAACAGAGGATACATGTAAACAAGTACTGCTGCTTTAAATCCTGACCTTTTTTAAATATATATATATATATATATATATATATATATATATATATATATATATATATATCCTACCACTAATTTTGATAGGTGTGTAAACCTTATTAAGCTGATTTATTTATTAATAATATTAGTTTGAAATATTCCTATACATTGCATTTTTTTTTTATATTAATGTGTTTTTTGTTTTGTTTTGTTTTTTTGTAAAAAAAAAAAAAAAAAAAAGTTGATGTCTTCCTGGTTGCTTGGATAAAATAAATAAAAAAGCAAAGGTTCAAGCCATTCCGGACTTCATTATTGCAGGTATGGTTGTGTTTTTGATTTGCTCTGTTTGTATTTTGTATTAATACTATTTAGTGTTTACTATTTTTTGGTATTTTCGATAAATACATGCATTTGTATTGTATAAAAGCATCTAAATATTTGTACTTATACTAATATATTTTGTTTGTATTGTGCAGCTCAGAAAAGATCATGTAAACGTGCTGGAGCATTATTTTCATTTCTATGGATTGATTCTGAGCTTGATGTTTGCAGATTTGGCGATAGCAACAACACTGTGTTCTCTCAGTATGTGTGATTGAAGAGGGTCTGGAGTCAACCAGGGGCTGCGTTACCGCTTTTATTCATACACGGTAGTGTCTTATTATAACCTAATTCAGAAGCATGCGTAGCATTCAATACAAATTGCAATACAAAAGCTCAATACATCTGACCTACATGCTCGTTAGCAGAGGAATGGGACTATTATAACAATAGTCGTACATGTGAAAGTAGCAAGGTGCAAAAAGATATATATGTTAAGGGTGAAACCCGGTGGTCTGGCGAGTCTAGTTTTGCCCGGACCAATCTAGTTTCGCCAAGGGCTTCTGGGCAAATCCTGAAGTTACAACTTTTTTTTGGCACTTGCCCGTGTCCAATCAGGCTAGTCTAGATTGGTCCAGAATTTGAAAAAGATGACTGGGCGAAACCTGTTTTTTCAACAGTTTTCACCGAATTTTGGGACTAGCCCAAGGGAGTCTACTTTCGTCCAAAGCTTCAGTATTGATGCTGGGCCAATCTAGTTTTGCCTATGCCAATTATTTGGACGAGTCTAGTTTTGCATTTCTACACTCTCCCCTGCCAGCTTCCAAGTGCGTGTCGGGGTAGCTGCCTCAGCTCCACTTCTGACAACAATGTACCGACAGTGTGCTGGGTTTCCAGCGGCAGTGCAGAAAAGGCAGGACACCAGGGCTGGTTTTAATAGCAGTTAAAACCACTCTTTTTATTCACTCTCTCTCCCAAAAAGTCCAGTCATAAAGTCTTGCTCCTCCATACGCGAAGGCAAACTGGCCACAAACACACACAAGAGAGAGAGAAACAGAACGCATAGGCAAACCATGCCAAACATACACACAAAAGAGAGAGAAATGATATGTTAATTGTTCGTGTTCAAATCTTCTTTTGTTTTGTCTTCACACAAAATGGCTGGTTAAATAACTGGCTTGCTAATTGTGCTGCAAATTGTGCCAGAAGATTTTGCATCGCTGTGGTCGAAACATGCTGCTCCCACTGTATATGAGTGTCGAGCTTGCACTCAGAATGAATGACTTGTAATGTGTTTCTAAGTGTTGGGTGGCTCCCTCTAATCAAGTTGAGTGCTTTCTCTTGCAGTCTTTGTATGACAGATCCATGTGCGAGAAATATATTGTCAATTTGATTAGAGGTAGCCACAGAACACTTAGAAACACATGGTTGAAGCAAGCTTTCATCTTGCGACTGGTAAGAATACCTATTGATATTCAGGGGGGGGCTAAATAATTACTAGGGGAGTGGAGCCAAATAGAACATTTTGGGTTAAAAATCTCTGACAACCCAGAGCAACCTCATTTTTGCTTTTGTATTCATTATCTCTGAAGTCATTATCATGCCTGAGCTATAATATAAATACATGCATTGCTAATGTAGCTGATCCTGTATATTGTGCTGTGTTCTGTGAAAGAACTCTATTCAACACATGCTAACGCAAGGTTCACACAAGAAATAAAAAGACAGCATTTGTTTTACAAGTGAATTACAGTAGAACCTCAGAGTTGTAAGTATGCAGTCACTGACCCATGAATGCAATGCAACCACAAAGGTGCTCCTATAAGCGGTGTGCTGGTCATGGAGAAGACATTATTATTGTACTAACAAATGTATTCAGAAAGGTGAGGCAGATTTCAAAGCAAGTGCAAGCAATTTTACTGGAACATTTTAGTTTTAAACAAAGCACAGGTTTTTTTTTTCAAACCATAGGAGGCAAGCTGCACGTATGCATTTTGTTAAAACATGCACTACGTTGCCCAGGTTTTCATGGACATTTAATTCTGTGTTTTTGCTACAGTTACATTTTCGATGGTAACTTCAATTTAGACTTTTTCCATTTACAGTACTGTTTTAAAGAACCATAACAATATGCGTATTGTATTACTGTGCTGTATCCTTGTATTATTCATCAGATTGAGGGTGTAGATAGCAGGTGTGCATATTTAATAAAACCATTGAAAATTCCGTTTTTTAGAGTTAGGAGTTATTTTTTATTCCATCTTATCGTTTGAAGCTCATGTTAGAAATATAACTAAAGTGTCATTCTTTCATCTGCATAACATTGCCCAGTTAAGATTGCTTCTGTCCTCATCTTCTGCTGAGAAATTAATTCATGCATTCATCTCCTCAAGATTGGACTTGTGCAATGTTCTTTTGACTGGGGTTACTGTTAAAGTACTCAATAGGCTTCAGTATGTGCAGAATTCTGCAGCCCAGGTTTGAACTCATACCTCTTCCTGTGAGCACATAACACCTGTACTGCATAAACTGCACTGGCTCCCTGTGAGGGATCGGGTTGACTACAAAATTCTGTTCCTTACCTACAAGGCCTTAAATGGTGCTGCCCCCGTTTATTTGAGAGATCTATTGAAAAAGTACATTCCAGCACGCAATTTAAGATCAATGGATGCCGGGTGTCTTTTTCAACCTGGGACTAGGCTCCGCACTATGGGAGACCGAGCTTTCTGTAGTGCTACCCCGCGACTATGGAACATGCTGCCCAGATCTAATCGAGATTCTGAGTCTGTGGATATTTTTAAATCTCGCTTAAAGACACACCTTTTTAAGATAGTTTTTACTGATTTATTTTAACTTTTGATTTGTTTTATTGAACTGATATTTTATCTGTACCTTTGTATATTGTATGTTTGTATTGTTGTTCTTGTACAGTGCTTTGGGTCTGAGAAAAGCGCTCTATAAATAAAATGTATTATTATTATTATTATTATTATTATTATTATTATTATTTGAATAAGACATTGATAGCTGTTATGTCACCTTGTTTAACAGATATATAAATGTGTGTATCATCTGCATAGCTGTGAAAATTCACCCCAAGTTTCTGAATACTCTCCCCAAGTGGAATCATGTATAACGAGAATAACATGGGAGCAGGAATGGAGCCCTGCGGCACACCACATGTAATACTGGCTAATCCAGATGTAGGTTCTCCGAAGGCAATACAATACTGTCTATTCGATAAATATGATTTGAACCAATTTAGAACAGTACCAGAAAGGCCCACCCATTTTCTAAGACGATGAATTAAAATCTCATGATCCACGGTATAAAAAGCAGCACTCAGGTCTAAAAGGATCAGTACAGATAAACAATTGGAGTCTGCACTCATACGTAGATATGGTCAAACTTTCCTGTTTTTGTTAGGATCCTGGCAGCAGCGTTTTGTACGAGCTGCAATATGGACAAAACACAAGTTGGAATACCAGAAAATAGGGCATTACAGTAGACTATTCTAGAAGTTACAAACGCATGCATCAGTCTCTCAGCATCCTGTGCTAAGAGAAAGTGTCATCTATGGTTGGGATGTGAGCTTCACTTTACCCCCAAAAGAGGACCTCCTGGCACCCCGCAACAGTGCCATCCATGCAAAACAATGAAAATTGAAAATAAAAAAATAAAATAATAATAAAAACATATATTACAGTTAAAGACTAATCTCATCGTTCAGTGGAGAGGAATAAAAAACGTTATTATGGAAGGAATCCGCTGGTCCCGTCACAGAGATGATCCCCACTCCGGGAACACTAACAAACAAAAGTTGGGCATAAAATATAGCAGCAGAAACCGGTGTCGAAGGAAATAAGTTGACCAGGAAAAAAGTTGATCACGCAAGCGCAGTAAGGCAAAAGTAGACAAAAGTAAGGCTGGGCTACAGTTTGATTAAAGGGGAGGTTCACTGCATGGCTTTTTATTTTTATCTGGCCGTTTTATTTACTAGACTATGTTGGTGCGTGTTCGTGCCACTGTCTTTTCCTATGAACTTTAAAATGTGTGATCGACGGCTTTTTATACGGTAAAGTGTTTTAAATCCCTGTCTTTTTATGTTTCTATAACATCGTTGTCAATTAGATGTAGTTTATGTGTGATCGCGGAGATTTATTTATATATTAAATTATTTTACACGTCAAAATGTTGTCAATCTTTAATCAAAATTAAAATGTTTCAGTAATATAATCTGATGACATGCTGCATCCATCATATTAGTATGACAATGTCGTATTTTTACATTTTAATATTAGTATAGCTGTAACTTTACTACAGTTTAGACGTGGCAAAACTGCCAGTTAAAAAAAAAGAATAGTATATACAGGACCTTGATTTGTCTGATGTCTTATGTTTATCTAAAAAAGGTTCTAGGTTTAGGATTGTGGTTTTTATAGGGTGAAGAAAATTAACCACAAATAGCCAGACGAAAGGTTTTTTTTTAGAAAGGAATTGTGTCGTGTACTCAGGTTGGGAATTAAAAAAAATATATATCTCATGTTATTTGCACACAATACATTAACATAAATGCCGTATTCTTCATAAACGTGACAATTGTATTCCTTGCAGTAATATATAGTATTACAAAGGGATAAGATTTGTAGATATGATTGCTCATTATGTCTTACATGGTTGTTGCACTACAGGAATTTATAATGAGATAGAGATATATGAAAAAGACATATATAATGAGGAAGAGAGACACTGTATATATGTGTATATCTACATTAGGGTGATTGTTGCATTTAATAAACATTAAGTTCTCAAAAATACTTCAATTTGCATGGAAAAGTTAATAAACTTTACCAGCAATACTGAAAAACTATTAACATTAATATTATCGAAAAATATTTAAATTCATTTGAAATAATTTGAAGCTTTAAATACAAATGGAAATATGCATTTAGAATAGTCAAATAATAGTTCAGAAGATTACATTTAAATACAAATGCGTTTACATTTGACTCCACATCTGCTTTACATTACACTGTACAGTTCATTTTAAAATACATTCATATTCGTGTATACCCGCCTAAAAAAAAGGCGCAATTTGTAATAACTTGCTACTCCGCCAGCGTTAGCATAATCGATCTGTAAGGATTCTTTGAATCGGCTGGCTCTCAGATCCTGAGTTACCTCTTACCTACACTAACTACACTGCACTGTGTCGAGTGCTCTTTCAGAAGACTGTGAGCGGGAAAGCGGGTTTATATAACTGGCACTAATATATAGTAGTTTATGATTTGTTTTTATAAATAATCTTTCTGATCCTTGTGTAGCCCTATGCCAACAGAAATATAAGAGTTAATTCTACTCATTAAAAAAAGTAAATTGCAATTATGAATGTATGGATAACAACCTTATTAAAAAGAAAGATTTCGCATTAGTATAGTGTCGTAGGTTTATTTTTTATTTTTTTTGCAATCGTGCTTCACGTATGATTATAAAGAGATGTGTTTATGTGTTTATTTCTTACCTTGAAATAAATGCAGGTTTTACTTAGAGTACTTTATGTTCTTCTTGAGTTAACAAGTTAAGATAATACATATTTTAACATCACCATGATTAACTTTTAACGCTATTTCCTACATTACAGTCATATGCAATTACCTGCATGTAAAAATAAAACTACCAGAGTTGAAAGGTCGTAGTTAAATTACACAAATTTAAAGGTGAAGGGACAAATGTATTAGCTGTGGCATTTTTGTTTTCTACATCTAATGGTGTTCATGCATTTTGTCCTATAGTTTATTCAACAACTTCAACAACAAAAGGTAAAATACCCGTTTAATATCGCCAGTATTATTACACTGAAGAAAGCCATCCATGTGTTTTGTTTTGTAATCTCTGTCTTTTGCATAGTTTACACTTGTGTAGTGTTCATATTATTACAATACTTACAAGGAGGACACATTGATTTCTTATATTAGGCACACATAATGCATATAAATATGTTTTTCAATGATATACCTTGTATGCAGCAAACTTATGATGACAATGTATTTATACACACACATATATTGTTTCTAACAGACTCAAAAAAAAACAACAACAACAACTATGGACGCCAGGAGAACTGCCTCAAAAAGTAAGAGTATTATGTTACCTGTGTATGAATTGTGGCAGAGCTGTGTCTCTGCCACTGTGTAATGTAATGATGTGAAAACATATAAATTACTATGAATACAGTTATTGTAATGTGAGAGTTAAACCACAGTGGAAGATGTCGAATTATTTTGATTATTTAAAGACATTCTTTAACCTACTTTGTTACCTTATAGCTGATGTCTTTGTAATATTTTGCAACTAAAGTTTTGACAATTCACCTGATTTTGAGAACACATACTGTAAATATACCTGTTAAGCAAAACTGTTTACAAAGGTGCATGCTTTAATTTATTGACCACTGCTGTGTTTGTAGTGATTGCAATCAAACTTCTTGACGCTACATAATTTTTCTTCACAGCATCTGTGTGGATTGTCGGACACAGTTTTGTCCACTGGGCTGGACAGCAGGCCAGAAGAGGGCTTGGGCTGGACCTGCAGCTCCAAGGCGCCTCCATCCACTGGTTCGGATGGAGGGGCCTGAAATGGCACATGTTCTTTAATTTTTTTATTTCTTTGATTACTAATGGTTCACCTCCTGATGTCCTGATCATCCATGCTGGGGGCAATGATTTATGGAAACTTAAAAGTGTGGAGTTAATTCGAGTTATGAAGAAAGACATAACTAAATTGCATGAGATGTTTCCAAAAACAAAAATTGTTTTCTCATGCATCACCCAGAGACGTCTTTGGAAAAATATTAAGGCATCACCAAAAATAAACAAAGCACGTAAGTGGGTGAACAATGTCATTTCAGATTTTGTAAGGGGTTTGGGGGGGGGGTTCAATTGGCACCCGAAATTAAATATGATCAGGTAGGGCTTTTTAAGAGGGTATATTCCTAAGAAACCTCCAGCATGGAATTAAAGACCATGTGTAAATGATTCCCTGTCCCATTCCCACCACTTACTGTTTTTGAATTGTTTAAATTAAAGTTGTTGTTTTTTTAAAAAAAGTCTCTTATTATTTCCATCCATCCATTATCATAACTGCTTATTCCTTAACCTAACTCAGCAGACACAGGGCAATGCAAGGCAGGACTACACCCTGGACGGGACACCAGTCCATTGCAGGGCACCACACACACATACACACACTCACACAGAGGGCAATTTTAGAGTGACCAACCTGAAAGTGATTTATACTGTATGATCTCTCTTTATTATAAATGTATATTGGTTGGTATTGAACCACAGATTAAAATCATGCTTGTACACTGTATGATCTCTCTTCATCACTATTTTAGTCTCTTGGCTGGTATTGAAAAATTGTAATTCAACACAACAGACATATATAATGAGGAAGAGAGATACTGTATATATGTGTATATGTACATAATTGTAAATCGTGATAATTCACTTTAATTCAATATACTGTATCTCTTTCTTGTTATATGTCTTATTAGTTGTTGGACTACAGGGATTTACCATTTTAAAATTATGCTGATATACAGTAGCCTACATATACTGTATGATCTCTCTCACAACACAAAATCTTGGTTGGTATTGAACTACAGGTATTTACCACGGTTTAGCAAAGACGTTAGCTGTTTAGTTTTTAATTAATGAATGTATTGTTTCTTCCTACACTTGTAATTGAAATACATACACAATGATAACCAGTCTCCTGTTCGTTTTCTGTCCTAATTATACAAAGTACAGTATGTAAAAATAAATGAAAGAACAAATATAAAATAATAATACTGTATAAGCAACGTTTTTCAAGTACATCATGTGATTGATGTGCACCGTGGCCTAGTTAGTAATCGCAGCATGGAGCTTAATTTTTTCCATGATTGAAACTCATGCATTAACTTTTGGACAATCGCTCGCATTCCTGCTGTCCATACTGTAGTGCTTCCCAAAACAAAAACACCTCCAGAAATGCAAAATAACGTCAATACGTAACACATTTAGCTAGTTAACGTTTGTTACACAAACAGAAATACACAATCAGAAATGTACAATCATACAATTCATTTTAAATAATTTATTTGCTGCTAATATATATTACAGCGATATTCACATCCCCTTATCTAGCTGTCGAATATATCCGATCTACATTAATGTAAATTATATGTACAAAAGTCATTTTAAATTATGCATTTTTGTTAGGCTAATATATCGGATCTAAAGCGATATTCACATCATCTTATCTAGCAGCATACTGCCGAATAAATCCGATCTACTAATTGATATAAATTATACTTACAACATTAATTTTAAATTATTTATTGTTCATTAATATATCCGATCTACTTATTTCCTGGCTCGATCTACTTATTTCCTAGCCTAGGATCATTTACATTAGAAACAATGGAACCTCCCCTTTAAATTATAGAGCTTGATCAACTTTTTTCCTGATCTACTTTTTTCCTGGGACACCGGCAACTGCTTGACTTGCGACGACAGTGAGCTTGTGACTTACAGTGAGCGTGTGTCTTCTGTTGAGAGTTCATGGCTACTGCTGAAAGAGAAAGAATATTGCTGAATGAATTGCCTGGTCATGGGCAGCAGAATGGATAGAGAGCATTATATAATATGAAATAAGATTACATGAACGCTAAATATTAGCAGCTTTGAAAGAAAAAAAAATAAAATAAAAATGAGAGCGAGGATGGGACAATCAATCCCATGATTCAATGTGCATATCCATGATTCAATGCGTGTATCCCTACAGCTGCCATTAATGGAGCCCACTCGAAGTTGTGGAAGATGTGACGATAATGTAAACACAGAGCAGTGCTGCGGAATGATACTGCAAACACAGCACTGCTGCGGAATGATACTGTAAACACAGAGCACTGCTGCGGAATGATACTGTAAACACAGAGCACTGCTGCGGAATGATACTGTAAACACAGCACTGCTGCGGAATGATACTGTAAACACAGCAGTGCTGCGGAATGATACTGTAAACACAGAGCACTGCTGTGGAATGATACTGTAAACACAGCACTACTGCAGAATGATACTGCAAACACAGCACTGCTGCGGAATGATACTGTAAACACAGAGCACTGCTGCGGAATTATACTGCAAACACAGCACTGCTGCGGAATGATACTGTAAACACAGCACTACTGCGGAATGATACTGCAAACACAGCACTGCTGCGGAATGATACTGTAAACACAGAGCACTGCTGCGGAATGATACTGTAAACACAGAGCACTGCTGCGGAATGATACTGTAAACACAGAGCACTGCTGCGGAATGATACTGTAAACACAGCAGTGCTGCGGAATGATACTGTAAACACAGCACTGCTGTGGAATGATACTGTAAACACAGCACTACTGCAGAATGATACTGCAAACACAGCACTGCTGCGGAATGATACTGTAAACACAGAGCACTGCTGCGGAATTATACTGCAAACACAGCACTGCTGCGGAATGATACTGTAAACACAGCACTACTGCGGAATGATACTGCAAACACAGCACTGCTGCGGAATTATACTGCAAACACAGAGCACTGCTGCGGAATGATACTGTAAACACAGAGCACTGCTGCGGAATGATACTGTAAACACAGAGCACTGCTGCGGAATGATACTGTAAACACAGAGCACTGCTGCGGAATGATACTGTAAACACAGAGCAGTGCTGCGGAATGATACTGTAAACACAGAGCACTGCTGCGGAATGATACTGTAAACACAGAGCACTGCTGCGGAATGATACTGTAAACACCACTGCTACGGAATGATACTGTAAACACAGCACTACTGCGGAATGATACTGCAAACACAGAGCACTGCTGCGGAATGATACTGTAAACAGCACTACTGCGGAATGATACTGCAAACACAGAGCACTGCTGCAGAATGATACTGTAAACACAGAGCACTGCTGCGGAATGATGCTGTAAACACAGCACTGCTGCGGAATGATACTGTAAACACAGAGCACTGCTGCGGAATGATACTGTAAACAGCACTGCTGCGGAATGATACTGTAAACACAGAGCACTGCTGCGGAATGATACTGTAAACACAGCACTACTGCGGAATGATACTGCAAACACAGCACTGCTGCGGAATGATACTGTAAACACAGAGCACTGTTGCGGAATGATACTGTAAACACAGCACTGCTGCGGAATGATACTGTAAACACAGCACTACTGCGGAATGATACTGTAAACACAGAGCACTGCTGCGGAATGATACTGTAAACACAGAGCACTGATGCGGAATGATACTGTAAACAGCACTACTGCGGAATGATACTGCAAACACAGAGCACTGCTGCGGAATGATACTGTAAACACAGAGCACTGCCGCGGAATGATACTGTAAACACAGCACTACTGCGGAATGATAATGTAAACACAGAGCACTGCTGCGGAATGATACTGTAAACACAGAGCACTGCTGTGGAATGATACTGTAAACACAGAGCACTGCTGCGGAATGATACTGTAAACACAGAGCACTGCTGCGGAATTATACTGCAAACACAGAGCACTGCTGCGGAATGATACTGTAAACACAGAGCACTGCTGCGGAATTATACTGCAAACACAGAGCACTGCTGCGGAATGATACTGTAAACACAGAGCACTGCTGCGGAATGATAATGTAAACACAGAGCACTGCTGCAGAACACAGACTACTCAGGAGGTGCCGAAATACACAGCAAGAGGAAACAAACAAGCATCAGAGAAAAAGCAGAACCTGACTTTTTCTGTAAAATCTCACGACCAATATCAATGTTCTCACTGCCGTTACTGATTACGTTCAGCAAGAAGTATTTCTTTTCGCTAGACTGCAGGGCTCAGGGTGAGTGATGGACGCTGTCATGATGGATGCTTACGCTCCGCAAGAAGCTTTTCTCAGTAGGTTTTGCAAGTAGATGTGTGCATGGATGTCAAGTCTCAAGGTTTACCATTGAAACTCACGGTTTTTCACAATTTTGAGCGTCTCACAGCCGTGCAATGGATTCTCACATTTATGCATAAGTTTGTTATTGTTTTGCGAGGCTGTGAAACCCTTTATACGTGATACAGCGGTAAATCCCATACAACTGTCCAAGCGTATTATTTCATTTTGGGGGAGTGGGGGGACTCACCATGAGGAGGTGTACATTACCATTCTCTATTCCTGTAGCTGCTACGCAAACTCCCCCCTTACTCCAATGATAGAATTGCCTTGTTGTCTCAAACTGACGGTTTGTCTGCGCGAGCCTTCTATGTTTCTGTACACAACGCATGATTACTCAGAGTCGAAGGAGAGGCTGTCAGACTGTCACTGTCTCATTCACGCATAAATTACCACAGAAATAAAAGAGAAATAGACATCAATGAGAATTTAATTAAAGTTGAAAAATATAATATTCTTTATGATGCCAGTGGCAGTGGTTATAAAGACAATAAAATGAAAGATGCCATATGGTAAGAAATAACAGAACACTTGGAAATTGACGGTACGTCAATCTCTCTTTATTTCACCTTAATTTTAGTCAGTGATGGGGAGCGCCACACACTGGTTTAGTATTTCTGTAAAATGATGCTTCTTTGTTTTAATAATGTTGACCAATAATAATAACCACTTCACACACTAACTAAAGATTTTATTAAAACTGAAAATCAATAAAAAAAAGTATATTAAACTAATTTGCTCAGTAGTTACAAAGAAATATGTGTAGATGTATTATGTTTGAATAATTTGCATGTTAAACCAGATCACATATAAATATTCAATGTTAAATGTCATTTTTTTAGTGTGTGATGTACCCAGACTATTTCTTTGCTTTATGTATTTTATTTCGTCTCCACAAAAGGAGCAAAAGCAGACAGTATTTTCTTTTCATGACTAGCTACAGTTGTGTTTTTTTTAAATTTCTTTTTGTATGTACTCGTGCTGTATTTGTGTAGTTTGCTTCGCTCCCGGTGTGCATAGCCCTTAAGTCTAGGTCAGAGGCATAGCTTTCAGCCATGTGCAAAAATCCACACCCCACCCCCAAAACAAAATCTAGTGGTCTAGGTTAAGGTTTTTCATCAATCCCAAGGTTTTTCAGCAGGGGTCTCACTGGTGTGAACATTTAGGGGTTGACATGTCTGTGCGTGTAAGGGCAATACGTGGAGAGAGGATAATAGCTTCAGAAGCCTGAATGCCCGGCCGGCAGGAATGTGTTGCGAGGCTGTACCCACTCACTATCCAGAATGCAGTAAACCATGTATAAATTATTACTGAAATAAGAAGATATGTTTAGTTGTTATTGCTGTGCTCTGCCAGCATCCAGGAATTAAAAAGCAAGCTGATTTCTCTCAGACACCCTCTCTCTTTCTCCAGGGTCACCTGAGACCGACAAGGCAATGTGTCACAATGATATTAAATAATGAATTGTGAGTGGTATGAAATTACTTCACCCCACAAGCTGTCAACCCATTATGTGTGGTTAATCAACAACATATGACTGCCAGTAGATGTGTAGCCCTTGCCAAACAAATTATTTTAATTCATCAAAGTGTAAATAACACCTTCTTCACAAAAAGATCAGTGCTTATTTGTATAATGAGAGGGCACATCAGGGCAGCGTTTAAAATAAAAGAATGCATATATTCAAAAGTAGCTGTCATGTTCCACCTGGTTAACTTCAGCTGCTCTTTCAAAACAGGAGCTAAGGCTAAACAGCAGGATTCTTTATATACTTTATATCCTCCAGCTGACACAAGATTTACACATGTTAAAGTTTCAATGCAAATCAACACAAACGGAGCTATGAAGATGCACTCAGTTTAAGTAGATACTCTGCCATGGAAATAAAGACAGCAGGACTGACATAAGCAGCAAAAGTCATCGCTCTGCTAAATCCTATTATGACGTTTAGGCAACTATAATAGGGAATCTTCTGAAAAGATTGTATTTCTATAAAGAGTAAGTAGCTTAAAACAACATGAGTATTTGATGTTTGCAATATTCTATGGCGCAAGTGGGACAATTTCTGTTCTGGAGGGCCCTCTGGGTTTAATAGGTATAAAATAAGTATTTTAAGACCCAAGTTGAGATGTACTTGTTTTTGTTAAACAACTGAGAAAACAAATGTTGGAAAGAGCCCTGCTTCTGTTGCCTCATCATATGGATTTACAGATTTAAATCTTTCAGCTGAATGTGTTGCTGCTGTTATACAGTGTCTTACCAACGTGTACGTCATGTAAGGCTTTGACCGTTCAACTCTATGGCATTTCAGTTCTGTGGCAGTAATGTATCATTTCATACACTGTTATGTTGATGTTTCGATGTTCCCAAGTCAGAAATTAATTTAAATACAGAACACAATCTTTTACAGAGGTATTTTTTTCCTTCAACAACCTTAATCCTCCATGTTTTGAAATATTATAGTATATTAACCCTAATGTTTAGAATCTTTTTAGAAATGTTTTCTGAAAATGCTGTGTTTACATGTTTCCTGAAATTGGGAGTGTAGCAGAGTGGAAGCCTGCACAGGTAAATAGTGTGGGTGTGTTTTTATTTGTTTGGCAGGGACAGGGTTAATTCCATCCCTGCAAAACACACATGTGGAATGTGGCTGGGTCTTGATTGAATGATTGACCATCAATCAAGTCTCAGCCACTTAGTATGAAAGCAGGAGAAAGCCTTTGTTAGCTGGAGGTAGCAGGGTGGTAAAAGGCTGTGAGTAGCAGGGTGGTAAAAGGCTGTGAGTAGCAGGGTGTGTGCACAGTGAAGACCCTGAGATAGCCGGTGCTTTGTGTGCATGGTTATTTTGTTTTCAATTTCAGTTCTTTTATCTTATTTCTTATTAGGAATGGAAGGTGAAATGCGGTGGTATGTTTTGCTTGTGAAAGGTATATTACAGTAAATGCGTCTTTGCTTTGAGGTCAAGTTTATATGTGAAAAATGTTTTACAGTATCCACAATTTCTATTGGACAAACAGTGTTTGGCGTTTGCTGTTTCCATTGATTTCAATAACAAAGGTGTACTGCATATTTTGGGCACACTCAGCTGTTTGGATCTCATTATGTCCCATTCACATAGATTTAAATAAGAAATGCACTGCTTATTACTGTAGTAATTGCTCTTACTACTCCACCAATCAGCTGTTTGCACCTTGTTACCTTGCTATTCACATAGATTTCAAAACAAAAGGCAGCACTTTGCTGTAGTAAAAGCTTGACTGATTGATCAGTCAGCTGTTTGCACCTTGTTACTGAGCGATTACCCCTGTACTGTACCTTGGCTATTTAATCCCTGTATGCAGTGTCGGGTTTACAGAAAAAGCAGCACTGACTGCAACAGCAAGGAAGCATGGCTGGAAAGAGAAAAGGAAAGAATTTCAGTCCTGCTTTGCTGTAATATGGATGGCAGTGTAAAATGTGAATGACAAATTGAAAACCCCACGTTGTTTTAGAGGAGTTCACCACCTGCCTGTGGTTTACCGTGCAAACAGAACCACCTAGATGACTGGGGAATGTTTTTTCTGAATGGTTACGTATGTGCGTGCTGCGCTTTTAACACTGCGGCGTGCTATGGAGCAGCATCTGAATATAGAGCTGAATTGGGATTATTATTTTTTCTTTAAATGCTGACAAAGTTTGCCCTCCATACTTGCAGAAAAAGACCGTCCAGATGCGTATATCAGAGTTTGCAGTAATGTAGCCTGCCTGTACTGTACATTTCTGCACTTGCATTACTGTTTTGCACTTAGTTTTTTTTTTACATTCATAGGTTTTACTAAAAACATTTATTAGTGTAATGTATGTCTTAAAAGAGATTTTTTAACCGCATACACACTGTGGCAGACCTGAGGGCTGCCTATGCCTTTTAAGGGTTGATTGCTTATGTTGCACCTTTGTTTTAAAAACGCAGGGTGTAGGCATTGTTGGCCATCATCTGTTGGATAACACAGTGGAGACCGCTGAATTCAAACCAAAAGTTACCTGTCTGGAGTCTGAACAAATAAAAAGAAAGAGGAGCAGCACTTTAATGCAAACAGGGCAACCTTTGCAGATAAGTGATGCTGTTAATTGTTTTGTTTCATGGTCGATGCTGGAACTTGATGTTTTGTTTTGTTTAGTTTAGTTAGGAACTGGAGCTAGTTTGTTTGCCTTAAGAATGATATCAGTTTTGATATTATTGTTATTATTTGAAGTAAATTTAAAATTCAAAGAAACAAGGTGCTGTGATAACTAACTATTAACAAAGTGAGTTATCATTTGGGGTTCTGATCACCACCTGCTTTTGATAAGCTGGGATATATCTATTTAGTTTTGTTTGTTTGTTTTTTTCTGTGTATGTGTGCAATGGGCTGGCATGACTATTTTGCAGTGTCTGGGATTAGGATAAGGAACAGCCCGACCATCACAACGCGTGTTTGTTTTGTTTACTGTACTGGTGATTGGGGGACATTTTGAATGTGAGGTCATTGTGTGGGTGTTTATACCATCCATCGCTTACTGCGGGTGAATCACGTTAACACAAACGCGCCTGTTCTAAGAGGTGGCGACTGTACTAATAAGACTTTGACAAAAACGATTGCTTGAAAGACAACTTTATACACCAAGAAGCATTTATTCAAATGAGCAGTTTTAGTCAATGCGATAATGCATGGTTGATCCCGGACTCAGAAGGAGAGACTTCCTGTGATGCCGGGTTGCATTTTATAAATCCTTCTCAAAATCATGGTGTGAAAACTTGAGCCAGAGGAACAGGTCAGTCCTACTCACATGAGATAAATTAAGCTTCTGATAAGCTCTTGATTTGTCCAATTAAGTAATTTAGGGTCATCATCATCGGCGATCACTTGAGTCGAGTATGATTGTCCTCCATAGGGTCTTTTATTTGTGGGTCTTCAGATGGCTGTAAAGGCCGATCCGGGAGCCACATATTTTGGTGCAGTGTGGGCAGGGGTGAGTGTTGGTTGTGGTTGGTAGTTGGGCCTTCCTGGTGTTGAGTCTCTCCTTGCGTTGCTGCCGCTTGCTCAGCAGCACAGCGAAGATCCTTTTCGTGTAGTGCAGCCCCCTCTTGAACAATTTTCCTCCAGCTGTGTCTGTTTAATGCAATGTCTTCCCAGTTGTTGGAGGTGATGTTGAATTTCTTCAGGTTTGTTTTGATGTTGTCTTTGTAGCGTTTCTTTTGCCTGCCAGTGGTTTGCTGAGATACCTCTGTCTAACAGATTAGAAGATCAGAGGACAGAAGATGAAGAAATAGATAAAAGCAAAAGTGAGGTGCTCTTATTAGGTGACTCCATTCTACGTTATGTAGACAGTGATTTTTTTTTTTTTTTTTTTTTTTCCCAGTATAGACCCGCTAAACAGGACTGTTACTTGTCTCCCTGGTGCGAGAGTCACAGATTGAATTAAGAATGGACAGTCTTGTAGGACCTATAATAAAAAGCCTGTGATTGTCATGCATTTTGGAACCAATGATGTTAAGCATAGAAGATCAGAGGTTCTAAAGGAGAATTTAGAAATTAAAAGCGTTGGGGAGCAGATTTTATCTGACATATTGACAAAATATTAGTGAAAGTTATTCCTCTTGCGAGAGGATGGCTGAGTCGTGACGTCCCCAGACCAGGAAGCTGACAGAGACATAGACAGGCAGGTACTTGCAGGTTAATGCGCTGTGGTGTATTTTTATTAAAAAAAATAAAATAATGAATCAAAAACAACACTCACAGAGCAAAATAAAAGGTTGAATCAAAACGAACACAAACAAAACAAACCTCCACCAAACAAGCACTGTGCCGGATTAAGTTTAATGGGGAACCGGGGCTGTTATTGTTTTGGGGGACCCTCTTTGCATATTCATTTGCTTCCCTTTACTGTTTTACTACCACCACACTCGAGTCAACATTAATGCCCAATTATTCAGTCTTAGCTGATCCATATTTTACTTGATTCGATGTTTGAATTAGCTCCAGTTTTGAAAATGAGCATTGGCCACAGCGTTAGTTACTGGCAGTTTCAAATACAAAATGGGAAGTGCAAACTGCAGACTCTTTTGTCGTAATAGCAGGTTATCTGGAAATGTGTTGTCTTTATCTCTTATGAATATGTACATGTACAATAAGTTTGTAGTAAATATATATGCAGTCAAAAAATGTTTAGCAAATAATACAAGGATAGTACATAGCGTTTATGTAATGTTGTTTTTTTATTATTTGTGTCAACAGAATCAGCAGAGCTGCACACAAAGGAACAATGTATTTTTTATTGTTATTATGTATTTATTTTTTGTTTTTTTGGGGACCAAATGAGGCAGGCTGTGTTTTAAGACAACCTAAAAACTTCATGGATACCCAGTTTAAGAAAGCTGTACGATATCAGTAAGTCGTGCATGGCCAAATTGGAACTCAGGCACAAACATAGCCTCCCATATTTTAATCTGAAATAGTTTATTTGCATTTGGAACGAGAATTGCTCATTCTAAAAAAACGACTTGGAAACACACAAAACCCGAAACTACTACCAAAATAGAGTGAGAAAAAGGTGAGACTTATTTTTATTTTTCTATGGAGATTGCCCCACTGCAATCCATATAAACCTAGGTCGTTTCCTCCTGTTGATTTCACTCCAGTGTATTTTCCGAAGTACTGGTACCTTCACATACATTTGTTGGTATTATATTACAATAGCGTGTCAGCGTTGGTGTTTTGTTTCACATACCTTCCTCGCGACTGTACTTGTGTTTCTGCTATTCAGCGTCGCTCTCATGCTTCCTAGGTGCTGCTTTGTCAGACATTTACAGGTTCTTATCAGTGCCGCAGCACACCTGATAAAAGTGTCACACCATCGCAGGTCAAGTCATATGATCGGGCAGTCCCTGCTCCTCCAACGCAATACAGCTTGGTAAAACAAACTGTTGTTCTGATCCATACAGTCACCCGCTACTTACTCATTTTTTAGATATTTTATTATAAATTATATATATTTTGGGGGGCCGCTCAAAATCTGAGGCCCTGGGCTGCAGTCCCTAAAGCCCCTGTGTTAATCCGGCCCTGTGTGCTGGTGCTTCCAGCACACGTAGCAATTATCTTTTTTTACTTTTGTTTTTAATTCTTTACCTCGCTCCCTCGTTCTCCACTCTGAACACCCGCACCCCATACAACAAAAGTTGCGGGTTTTTATACATGTGACCATCTCCAGATTAGTAATAAATTCATCACATCCTGCATGAAAATGTGATATCTGCTTGGTCGACAGCCACTGTTTCAATTAATTCGCTGCCAACCACGCATTCTCACAAGATGTCTGACAGAGATGAGCTGCTACCATCACCTCTGCCACACTACATTTAACTGTACAATAAATACACAATACATTTATTTTACAATGCAATCACCCATGTTTTCAACCACACGCAATCTAAATACACCCATAAATTCACCCGTTCTTAAGCCAATACATTTTCAGCAGGGCTCCGCCCTGCCCCCTATTTACATGCAGGGCTCTGCCTTGCCCCCTATTTACACGCAGGGCTCTACCCTGCCCCCTATTTACACGCAGGGCTCTGCTCTGCCCTGCCCCCTATTTACACGCAGGGCTCTACCCTGCCCCCTATTTACATGCAGGGCTCTGCCCTGCCCCCTATTTACACGCAGGGCTCTACCCTGCCCCCTATTTACACGCAGGGCTCTGCCCTGCCCCCTATTTACACGCAGGGCTCTGCCCTGCCCCCTATTTACACGCAGGGCTCTTCCCTAGATTATGTTCAGCATGTTAAAGGACCTACTCACAATCATGGCCATACTTCAGACCTAGTCACCACTTGTGGCTTAGCCGTTCACAACCTGTCAGTGTTAGATCTAACCATCTCCAATCATCTTACTATCCTTTTTGAAACCAATCGTCCTCGACCCACCCAAACTGCTCTGCTGCGTACTGTTAAACAGTTAATACATTCTTCAACTGCACCAGAGCTGTCTCATACGCTTAATATCACCTGCTGCTACGAACTCTCGGTCAGCTGATGCGGTAGTAGACACTTATAATAACGTTCTGTCAAGGGTCTTTGACAAAGTAGCCCCAGTTAAAACTAGAAAAATCTCCCTAAAGTGTACCTCACCTTGGGTAAATCTAGATTTATGCCAAATGAAAAGAGAAGGTTGTAAACTGAAAAGCAGGTGGAGAAGTAACAAATTGCATGTACACTATGAAATCTGGAAGCAACATCAATTCAAGTATAGCACAGCTCTGAGGGCAACCAGATGTTCTTATTTTTCCTCCCTTATTGAAACAAACAGGTACGTTTTTCTATTGATAAGCTGGTAAATGACTCCTCTTCATTTTGAATCATCAACGTTTAAATGTGAGTAATTTCTTAATTACTTTCAAAATAAGATTATTAATATTAGGAATCAAATTTCCACGGATGGCTGTCTTTTGAATATGCAGCAATCAGATTCGTTTTGCTATGGAATCTTTCTCTCAGATTACAGTACAAGAGCTCAATAAATTGGTAATGCAAATTAATTCTTCCACTTGATTGTTGGATTCAATTCCAACCAAAATTCTAAAAGCAGCTTTCTTTAACCCTTTGCGGTCCATTTATTCAGCACGTCTCAAGCACGTCAGGTCCAATTTATTTTCACACACGCAGTTTATTTTAGACACACTGTTTTAAAAGTATTTTTTTCACAGTAAAACAGGTTTAAAAGGCATATCAACAGGACACTCAGTACTGAATCTCCAGCCCCGCCTCACCCCTTGTTCGCTGTATTTTTCACATACCTCTTCATAGTCTTGCATACCGATAAATCATCTCCTGATCACTCATTTTATCACCAAACTCCTCAATAATGCAATTATCACATGATGCAGAAGCAGCTATCTTGTTTGTTTTATGTCCGTGTTATCTCTGTGTTGCCGGGGCTATGTGTATTGCTCAGATCCACCCCTTTTTTTCAGTTCCTATCGGTCTCACTCGGCCATTGAATGGTTTTCTTGGCTTTTTCCGGAGAAAAAACGAGACCTGTTTTTTACGTCTTTTTGATGATGTCGGACAGGGTCTGACATTGGACCGGAAAGGGTTAATTAAAAAAAAAAACCTGGCCCTCTATATGTTTATTTCTTTATTCTCTTTTCCAGTACTTTTGTTTTCCCTGCAGAGATCGCAAGGCTCTCCATGCAGCTTTGGAGCGTCAGCCAAGTCTGACCTCTCTCAATTTAGATGTCTCAGTAAGCCATCCTCTATCCTTCTTTAGTTTCCCCTTGGGGGAAGTTACCTCGCTTCCTGGCCTTGGAGGTTGACCGGTTCAGCTCCAAGTAGTCAAGAATGCTATAATTAGTTAGTTTTCTTATTTCTGAGTAATCTCTTCAAATAGCCATTTGTCTCAGTTATATATAATTTGTACTTCCTTCCTACTGCCTTTTATTTGGACATTTTCTTGGCATAACTCTTTTATCCAAAGCGAGGTAGAGACTTGGGGGTGAACTATATCAACTACCGCTGCTGCAGAGTCACTTACAATAGGACCTCGGTTTTATGGCTCATCTGAAGGACGGAGCACAAGGAGGATAAGTGACTTGCTCTGGGCCACACACAGTGAGTCAGTGGCTGAGCCGGGATTTGAACTGGGAACCGCCTGGTATCAAGGCCCTTTCTTTAACCACTAGACCACCAAGCCTACTGATGTGTAAACAAAGGCAAAACCATGAATAAAGACAGACATTTAAATCGAGTTACATGGTTATGTTTACCAGGGCATCTAGTTACCTAAAATGGATCCATTCTATAGGAAATGACGAAAATGGAAGACATAATCCATCTCTGTCATTAGACATTGTCACTTCAAGCACTACTTTGTTTTTTGATCAGAGAACCCAGGGGAAGTTAACAGGGAGACATATAGATAGTTCAAACCCTAAAGTGCATTGTTTGTATACTGGCTTACAGTGTGATGCCTTAGACAACTTTTGATTTGAAGTTTCAAGGATTCAGAGAATGGACCAAACAGCTTGTGTTACCAAGTTGAATGATACTTCACTGTAATCTTGCCTCTGCTTCTATAGAACTTTTCCTCCTCTTTGTGCATCAGAAGAATTAAATCTAAACATTTGATCTGTTTTGGCAGCTCTTATCTTTAAGTGAATAATGTATTTAAAAAGTTCCGGCAACTCCATTAAAATTAATTGGATATGATCTCATGTCCTCTACCTCATGTATTTTAGAGATTAGAAAGGTAATCCTCAGACTGATAACATATTTTCTGGTACTAGTGTGTTATTTATTGCTTATTAAGATACAGGTATATACAGAGAGATGTTTTTATTATATAACACCACCAGCAGTGTGGAGTAGTGGTTAGGGCTCTGGACTCTTGACCGGAGGGTCGTGGGTTCAATCCTAGGTGGGGGACACTGTTGCTGTACTCCTCCCAGTGGAGGACACTGCTGCTGTACCCTTGAGCAAGATACTTTACCTAGATTGCTCCAGTAAAAACCCAACTGTATAAATGGGTAATTGTATGTAAAAATAATGTGATAATGTATAATGTGATATCTTGTAACAATTGTAAGTCGCCCTGGATAAGGGCGTCTGCTAAGAAATAAATAATAATAATAATAATAACACCAGCTCTGTTTAATTATTCCAGCCTTGGTCTAAAATAGATGTCCTTCCAAACAGTAAAAACCCACTTCTCAGTATGTTTTAATAAACATGTTTATTTTCATTTAAACATGTGTGTTTAACAAACTTGGCTTCTCTCTAGCTAAAAATTCCCTTCTCCACCAGTCCTTTGACAACTTGTAGATGGGAGTCTGAGGGGCCCTTCTCTCCAGTCTGAGTTACTTTTTAATTAATAGGAAACTACATCTGTAAGCACTTTTCCAAATTAATTGCATTAGGGCATTCCTTGGCTGGATTTAAGAAACTGCCCACACCGGTATATCCACTGATAAAAAGAATATTCTACAACAAAGCTCTCATTAATTTTATAGATAACATATTGAGGTAATGAGAGTAAGATCATTTTCTTGTACCATAAGGTACCTTTCATTAGTTAACATAAGATTATACATGATTAAAATACCTTAGATCTAAGACAGCGTCTGACCTGTAAGTCCCGCTTTGGATGCCAAGATTCATTTTTCCCTGTCTGCTAATGTCCAAGGTTGCTTTGCTCATGCAGGCAGAGATGAGAGACCTTTTTCAGTAAGTCTACTGATAAGGACTTGTAGCTTCATGCATTTACCAATGGTTTTTAATTAGGTCACATTTTGCACTGAATTATTTCATTTTTAGACTTAACAGTTTCTGTTTTTCTATTACATTAAAACCTTTACACTTATATTCTGTTTCAATTTGATTGGAATACCTATGTTTAGCTTAAAGGCTGCTTCCAAATCAAGTGTACCTCATTTTCTAATAAGAAATTTGACACTGAACACATTTTCCAGTTAATGAGATCCTCGTTTCTGCCGTCCCTCTCAAGAATATAAGCCTTGGCACTGGCAGCTCTCAGATAAGGAAAGCTAGTACTTTTCACAGATATTTATCAGTCAGCCCAACCTCAATTGAGTGAGCTCCCATTACTCAAACTTACACAGACCCTATATTAATATTCAAAAAGGAATACAATCCTACAATATTACTTATAAGCTTAATAAAGAGTATATCATAACATTATCTCGAACAATTTGTTTTAACAATTTGTTTTCAACATCCAGTTCATGTCAAGCAGATCAGCTGGTTCCAGCAAGATTCAAATTCCCTTTCTTTTCTAGCTCTGAGTAGCTCTCAGATAAGGGAGGCCCATGTCTTAAGTCTTATGTGTGGCCAGTTTCCGAGAACTAATAAGCAAAGGCACACATGACATAGGCACACAGATATGCTTTTATCTAACATTGGATAATTGCCTGCACTCCCTTTTCTGCAACAGTTTTTCTGTTGGCTTTATTTCCTTTAAACAGAATTATTACAATATTTTAATTTTTTATTTTCACAAATGTTCAATTTGTATCCCAAAGATCGTCCTGCTTCCAGCAGGGGTGACAGTCTTGGGTTAGACTCTACTCTCAGTGGATCTGTCAAAGCCACTACAGGATCCTTTATCCATTTCTGCACATCACAGGTGTAGGTGACAGTCTTTAAAAGCCTGATACCTGCAAAAAATCTTAAACCTTGTTAGCCGGGCTCCCATCTTTACATTCTCATTTCCATCATCAGTGGGGAAACTTCAAAGAAATGAAGCTGGTTCTATCAAAGAGCCATGCATCTCTGCCGCATACACCTTTCACTCAAAAAGTGTACACGGGAGGAAGGGTTTTAGGGTCACACATGGCAACACAATCAAAGAGATAAGGTCAACTTTAAATGTCAAAAACATTTACCCTTTTCATATACAGACAAATTGACCTGAATTTATTCGCTACCCACTGGGTTTCTGTTAAAGAGAACAATAGTTTTAACCTTTCTGCCCCAGGCTGCCAGCTGACATTTAATTGAGTATGTTAAAAAGGCATTTTATCAGTCAACATTTTACTTAAATGTTGAGTATGTATGTGTACTTGAATGATATAACCTTTACTGCTGTTTCTCCAAAAACAAAGCTTCCTATAACAAGAGTTTAAAAGCAGAATGCCCACCGGAGCCCTGTTACATAGCCCAACTCTACAAACTAATTATCCAGCAATTATTCTACATAAATATCAAGTCAAAACTAACTATGACCCAGAAAGTAAATTAGGTAAATGTACTGTGGGCTGTGTGGGCTAACAAGAAGAGGAGAGATAAATGAGTTTTGTTACAATAGTGTCCAGTATATTTGACATTGAGAAACTTGGCATTAACTAGGTGTGGGAACATACACAGGGCAGTAACACTGGTTATTGGTTAACACTGGTGAAACCAATGTCCGGTTGTCCGCGTTAATATAAATTGTTAAAAAATATTTACGAAAATAATGTAACTCATATTATTATCTTGGCACCCAAATAACATGCATTATCTTAACTTTTATTTTTTGTCATTGAGATCTGTTCCCCTAGTTTTGTACATCAGCATTTTCAACAGCCTAAAATAGTCTGCCTTCAGAGAGGAATAATACATCTGTAGTGCACTGACCTTAGTTTCCACCAATGCAATGGCAAGGTGCTGGTTCATTCTTTATATAATAAATAATTACTTTTTAACAAAGTGTGGCCACTAGAGGTCAATTTATTATCCACTATACAAGTGTTAAACTACCCTGAATCGATAGTCCAGGGGGTAGCAAGAGTGCTTGGGTGCAATATGTCATCATTTTAATGAAATATGGATTATTTTAAGACTGTTATACAGACATCTGGTGTCAGAAATAGTGCTCACTTTTTCACTGCTAAACCAAGTCATCTATTACTGTGGTTTGAAATCAATGGCAAACTGTCATGCAGTGTACCGTAGAAATGTTAGTAAAGTTATATTTGGAATTCCAGAATAAATCAGGGATATTATTTGTAATATTAATAACAAGTGTGTCAATACAAAAAGTATGCATGGAACTGTTTAACCTTGTTTTAGTAGCATTAATCACAGTTGTGATTGTTACTGCCAATGAGCAGTTGAGTTGTATGACAGGATTTAATAGATATTTGCTTTATTTATTATTATTATTATTATTATTATTATTATTATTATTTATTAATTTATGTATTTATTTATTTTATACAAGGCGACTTACAGGTGTTACGGGGCAATAGAAGGTTAAAATGCAGGCTTAATATAAATAATACCACTAACATACAAAATGAACAAGGATGCAGCAAGTTAGGACTACAACTACAAGTTATATCAACAATTACATAATAATAGTGCAATAGTGCAAGGATAGTGCTTTAGCTGAGGATCTAGTAATGTGGTGCATAGTACGAGGGGCAGATCAAGAAGTGCAGTCTAAACAGGTGTGTCTTAAGAACATAAGAAAGTTTACAAACGAGAGGAGGCCATTCAGCCCATCTTGCTCGTTTGGTTGTTAATAGCTTATTGATCCCAGAATCTCATCAAGCAGCTTCTTGAAGGATCCCAGGGTGTCAGCTTCAACAACATTACTGGGGAGTTGGTTCCAGACTCTCACAATTCTCTCTGTAAAAAAAGTGCCTCCTATTTTCTGTTCTGAATGCCCCTTTATCTAATCTCCATTTGTGACCCCTGGTCCTTATTTCTTTTTTCAGGTCAAAGAAGTCCCCTGGGTCGACATTGTCTATACCTTTTAGGATTTTGAATGTTTGAATCAGATCGCCGCGTAGTCTTCTTTGTTCAAGACTGAATAGATTCAATTCTTTTAACCTGTCTGCATACGACATGCCTTTTAAACCCGGGATAATTCTGGTTGCTCTTCTTTGCACACTTTCTAGAGCAGCAATATCCTTTTTGTAACAAGGTGACCAGAACTGAATACAATATTCTAGGTGAGGTCTTACAAATGCATTGTAAAGTTTTAACATTACTTCCCTTGATGTAAATTCAACACTTCTCACAATATATCTGAGCATCTTGTTGGCCTTTTTTTATACCGTCCCCACATTGTCTAGATGAAGACATTTCTGAGTCAACATAAACTCCTAGGTCTTTTTCATAGTTCCATTCTTCAATTTCAGTATCTCCCATATGATATTTATAATGCACATTTTTATTGCCTGCATGCAATACTTTACACTTTTCTCCATTAAATTTCATTTGCCATGTGTCTGCCAAGTTCGGAATGCTGTCTAGATCATTTTGAATGACCTTTGCTGCTGCATCAGTGTTTGCCACTCCTCCTATTTTTGTGTCGTTTGCAAATTTATCGAGTTTGCTTGGATGCATCTGAAAATAAGAAAGCAAGTCAGCAAGTCAGTTTTCTCGTCTAAGTGAGGCATATACTGTTAATCGAAGGACAATTGGAGACATTCTAATGGATAAATCAATCAATCAATCAGTCTTTATTTTATATAGCACCTTTCATAGTGGACCACCATCACAAAGGACTTTACAAGATGCAGTAACAACAAGAAAATCCATGATACTTTAAATACAGAGAAATGCATAATACATGATATACAGTAAAAAAAAAACTATGCATAAAAACAAATGGCTTACCTTGATGGAACGGGTTGATTTGTTTAACATGAAAAAGGCGTGACACAGTCTAAAATAAGTGACTTTTATAAACCACAGTAAATATTAAAAAAAAAAAATATGGTAAGAAGTTTGTTTGTTTATGTGCAAGTTTTGTACAAATGAAGGCTAACTTAAACTAAAGTATCAGTTTTGTAAACAGCAGAATTTTTTTTTTTTTTTTACTTTTTGTTTAGAAAAAGTGTTTGCCTGTACATACTCAACGTTTTTTTTTTTTTTTTAACTTTCTTTGTCAGGGTGATTAGTACATATATTTAGGAAAAGTCAGGAAAGCACAGCTCAGTATCTTAAACACGCACCGCAATTGGTTGTTCTGGTGTTAATACATATCGGGATGCCTGGAAACATACTCATCCTCACAAGTACAGTGAAGAACACATCACCATCTATGGCACACTTGGCAATTCTGTGATGGCTAGTTAGGGTAGACAGTTTTCTTTTATGGATATCTATGTCCCACATTAGGTGACAATTCAGTTAAAATGTCATTGGTTAATGTAATACTGGAAACTTGAATAATCAAAGGGGCTTACATGTACTGAGCAAGAAGAATAGTCCTCTGGAACTATCATAAAAAGCAATTTGTTAAATGGTAAGAGTACTCTGTTTAAAAAAATTCTGGCAATTCTACATTTGGAAACGTGTTAAACATTTTGTCATCTGCCAACATGAAATATTATTCTTAGGTTTAATAGCTGTTGCTGCAGAATCTTCCACAGTTTATCAAAAAGCCTGTCTTCTTTAGCACAAGATTTGTAGAAACAAATACTGCAGCTGACAAAGGCGCTCTGTTGATCTGTATGAGATCTCTCCTCTCTATAAACTGCACCATGGGCATAAGAACCGTCTTGCTTGTCTCTCTGAGTTACTGCTGAGACTAGTGCCTGCCCCTTCTCTGTATTCTATCTGAATGTCACTTTATGCTTGAGTTCAATACCTTGTCAAGGTCTAGCCATCTTGTGATCAGGTTGAAGAAATGGGTTGTGGGAGATAAGAGACCTTCATAACTTTGTTCATTTGGTAAAAGACATTTTGAAAAAAATATAATTAATTGGCAGGTATCTCTGCATTTTAATGATGACTGCCCAGTGTATTATTATTATTATTATTATTATTATTATTATTATTATTAGAGAAAATTAAGTAAATGAGCATACAAGAAAGGGAGTAGTAGCATTGGCAGAAAGCTTGCAAAAATATGAGTGATCAGTGACATCGCTCTAAACAATCAATTAATCCTATATCTAACCTTACATGTAGAACGCAGACTGGGCAGTAAATTACAATGTCTAAACATAGTTTTACAATTACACTAATTAAATTGATGTGTCTAAATGTTGCTTGATTAAACCTACAGTTAAAAAAAATAAAACAGGGATGGTGTCACGTATAGCTCTTTGGTGATGTCAGGCCAGGAAGTAGACAGACAACAGTACTGGTGTTGAATGTGCTGCTGCACGGTTTATTATAAATAAAAGGTTTAAACAAACAAAACACTTCACAAAAAAGAAAACGACACGATGACCAAAACAGACAAAAAACAGACACGGAACAAACAAGCACGTATCGTGGAAATGGTTTACTTTAGGTTTCACTCCTACTCACAACTCCCGTTCCACCTCTGAACACACCAACCCAGAGTGAGTGATTCAGGCCTCTATATCTACAGCTGTGCCGGGACTCAATTGTTAATTTAATCATTTACTTGAATCCTGGCACATGAACTAATTTGTGCAATCCCCGTGCCCACATACAAATACATACTTTACTCTGCACGTGAAGTGATTGTGCAATCCCCGTGCCTAAATACAAATATACATTTTTAATACATAGCCCAATTTATACCCCGTGCACCAATACATACACACCACTTAAAACATAAAACACAAAATACGCACAGGAGCGGGGCACCCCACCACAGTTGGGTTGCAACTAAAGGAACGCTACTAGTTGCCATTGAGGTAGCAAACTTATATAATGTTACAATTATTTTGTTAAGTATTTGTGTTCAAACTTTAATTAAAATGGCAGGGGTACCCGAGTGACTCACCTGCTAAAAGCACGACTGTGTAGTGTGCAGGGTGAGTCATTCATCCAGGGAGCACAGGTTCATGTTCTGGTTGTGTGAAGTCGCCGGTCCTCGCTGGGGATTCCGGAGAGAGCAGCGCATTGGCCTAGACAGGCAAAACCGAACCGGACTGTTTCTCCTCATTGCGCTGCAGTGGACTCTACCGGCCAGGTGCCCAGTGAGCTCGGGTGGAGACCTGCAGGGCTGGCCTTTGTTGTCCACATGCCGTAGCTCACTGACATCCCCTCTTGAGTTCCTGGGTGTAAAAGAGGAAGCTGGCTCGGTTGTGGGATCGGAGGACGTCCACTGAACCTTCAGTTCCCCTGAGCTGTGTGGGGAATTGCTGCGATGAGGAAAAAAAAGAATTGGACATTCTAAATTGGGGAGAAAATCAGGGGTAAAAAAATTTGCCACTCTAAAAAAAAAAAAAAAAAATTAAAATGGCAATTAAACACATAGTTATCTGAAGCAACTTTTTTGTGAGAGTTACGGTTACGTACAGTACATGTATGTATTAACACAAGTTTTCTAATGATAATACATGACTTATTTAATTTAGTAAGGTCAACAAATGATGCTATAATCACTATTATTAAATTACACCTGTCTTCATGTTTTCCTTTTACTCTTTTTTCTTACTGCAGGCCTCTCAAACTGGGATCCTTTACGAAGGCTCATTTTTAACACAACTTAATGAAGAGGAATGGAGCATCCAGCCCAACATTCTGTAAATAGAAGCTTGAAGATGACATTTAAGTTAGATTTACTTTGCACAAAAAGCATTGACACTACGGGTTTGTTGATACTGTATGAACAAGATTGACAACCATTGGCTATCTGCATGATTTCTGGCTATTCAGTACCTCTTTAATGACCTCATCAAAGCTACCCGAATGACCCTATAAAAGCTTGTTGAATGTTAAAGGCAATTTAATGGCCCTGTAAAAGATAGCTAAATGGCTTTGTTAAAGCTGTTACTTTTTGATGACAGCAAACCATTTTGCAGGATGACCGTTTCTCAATAGTGCTTTAGGTATTCTTTGAGTTTCCAAGCTAACTATATATCTCCATATACAGAAATATGGAGCCAATGAAGGTCTTTTGTGTTGGATGATATCTGAGTCCTTTGTTTAAGGTACACTCCCACAGTCCTACAGTACATACTGTTTTGATCTTGTTGGTCACTGAAATCTTGAGAGACTTTATAAGAATTTCCATTATATAGCAGCAGTTAAATTGGACATACAGCATATTCTTTTTACCGATTTAATTATATAACACTAATTTAAGGAATATGCCCCTACTGTAATTAAAAACATAGCGTGTGTTCTAAAAGTTTATACTATGGTAAACTGTGGTGGGGATGCGGAAGTTTCCATGCCTATACTATACTATGAGTCTGAATAGACATGTACGCTTATTAACTGACTGACAATGAACAGGATGAAGTGCATCAGCTTCGTGTAAAATAAACACCACAATACATCAAACCTATGTTTCAGTCACGCATCTGCTTTGCACCCAGCACTATCCTGTTAATGTTGAATCCGTTAATAAACATATATGCTTTAGCGATCAAACAATGAGCGAGTCTGTTATCTACTAGTATGTATGTTAATTCAGACTCTTGTGATACTGTGACAGAAAGAATGAATCTTGGTTATAAATCTCCCTCCTGACCTGTGAGAGCGCTGTGTAAAGGGAACAGAGTGCCCTGGACTGGATGGTCGGACAATTCATTCCAGGGAAAGGTGGAAGTTGGCCATCTAGAAAGGGGGCGGAGGTACGGTACACCAAGTCATTGCCCCAGTAGGGAAGCTATTTGGCAACCGCGGATTGGAGGAGAAACGATTGCACTCACTAACCAAGGAGACGTAACTGATGGTACAAAAGGGGACGCGGCTAGGTGATCTGTTCCTTTTGTTATGGTTAATAGCGAACCGCGAAAGGAAGAACTGTAAACTAACCGTGAGTGTTTTGTTTGTTTGTCGTGTCTAATTGTACTTGTTTGTTCTTGTTAGGCTGCTAACATGATCCGCAGCTGTCGTTTAAGGCCAGCACCAACCCCAGACAACACTTCACAACTGTTCACAAATAAATTGTATTTCACCACTCGCACTTTAGCACTCACTCTGGACTTGTGATCGTGTGTGTTTAAAACTGTGTTTATTGTTTCGGGACTGAACCCTGTGGACTTAACTGAGCAATTGCCAGTTCTCATTATTATTTACTGTTGTCAAGTGACTTTAGATTACAATTAAAACCATAATTTCACCAGTAACTTTGTTGTTTGTTATTCTCTTGAACACTGCATCACCTCTACACCTGCGCACTGCAAACCACTTTGCCACAGATACTCTTTTGTACCAATTGAGAACTGTAAGCTCACCTCCCATTCCTTAAGAGCACAGTCATTTTATGTCACTATACCATGCATTTACCAACTTTTGGATTGGATGGCCCAGTCAGAATATAATAACAAAAGAATAAATCACATTCTTGTCTGCTTTTCTTAATAGTGTGACTTCATGCTCCTTCTTTCTAAGCCAACGATGCATCAGAACAAAATATCATTTACCAGATATTGTAAAATGAATGGTTTGTTTTCCCAAACACACATAATGTCTATGTCAACACTCATATGGATTAATTATACATAAAGTACAGTTTCCATTCTTGAAATACTGAGTGTTTACAGTATGTAGTCTGCTGTCACAGGCTCTTTCAAGTGTGCTTTGTTGTAATTATAAGCCGGTTCATCAATTTACCCATTTTATTTGTATTGTGTTGCATTTTTTTATGGATTTAAATAAAAGAACAGAGAAACTGAGAACAGTTGCTATTCCTGACAGTTGCATTTTTGAGTGGTGATGAGGAAACAACAACTTCCATTTATCACGTCAGGAATGATGTCGATTTGTTTGACCTTTTAAGAACAAGGGAACAATAGCAACATGCATTACTTTGTCTGTGGCTAAGCAGATTGAGGCTTAAATCAATACTTTTATTTGTTAGAGAACAATAAAAGCACCAAAACAAGCTTGTTTGACGGAGCAAAAAAAGTAAGAGATCAATTCTGTTTCATTCAGACCACACAGAAGGGCTACCTCTACCGCTTACCATAAATAATTCAGAGGCTTCACAATATCGTTAATATACATTCCTTTATATGGATTTTAACTTGGGGGACCAGCTCTTGTCAAAAATAATTTACAACACTTGTGCTATTGTGGGTGTGCTTCTAAAAGAGCATTTCTAAAAAATATGTTAACAGTTTTTCTTACACTAAAAGACCCAAGTCACTTTCAATCAGATTTAAATGATTGATGTACAGTATAGTACATGTAACAGGTTGATATAGATTATGCGGTCAGGTTTAAACATTAAGATACAAAGAGAACATTGGACCATTTTATAAAGGACTGCTTTTGATTAATTAAATCAATTTTGCAGTTCATGAACCCCTTTTCAACTGTTAGCACTGTTTATCCCAAGATAACCCATGTTTAGAAACACATGCCCCTATTCACAAAACATTACATATTGTTTTAAGGGATGTTTTTGAAATCTCATTTTTACATTGCAGGTCATTAAACCTCTGTCAGCTGCAGCAAATACATATGTATTTTTACTATTCTCACTCTTCTGGGGGAACATCTTCCAAGATCTCTCCCTCCTCTTGATGTAAGGGCCCACACAAGCACACTGAAGCCTGCCATTTTCTCCACTAGAGCAATGAATAGGCTACAAACCTGATTTCTATGTTTTACAACCAGTAAGTAACAGTGACAGGGAGCCCGCCCCTGTGCATATTTTATGTTTATATGTATGTATGTAGTGGTGCATGGAGTGTGGGTTATATAGCACAGGTGATTTAAAATGTATATTTGTAGTGAACAATCCCTTCACGTGCAGATTAAAATTGGTATTTATATGGGGGCACGGGGAGTGCACAATTAGTTCACGTGCAGACTGTGCCTGTTCAAATTGAACGATTTAACAAGCAGTCGAGCCAGGCACAGCTGCATAAGAGAGGCACACATCTTTCACTCGGGGTTGGTGTGTTCAGGGCGAAAGAACAGGAGAGAGAAGGAGAGTAAGAGCATTCTAAAAACTAACGCAGTTGTTACTCGTGCTGACATAACTCCACACGAACTCCACACTGTGTTTAGTGTTCGCCGTGTTTTGTCTGTCTGTTTTGGCCATCGTGCCTTTTGCTTTTTTTCAGTGTTTAGTGTTTTTATTGTCAACAAACTCGTGCATCAGCACTTCCATACCACAGTACTTCTCTGATTTCCTTCCTGGCCTGATGTCACCACAAGCCATCGTGTCACAGTAGCCTATAATGTTCAGACGAGTTAATAATGCAATTTAATGTATGCGTTACTGTGACCAGGCTGGCTGGTGGTGACGTCAGACCCAGAAGAGATAGACACACAGACAGCACTGGGGTAAATGAAAGTGCTGCTTGCGCATTTTAATATTAAATAGACAAAATAAAAGGTCTGAACAAACAGAACACTAATACAAAACAAAACGGCACAGTGGCCAAAACAGACTAACAAACACACGGAACAAACAAGTATCGTGCTGGTGTAAAACCTGCAAAACAATTAACAATAAAAAATTTTATGTGTTTGTACACACATGAACAATACATTTTAAATAACAATACAAATAATATAATACACACAGGGGTGGGGTGTAACCCGTCAGAGCTACAAATAACAAAATACTTAAATGACCAAATTATTGAATAATTAAACAATAGTTTTTTATTATTACTATTGGCTTAAATACATGGTCCTAAACACAGAAATTATGTAAGGAAATGATACCGTTAAGACACATCTAATTCTCCACCTGGTCTGAGGCATGTGTTAATTATGATGCAGGTGAGGGCCAATTAACGACACAATACCGATTTATGAATCAGACAAATAATATGCTAATGAGAAAATTGGCCTCCAAGGGCACGTTATTCTAATGACGGTAAATGCTTTTATGAATCACCCAATTAAATACTGTCATGTGGAACACGATTACTGGCACGATCAAGGAGGCGGTAAGTTTTATGCATATAAGTCTCAAGCCTGTTTACTGGTCGAATGATAAAAAGCCCTTGCAGCTCAAGTTATAAGTTAATTCATTCTCATCTCATCATTTGTTTCCAAAGCACTGATTAGCCTAAGAGAATGTTTAGTAAACACTTTTTAAAAAGTGCTTTAAAAACCATTCCTTTTAATAGTCCGTACATTTTGTGAATAACCGCGACCCTCAGCAGGAGAAGCGGAATGATAATGGATGGATGGATGGATTTTGTGAATAGGTACCATAAATTCAAACTCAATGTATTTAGGGGGGGATTTTCAAACATCAGTGTTATTGTATGGAACCCGCGGCATAGTAACGACAGCTTTAGTAGCAAGTGATTTTCAAACTGAATTTGTTAATAAAATCAATGGAGTCGATGAGGTCGTTAATGAATGCATTTCTTGTTAATAAGCTTAATTTTGCAAGTCACGTACATCGCTTCCTGTCTCAATGACTAGATAAGGGGAACTAATCAAAATGCATGTTAACGAGATCAAGGAAAATGAATGGAAGCATAGTTGGCTTTTATGGAAACTGCTAGCACACAGCGAGACGGCTCTCCCACCAGCGAGCAGCAGCCAAATGGAAATAAAAAATAATGGGAAGATATATTTTGTGTATAATTTGTAAACTTCATTTAAAATTGTGCATTTTGTCTTCCAGAATGTACATTTATTTAGAACACTTCAAATATAAAATGCTGATTTACGATTATCTGGTGTGTGGGTAAAAATTGGACGGCACGGATTTAAAAAAAACAAAAAAACAAAACATTAAACCCCACTAGTCATGAAAAAAAAACAACTTTTTTTTGGATGGGGTGGGGGGTAAGGCCATCTATGTATATTGGTTGGAATTTAATATGTATGATTTTTATTATGTATGATTGTAGGCTATACATAAATATGTTTGAAGTGTCATTTGTGTTTGCAGTTGTTAGTTATTATACATGTATACCATTATTATTATTATTATTATTATTATTATTATTATTATTATTATTATTATTATTATTATTATTTATTTCTTAGCAGACCCCTTATCCAGGGCGACTTACAGTCGTAAACAAAAATACATTTCAAGAATCACAGTACAAGTGATTATACAATTAAGAGCAAGATAAATACAATGACTTTGGTTCCAGCAAGTACAAGTATGACAAAATACGATGTATGTAAATACCATGTCTGTAACACTTCATTTTATATTTATTAAGCTTTTAAAATTACAATAGAACTCTCTAACAAGGATGCATTGCAAATGTGCAATCACCGGGAGGAAACTTTTTTGTATTGTCTAGTGTGCCATTTTCTATACCAAGATTTCATTATTTAGTCTTAGGTTTTTATTTGTATAATTCAAATACAATCTTCAGTAGAGGTCAGTTGTTATATAATGTATGTATCCAGAGTTCAGATAGGCTGCAGCTGCATTGATCATTTCTTGTTTGTAACATTATACTGTGTGCAAATAACGGTATATCATTTTCGCAATACAACAAACGTTCCATAAGGTTACAAATGGTTAAAACAAGTGAATAAATCTCATTAATAACCACAAATATAGAAAAGGCTAAAATACTTTCATAACTACAAATATTGAATTATCTAGGTAGTCTTACATTGCCATCTGGTGTATTGGGTCTCTGAAATTATTAAACTCTAATGTAAGAGTCAAGACAGGAGCCAGGGACATTTGCACATATGTTCCAAATGTTATAGGATGCATCACAAATCACCTGCACGTTTAGTGAATGTTGGAACCCTTCCTGTTCACACGCTCATGGTGCTGCAGTGATTTGAGTGCATTACCCTGGGGAATCCAGCAATGTCATAAAACTCCCTTTTAATATTTGGGGAATCCAGCAATGTCATAAAACTCCCTTTTAATATTTTGTAGCTGCTCCTAATTAAGTGGGATACTGATATATTCATTAACCCTCTTTATCAAGTCACCCGTGACCCTTTGAAATGACCCAGACACATAGAAGGACAATACTGCTAACACCTTCATATGTGGGGGTACGCCTCACCCCCTTTCATAGGCAATTCAAGGTCCTCCCGCAGAGTCTGACAGAGGTCGACAAAATGCCCTATACAGACGCAATCGAGTTTTTAGATCATCATCTGGCAAATCTAAAAATGAACCCTGGTCCTGTAAACTCTCTCTCTGTATCATCGCCGTCACAGCCGGGGTCTGTCAATCTCACACTGAAGCTCTGAAATTAAATCTACTGCTGCTGCAACTGCTGCTGCCACTCCCAGCAAATCCATACTGCAGTCTGTTTATTCTATTTTTTTAACACCAAATAACTTAAATACTGTTTCAAGGTGAGTTATATACTTTTCCTTTAATTAAAACCCTCCTTTTCCAAGTGCATTAACTCCTGTTAAATTATGACAATTAACACGGATTACTATGCAAACAAAAGAAATAGTTGCAAGAAACATTGCTCTTTAAGATATTACCATTACTTCATAAATCAACATAATTTCGGAAATCACATTAGCACAATTATTTAATAACGAAACAGGCATAATGACTGCTTGAAAATGCCCAAATCAATGTTACTTACCGATTTGTTCATTAACACTGCAGTTATTAATTACAAACTTGAAAATTCCCACCCCTTACTATCCTGTTCTAATAACAAGAAAATTATGCTTAATATTGTGAAAATATCCTTTGCTTATCCAACTGTTTTTTAAAATCATTTACTCTGGTTTCCATTCATCTTTTATCCGACTTCAATGCTTATAAAAGTGTGACCTCCTGTGTGTTATATGTTGTGTGTGGTGTGTTAATGTTGGTGTATAGATATTGATATTGGTGTATAGATAAATGGGTGTGTGTAGCACAAGTTATTTAAAATGTACAATTGTGGGGGGCTCCCGAGTGGTGCATCCGGTAAAGGCGCTCCGCGTGGAGTGCAGGATGCGCTCTATAGCCTGGATGTCATTGGTTCTAGTCCAGGCTATTCCACAGCCGACCGTGGACGTGAGCTCCCAGGGGGCGGCGCACAATTGGCCTAGCGTTGCCCGGCTACTGGCAACATTGCTGCTTGTGAACCCCTTGAAGTCCCTGTTCTTGGCCCAGGACTTTGAGCGAGACTTTGGGGATTTTAGGGGGGGAGGTGGCCATTGAGGCCATGTGTGCTGCGCACAAGGGGGGGGATATGTGGCAATGTGCCCCGCCCCTGTGTGCATTTGTGTGTTATATGTTGCGTGTGGTGTGTTAATGTTGGTGTATAGATATTGCTGCACGGGATATAAATGGGTGTGTATAGCAATAGTTATTTAAAATGTATAATTGTATTTAGGCACGGGGATTGCACTTCACGTGCATTTAATGTAGGTAATAGTATAGAGCACAGGGTTGCACAGAATTAGTTCATGTGCTGGGATTCAAGTGAATAATTAATTAGTAATTGAATCCCGGCACAACAGTATATATAGATGCATGTTTTACTCACTCAGTGTTATGTGTTCGGTGAGTGGAGAACGGGTGTGGAGAGGAGAGAATTTAAAAAACAAAGGAAAATCAAAGGAGTATTTTTACTCACCGTGTTTGTTTGTCTGTTAGTCCACTGTTTGTTTTAGTGTTAATCCATTTTGTTTGTCTGTTTATTTTGGCCACAAGTGCCGTGTCCTGTTTTCTGTTTAAACCTTTTATTTTGCAATAAACGTACTGAGCGCAGCCATTGCTTTCAGTTTCAAACCGAGTACTGCCTGTCTGTGTGTTTCTTTCTGGCCTGACGTCACCACTGCAGCTAGCCTGTCACACCTCCCTTTTGCCCAATCAATTTCCTACCCTATAGAAACTGGAACAATGCCATTCATCCCCACCTCTGGGACAGTTTCACGATCATGTCAACTCTGTCTGTTAATACATGGGAGGGTCTGTTTGCAAATATATATTATGTGGTTAAGCAAACTACTTTAATTAAGATTTCAACCAAAAGGAACATTTTTTTGTCAATTCATTTTTGTCTATTCTTGGTCTGATCAAGCTTTTCAGGGTCTCGTTAAAGTCAAAGTGATTTCAATTTGAAAAAGTCCATTTCAGACGCACTGAGCAGTTAATTACTTTCATGGGAGGTTTAGGAGGCATCGTGTGTAGGGGGTGCCATTTATTTCACAGATCTAGGTTTTAATAATTACCTTTCTTATCTTACGGGTCACTTACATAAAGACAGCAATCATGTGTTGAGTGACTTTCAAGGTGAGTGCATTAGAGGGGTTGAGATGAGTTTTAGTCCTCACTCATTTCTGTGTAAATGGGCTGTAACTTGAGAACCATAGGAACCTTCAAATGGAAGCAGAGCTACTCTTAATGCTGCATCTTGAAAGTGTAAGGAAATTTGATAGTCCATATTAATATTTGGGATGTATGGTACATTCAATGGAGAGATATTGAGCACAGAGTTTAGGTGGGGTATTTTGGAATGCAGGGTCAGCAAATATGACCATTTATGGGCATTTGTGGAAAGGGTCTCTGTTCTGCTCTGGTTCGATTGCATGGGGGGATGGGAGAATCTCAGAGATAAGAGATGCAGGGGAATGTTTGTGAGGCTTGGGGACTGGCCGTGTACACAGGTTTAGGTGGGGAAGGGTCTCAAATGATGTCATTATAGAGGAGTGTTCTATGTTATTAAAAAGTGATTGCAGCCATTGTCTGTTGCACAGATTCCATCCGCTGTGACCCAGAGCATTTGTCTCTGCTTTCTTCAAATAGTTCTATTCTTGTATTACACCAATAAACATATTTTTGACTTTCACTAATATTGTTTTTCAGTTTTCATCAATTTTTCCTTACAAAGTCATTAAGCTGATCGGTAATGATTAAAGATTTAAGGCAGCCAAATACTGTCTTTATCTTTCTTTTTTCTTTTTCTTTGCTTGGACATTATTGGTTAAGTACTGTATTTATAATTGTAATTAAAAGTAAAACAGCTTCATGGTGTTTAGGTTTTAGTATTATCAAAGTAGGTATCCCCCTTGCCTCGAGGGGGACAATGATTAATCTGACATAAATTATTAAAATCATTTTTCAAATCAATAAAAAAAGAAAACAACAACATTGGTTAATTCAAAATGATATAATTTGCAACTTGAATTAAGAGTCTATCAATGAATGGAGTGTACAGTCATATGCTGATAATGACAAACTTCAGTTTTTTACATCACCCAAACAGAGATCTTACATATAAGTTTTAGTTTGTGGGCTGTACAATGACTGTCGCGGGTTTGCAGGTTTTAATTTCAGTTTGCAGGTCTGACCCATGAAATGCATGTCATTTAAGAGTCCAGACCGAAGCATCTCTCCCAACTGGGTGCTTTAATTAGCAAAGTAAATGAAAACAACAACCAGAGCCCATCAGTAGTTCCCTGCTCTTCCCCTAATACAGCTCTGTTATTATTTGTTTATTTAGCAGACGCCTTCATCCAAGGCGACTTACAGAGACTAGGGTGTGTGAACTATGCATCAGCTGCAGAGTCACTTACAATTACGTCTCACCCGAAAGACGGAGCACAAGGAGGTTAAGTGACTTGCTCAGGGTCACACAATGAGTCAGTGGCTGAGGTGGGATTTGAACCGGGGACCTCCTGGTTACAGCTCTTTTCTTTAACCACTGGACCACACAGCCTCCTCATCACACATGCCTTTCTGCCTCTCCTAGCCTTCACACTTCACGCTCCTGCATGAAGAACCCCAGGACAGCTAATACAGCTCTGTCACACACGCCTTTCTGTCTCTCCTAGCCTTCACACTTCACACTCCTGCATGAAGAACACCAGGACAGCTAATACAGCTCCGTCACACACGCCTTTCTGCCTCTCCTAGCCTTCACACTTCACACTCCTGCATGAAGAACACCAGGACAGCTAATACAGCTCTGTCACACACGCCTTTCTGTCTCTCCTAGCCTTCACACTTCACACTCCTGCATGAAGAACACCAGGACAGCTAATACAGCTCCGTCACACATGCCTTTCTGCCTCTCCTAGCCTTCACACTTCACACTCCTGCATGAAGAACCCCAGGACAGCTAATACAGCTCCGTCACACACGCCTTTCTGCCTCTCCTAGCCTTCACACTTTACACTCCTGCATGAAGAACCCCAGGACAGCTAATACAGCTCCGTCACACACGCCTTTCTGTCTCTCCTAGCCTTCACACTTCACACTCCTGCATGAAGAACCCCAGGACAGCTAATACAGCTCCGTCACACACGCCTTTCTGTCTCTCCTAGCCTTCACACTTTACACTCCTGCATGAAGAACCCCAGGACAGCTAATACAGCTCCGTCACACACGCCTTTCTGCCTCTCCTAGCCTTCACACTTCACACTCCTGCATGAAGAACCCCAGGACAGCTAATACAGCTCCGTCACACACGCCTTTCTGTCTCTCCTAGCCTTCACACTTTACACTCCTGCATGAAGAACCCCAGGACGGCTAATGGCCCAAATTTATAAAGGGGAAAAACTGACCACAAAAAGCCATGTAACGTGTGTGTTCAGGCAACCAATTTAAATACCCCTCACCGCAATTAGTGGGCTTATGTCAACCGTGAGTGTGTAGGCTACACATTCCAAAAGAAAATGAATGGCTCACAAAGACCTCAGCCTGGTACTACCCATGGTGATGAGGATGCTTGGAAGCGAAAACTGAAATTTACCAATATGAAAGTGGAGATGTGTTACAAGCTCAAAATACATCACCAGGATAAATTAATAAAATATGGAATGTGTGGTGGCTTCTTAATAAACAAATGTCCCACTTCAGAGTTTGTAGTAGGCTGCTTATACATTACGACACATCATCCAGTTAGTGTGCTTCGTATATTAGTTCAAATTCTTATTTCGTATAGAATAATTCCAGGCGTATAGACTTTTCAAACGTGAGAAACAATAAGTTTTATTTACTTACATCCATGGCTGTCAAACAGGTGGATAATCCTTCCATTGTTGTACAGCAATATGTTTAGCAACAATACAGCTTCATGCGAACAGTCTTCAGTTTAACTACGACTTATATCTTCTTAAATTCTTTTGCAGTTACAACTCCTATTTCTTATATTTGTCTGTATTTCTTACTCTATGTATGATTGTAAAGCATATCTGTATGGTATATATGGTCGAAAAATGGTACTTGCTCTAGCTACAAACTAACTGCGTCATCTGTCCCTCTGTCCTCTTTTTTAACGTTTTCTTTCCAACTTGAATTTAACAATACTGCCTGAACCAGTATTGTTAAATACCAGAATGCCATATTACAAAAAATACATTCTATAGGCATTACTAAAATAACAGTGGAGGCTGAGCCCTCATTGTATTACATGTATATGAGACCTTTTCTTTTGTGCGCCTCGGAATATCGTTCCATCTTTTCTTAATCTCCTCCACCGTTCTTATAATAATGCCTACACTCTAAGAAGTAAAGGCTCTCGTTAGAACCTTGCTTTGCCACTGTGGGGAGACCTTTTAGGAGCTTCTAAGAACCTTTTTTACATGGATTCTATATTCTCTATTTGTAGACTTTCTGTTTTGTCATGTAAGCTATGAAACATGTATTGAAAATTGGAGTTTGCAAAACAATACGGTACCGGTATTATAAACCGTAATTTACAAACTGACTTGTTCAGAAGGGTTAAAAAATGAGCTCTTTGCAAAATGTTATTCAATGTTTCTTTGTCCTTGAAAACGATGTCTCCTTCTTGCTGCAGACAAGTCTCCCACATCACTTTGCCTTTTATATAGACTACTGTCTGACTGCGGTAAATTAACACCTGCTTTTCAGAGTTCTTAAAATAATCACGCAAATACGAGGCCTGCAATTACCGGCAGCTTTAATAAATTAGACGGAATATTTAATAGACCTAATTTGCAAAATCCCCTCCCAATTTTAGCGGTTTCGTTCAGAAATGCCCCAGAATTACATATGCATATTTATAAATCTGGGCCTCTGTTTTCACATTTGATGGGTTAATTTCATTTATTAGTAATAGAAAAGAAAACATTTAATAAAGTAATATTTTCAAGAGTGTATGAAAAGTACTTTTTAATTTACGATGAATAATTCCTAGAACTCTTTTGTTTGGCGTACAATTATTATCCATTTACGTTTAATTTCTCATGAATAATTTCACGAATTAACTTTTGAAATACATGCATATGCAAAGGAATTAATTCCCGATAAATAATTGTCTTGTGTTAAATAGAATTATATGGTTTTCCTTATTAATTACATGTAGTTCATTCTTGATGATAATTAATTCAATTCAATTCAAGTGTTGAATTAATTCAAGCTGATTTTTGAGTTTGTAACCTCATTAAAAGCATAATATTTAATTGTGTATCTTTGCTGGCTGTTTTGCCCTCTGGCTCTGTCCTTTTCTAAAGAAGTAGGTTTTTATATATTTAATACATTCCCTGTTCCTTTCTGAGGGGCCGTGCAAGGCGATCTTCTTGACCGTTTTTGGAATTTTTTAAGATACTGATCTGTGCTTTCCTGACTTTCCCTAAATATATGTCCTAATTAACATGACAAAGAAAGAATTGTGTGGCTGCAAAAATTAGGGAGATAAAATGCTGTCATACCTATTCCAACCAGGAGCGGTCAAATTGACCGCTACATATAAAACACATTATAAGAATGAAATGTTGCAGTATTATTTGTATTTATCAGTCAGAACTTGCCACCATGTATTGAAGTTTGATTATATCTGTCTGCATTCCTCAAGTGAGCGGTCTTCTGACATTTCTGTTGTTTCAATGAGCCTCCTGATAGCCCATGACAGCTCATTAATTATCCATGTGGCTAATCACACTATTTATTTATTTATTTATTTGAGAAAATGCAATAAGCCTTTAATTAATTGTCACTGCTTTGCTATCAACAAATAAAAAAAATCCCTTCCAACTTGTTATTTTCCATTAAGCTCTTAAAATTATGTGATTGCCAAACTCTATTGAGCAAATCTAATTACTAATCTGTTATCACTTCTTTACATTTTAATTTATACTCATATTACAATGTGTGATAAGCAATAAAAGAAGCAGCGAAAGAGAAGTTGCGGGCTTCTTGCTTTCGAGTCCAGATAAGTGTAGTTTATTGAAGATAAAAGTTCTGAGTTGCAAAGTTACAACCAGACATCTTAAAGGTTACCTGGTAACAACAGTTTGCAGGTATCCTCTCTCCAAGCACGGATCAGAGCAATACAAAGAACATTTCAGTATTCTCAGTTTAAATGCAGTCTTTCAGTGACATCATGATTTTTCTTTAAACCAATCAGACAAAGACACAAATCTCTTATCACTTGGTTAATTGTCCATTGTCCTAACCTAGCTTCCAAGCATCTGGTTCAATCCAGTTTCTCTTTGAAGTAGCTAGTTTTTAGAACCCGCCTAAGAAACCCTGTTTTCTATCTAGTCTGTAAATATGTTTAACAATGTGTTGGTACCTCTAACACAAAAACAATGATCCGCCTTAAATGGCAAATGCCTTTCATGTTAGAACTGGACATCAAAGGAGAGGCCAACACCTATTTCAGATTGTCTTGGAGCCTTGTCCTAGCAAGGACAAAAGAGACCAGAAAGATCTTTATCAACTTACTGTCTAACTAGGAATTTAACCAGAATCTGACTTAATCTTTAACCCATTCTGTGGGTTGTATTCTAAGACCAAAAATTAATTTATACCTAAATAAAATGTTCCAACATTACAAATTAAATATGGTAACTGTTTTATTACAAATAGGGTCCTGATTTTTTTTTCAAAAGACAAATAAACAAACCAAAAAGAACACAGAGGAGACAGTTTGTAAGGTTAATAGCTTACATTTTTGACACCACTTAGGTTTAAAGATATTTAGCACCGTAATATGTAAAAAAAAGAAAAAAAAGTAAAACTAAGGTTGTAGTTTAATGTCTGACAGACTTTTAACTTACTGTACTCACTTCGTGACATGCCTGACTCTGCAGTATTTAAAATATATAAAATGTACAAACTCTTGAATAAACTTCAACTGACCTACATTTCATTGTCAACTACGAACATTTTTTTAAAACAATAAATCCAAGGAAAAGCCTGATGGAGTACTTACTGTACAGTGACACACTTTGAATCCCTGAAAAGATAATTAGGAAGTTCTGTTTTTCAGTGTTCTGAATATCTTGCTCAATTATGAGGAGTAATTATAAGGAGAAATTATGTTATTTACAATTGGTTTATTTATAACATAAAGAGAAAACATCCTGCTAGTCACACCTTGCAATTTAAGCACCTGTGTTCATTTTTTCATTAACTCTGCAGTAATCAATCTAAATAAAATACCATGGTAACGTAGCATACAACTGAAGCGGTTGGTAATGTAGTGCTCAATATTCTAAACTTGAGCGGACGTTCAAGAAAGGAGAAAAAAAGCTGCTTTTGAAAAGAGTCACTTTTCGGACAGGATTGGTGCCTGTCCTGTTTTTCTTTTCTTTTCTTTTCATTCTACATACAGTACATTTTTACTAGATTTGAAAGTTATCACAATGTTTTGCTAGTTAATATTTAACTTTTTGATTGGATTTATTAATATATTATTATTATTATTTTGTCACAGTGTTTCGTTATTTTAGAGTTACTATATGTATCCAGCCTGTTTAAATCAAAAGTAACCTCAGTGTCTGAAGAAAATAAGGATTCCATTTATTCATTTTATTTTATTTATTGCATTTATATAGTGCTTTTTAAACAAAAGTATCGCAAAGCACTGTACAGTACATAGCAGAAAAAAACCTCAATCAGATCATTTAAATAACATATTTAAATAACAGTATACAAATAATACAAAAGCAGCAATTTTAAAGTTACATTAAAACCCACTAAGATAAGAAAGCCATTTTATAAAAGTGCATTTTTAGTCTTGACTTCAAAACTGTAACGGTCCCAGCTTTCCTGATAAATGAAAGCTCATAATTTAGGAGCGCTACAAGAAAAACCTGACCCTGTGTGGTCCAGTGATTAAAGAAAAGGGCTTGTAACCAGGAGGTCCCCGGTTCAAATCCCACCTCAGCCACTGAATCATTGTGTGACCCTGAGCAAGTCACTTAACCTCCTTGTGCTCCGTCTTTCGGGTGAGACGTAGTTGTAAGTGACTCTGCAGCTGATGCATGGTTCACACACCCTAGTCTCTGTAAGTCGCCTTGGATAAAGGCGTCTGCTAAATTAACAAGTAACCAGCAGCTCTGCATCCTGTGATCTCAGAGCGCGGTTTGGAAGATATTATTATTATTTATTTCTTAGCAGACGCCCTTATCCAGGGCGACTTACAATTGTTACAAGATATCACATTATTTTTACATACAATTACCCATTTATACAGTTGGGTTTTTACTGGAGCAATCTAGGTAAAGTACCTTGCTCAAGGGTACAGCAGCAGTGTCCCCCACCGGAGATTGAACCCACAACCCTCCGGTCAGGAGTACAGAGCCCTAACCACTAATCCACACTGCTGCTCCACCTGAGCACTGCAAACTTCAAGAAAGAGATACAGTAGTAACTCCAGCAAATAACTAGGTGCTAATCCATTCAGGACCTTGTAAGTTAACAGCAAAATCTTAAAATCAATTCTATACTGCACAGGGAGCCAGTGTAAAGAGGCCAAAACATGGGTAATATGTTCACTTTTCCTGTTTTTTGTCAGAATTCTAGCGGCGATATTCTGAATAAACTGCAAGCGGGATACCACACGTTTTTGGGACACCAGAAAAAAGTGCATTACAATAATCAATTCTGGATGAAACAAAGGCATGCATTGATCTCTCGGCATCAGATACAGAAATAATTGGTCTAAGTTTGGCTATATTTCTCAAATGGTAAAAAGATACTTTAGTAACTTCCCTAATATGAGCCTCAAATGAGAGATCAGGATCAAAGATGACCCCCAAACTGTTAATTTCTAGTTTAAGTTTTGATGAGAGACTGCAAGGGTCAAGATCATGTAATCCCATGTTTCCTTTTAGTTGGATCTGTGAGCCCACTAGCATAACCTCTGTTTTATCTGAATTCAACATTTAATAATAATAATTGTTTTATTTGAGCTAATTGTGAATAAAAGAAAAGTTCATTGTTGATATTTTCTCTGTGTAGTTCATCTACTTTTTATTAGTAAATTTTAAGGTGACCTGTGATATTATTCATTTGTTGATTTAGCAGAAACCTTTATCAAAGGTGACTTACAGAGACAAGGGTGTGTAAACTATTCATCAGCTGCAGAGTCACTTACAAATACGTCTCACCCGAAAGACGGAGCACAAGGAGGTTAAGTGACTTGCTCAGGGTCACACAGTGAGTCAATGAGCTGGGACTTGAACTGGGGACCTCCTGGTTATAAGCCCTTTTCTTTAACTACTGATCCACACAGCCCCTATGCTGACTCAATTGGTTTAACTACTGTATACCCATCTGTGATCGAGTGGTTTGCAGTGCTCAGGTGATGCAGGGGCTCCAACAACGACAGACACAAACTTCACGGTTCAAAGCAGTTCTTTATTTCTCTGTTTCCTGGTTTGAAACCAGTTAAATAATAATGCTGACTCTACACAACAATGTGTATTGCCAGCTTATAAACCATGGGGTTCAATACCAAAGTAATAATACAAAGAACAACACACAACACAGACACGGTCACTTCTCCTGACAGTGAGTGCTCTGAGTGCAGGTGCGGTGCAAGGTAATCAGAGTGACAGTCGTGCAGTGTAGTCCAGGCTTGATGCTGGTCTGTAGCGACAGCTCCCGATTCATGTTAGCCGTCTAACAGTGACAAACACAGACAGTTAGTGTCCACAAACAAACAAAACACTTAACATTCGCGATACGCTTATCACAGACCACTTCCTTTCTCGGTCATTCTCACAACCACATCAAAGGAACAGATTACATCGTCACATCCCCAATTATACCCTGAGTCACGGTCCCTGCGATAGCTAGTTCAGTCATGTATCCTCCAATCCTTGACTGACACATCGCATACCGGTTTAGGGCGATGACCTCGGGCATTGTGACTCCGCCCCCTTTCTGGATGGCTGGCTTCCGACTGACCCTGGAATGAACTGCCAAACCAACCAGTACGAGGCACTGTGTTCCTCTTATACAGCACCCTAACTGATCGGGAGGGAGATTGTTGCCTAGAATTCATTCGCTCTCTGTCACACCATTGTGTGTGGGTAAATCTCTAAATGAATGTATTGTGGCCCTTTTTGTCTGGTAAACAATTTAAAAAATTTTGTTTTTGTTGCTTATACATTAAATCATGTCCCCCCCTTAGAACATCCTTGATAAAGCTGCTATCTGTATAAATGCATTCCCAATTTCATTTTTAGTCAAACTATCCAGCCTTTAATCTGGTTCAACTGTAATCAGCTATCTCTTTAGAAGGCCCACTTCTCCTGTTCCTAGGTTCCACCTGGAAGTGCTTGTAAAGGTCAGTCTCAACCTTTTTTACAAGCTGTTCCTTTATCATTAAGGTCATTGTGATTGTACTGGACTGGTACCTGACAACAGGACAGCACAACTGATTAAACATGCATTCTTCTTGGTGTCACTGTACACATGGGGTTTGCCTACTATATTAATCGCAATGTTTTAACAAACATGGAAAATCTGTCTTTTCTGCTGGCAACAATTAACTGAACCTCATCAAAGAAATCTGGGTAAAAATGGGTATTATATTGTTCTTAGTCCTCCAGGTTTTTTCACAGTTCCTATTTTTCAGTTTTATATTTCACAACCTTGGGGAGATACTCAGATGGACAATTAAATATCAGAAAAGGTCAAAGGTAAATATGTTTGTTCTTTTCTGGCTGTCAGTGTTGTCTGTGTGTTTACTTTTCGCAAAGAGCACTCTGACAGCAGGAGCTCTTCAGCTGAGCAATCTGTGGTGAATTGATTTCCTGAACCATCCAAATGACCTTTGAGTAAAAGATGAGTGAAGGCAGCGGTAAAGAAAATACATCGTTTTTCTCTCCTCTCTGCATTTTCATTGTTTCTAATCTCCACGATATGCTACTGTTTCACCACACTTTATTTTGTATGGCATAAAAAAGTTTTAATTGATAGAAATGGAAGTAAAACAAGTATTGGTAACCGGCCAACAAAGATCAATGACCACAGTCTGATTCACATACAAGGACTTTGTGGTTTTCAAGATGCTGCTACCCAGATTCAATATCAAAAACATGCAAAGATGACAGATGGGCCACATACAGCGGGAACCAAAGCAAAGTATTACCCTGCACTTAACTAATGTCAAGGGTCTCAAAACATATTACTAAGGGGTTTGCTTTGTTTATGTATTCTTCTAAAGTATCCTTTTTTTAAAAACTAGAAACTTATTTTTCAACATGTTTGTAACAAACTATAGCACAGTTATATGACACGTGATAATCGTTAATGTTTTCCTTATTTGAGAAGCATTAGAAACAGTTTCCGTACAGGAGTCCCTCGCTAATACAGACACTGTTATGCCCTGCATTCGGATATGCCAGACACAACCTTTGTCCCCAAAATCAATTAAGTGTGGTGTTAGGTCACTGTGAATTGCAGGATCCAAACAGACACACTGACCAAAAAACAGATACAAGTAGATACTAAATTACTAAAATGAACAACATGATTAAAAGAGGGCATATAAACTTATACTGTACAGTGTGTAAACAAACTGCGATTGAACACAAGACCTACAATAATTAAAATTCTGAATTTTAAGTCTTCTATTGCTTTTTGCACAGAAAAGTATGTCTGACTCATACTAACAAAAAACAAGAGTAGCAAATAGGCTATGTGTTTTACTTGCAGCCATGCGTACATTGTACAATTTAGTGTGTGAAGTATATGTAAGGTAATTTATACTATCATAACGTATCAATGCGGCACCATTATCTAGCTTGTGTTAATTGTGTACTAAGTAGGCCATGGTAAAAAAAAAAAAAAGAATGTGCTAAAATCATTTAGTTTCAATCTAAAATAATCTTATATAAGTAAAAAAAAAAAGTGCTTTAGGTATTAATTTTATTTTACTACTGTACTTTATACTGTATAGGCCTACTGAATAGATTTATATTTGTACATAACTGAATGTCATTTCAGCACAATGATTTATACATTTAAAAAAAAAACACATTTTAAACCGGACACCTCGTTATTTCGGACAGTCTCCAAACCGGTGTGGTTTAGTGTGGCTGCTGTGGTTCATTATCATGCCAAGTAGTTGATGAGGGAGAGGTAGGTTTCTGTCCTCCTACACCTCCCCTGTGAAGTGGCTTCATGTCAAAAGCCTTCCCCCTTGGAATGCAGTGTAGGCCACAGCATCTGCTCAGCAAAGCTATAATTGGAAGATGCTATTATACAGCAGATGCTCATCACCCAAACTTGGGAATTATCTCATTTGGATAAACTGAAAGGAAAATATGCATTGTAGTATCTGATCTGCAGACCAGAGTAATAGTCATAAACTGGGAATATTCCAGTCTGTATTTCAAGCAGAGGTACAGTACAAGTACTAATGTATTTCACTGAAACCATGCCCAAACACAATCACATATGAATAAAAGGTAAAAGGCAGAAGTACCCAACCTAGGTAAAAGGTAAAACCTATATACATGTGGCTATAAGTCATATAGAGAAACATTTTCATAAGCTTTCTAAGGTGCAAAGAGGTGGGGTTTGAGAAGATTCTCTATTGTGAGTTGTGAAGTTGGTTGAGAGATTTAATATGTGCCTGTATATAGAGAAGCTGCTTGTCACCACCATCTGTGTTTCCCAGCTGGATCAAGAAGGTACAGTAGCCATACACCATCTCAATTTGTCAACAGTGCAGGTGCATGAATTTGTATTTGAAATGAACCAGTCTTCTGTTATATGCATGTGTAACGGGCAGTGTTGTGGGATACACTGCAGTACCGGATTGTGTTCAGCTCCATGTCGGTGAGATGAGATGAGGTTCAAAGCTTTAAAACCACGACTGCAAACAAGCCCAGCCGCTGCCCTGTCACATTGGTGCCGTGACCTGGATCCTCATAGGTTGGCTGCAGCCGATCGCAAAGGTAAAAGGGGGGAAAAGAGTACAAGCAATTATTCTTTAATCACAATTACAAATTACTGAAATAACAAGTTCATTTGTAGTTTAACTATTGTAAATATTCTTGTAAATGTACTATAAGTGAATGTTACAAGTCTTGCCAATTCTAGCATTCATGAAATGGATTTCCATCCAGTGACTGATAGGTTAATGTTTTTTTTTGTTTTGTTTTTTGAACAAATGTTTTTTATTTATTTAAAGAGAAAAGAACAACATGGAACAATACATCAACTAATAGGTTAATGTTAATAATACTGACATCAGCATAAGAACCGTGCTTACCTCACGTCTACAGAGCTTGTTCTTTTAGTTGAATGGGAAGACGTTCATCTTCAAACTGTATGATTAGCGGTTAATGTCCAGCCCTTGTCTTTTCATCCAGTACAATGGGCTGAGATGCCAATTCGTTAGATTTGAAAGAACCTTCAGAACCTCATGGTCAGCAGTGTCAAACACTGGTCAAATCTAAAAAGATTGCTCATATAAATCAGCCTTTTCCCATGGCACACCTCACTTCAAAGAGAGCAGGATGGTGAATGCTGAAGTCAAAAATCACATTCATTTAAGCATTTATGGAGGAATGTTTCCAAGAAACATCTCTGAAATCATATCTCCAAAATGTGCACAAGCACTATCTTTGCTTTGAAATGTAATCATAACAAAAATGAAGCTTCAGACCTCATTAAATCAGACTTTGTGCAGCAATTTCCATCATGCATAATGTAAAACAGGGGAATTCTTTGGAGACCAGCTGGTTAATATGTCTGTTTTTTTCTTCTTAATCTTCTGTGTTTTGTCACACTGTATTAAATCTGAAACTTTAGCTTGAATCATTTTTATGACAGCCTGTTTAAAAATCTCTATTTAGATTACATTTTTAGCTTTCACTAGAATATTGTATACCACTTTGGGAGTTTCATAGACTTTAAATACTGTTTTTAGCAAGGTAGTTCACTTGAATGACTTGGAGTTGTCCTCTGTAAACTGATTTGAGGTGACACCTGTCATAATGTTTAATGCTTAATCAAGGTCTCCACCTTGGCAGCTGCCGTCAGTTTATGTCAGAAATGAGCCAGTTGTGTCTCCAGATCTAGTTGACCTCTACGGACATGCTTTTGGAAACAACTTCTAAGTTGACGTGTAGTCCTTCACAAGTAATTAATTACACATGGCATGGATTTAAACAAACTGTAAAACATGTTAAAATCATACTAGCCAACAAAGTAAAACACCAGACCATTCTATCCTGCCTTGATTACACAAGAGGAAATATATACAATCAATCTTTAAAAAAAAAAAATTCTCATTAGTTTTGGTTGCCGTTCCTATCATCCCCTGACAATATAGTTCATCTTATAGACGGACACCATGATCTTAATATGTGTTGCCAAAACAATAGGTAGGTGTACAGGTAGAATGATTTATTCATCGTGGTCTCTAAATCTATTCTGTGGTGAGGAATAAGGATGTAAATGGTCATCTTGGAAGAACTTCTCTTGGTCTGTCATCTGTTGTTGGAGTCTTATAATAGTGAGATGACTTGACAGGAATCCAAACCACCTCTTAACGGATTTTTTTTTTTAATTTTAAACAGCAAATAGAGAGATAAATGCACTGACATAAAACAATCAACATAAAAGTTATTCAGGCACTTTACAATAGCTTGTGAAATGGTGTTGTAATTAACAGCCTGTAGGTAAAGTGTATCTGCAAGGACAGCTTTCAGTTCTACTATGTCAGGTGCATGTTCACCATTTAGGCCTTTCAAAACAAATACAATGTGTAACCCACACTGACAAGCAACCAGACTGTTTTACCAATTCCATAATCTCCTGCTTGTGATACTCGGCAACTTTAGGTAAGTATGCATGTCTCAGCTGGGCTGATGAAGGAATCACTGCACCATTTGCTACATTTATTTTGAAGAATTTACCGTAAAACTTCAAATAATTGCCGGGTCTCAAATAATCGACTGTCTCCAATATGCGTCGGGTCTGTTGGCAAATATTGTAAATAAACGCAGGGTCTCTATTAAACGCCATTGAAGCTGAGGAAGATGAGGAGGAGCTTGAGAGTAAGCGTGCAAATTAGGCCAGGTACAAACATCTCTGTATATTTTAACATGTTTTGTTGTATTAACAATGTACAAGTTTGAGATTAAACAATAAATTATTTTTGATAATGATACTTATTGCTTTTATTGTTAATTTTTAAAAAACATTTTAGAAGTTTGTAATTATTATTATTATTATTATTATTATTATTATTATTATTATTATTATTATTATTATTATTATTATTATTATTAACAATGGTACATCTAATTCCATTTTTAAATACAAATTCGTATACTTCTGCTTGTTCATTTTCCAGCGTTTTGCATACCGTATCCTTGTTAGCCAGTGCATATAAATGACTGTAATAATACTTTTGCTTTACTCTTGAGGGTGTGCAATACAATGTAATTTTGCTATAAAACAAAACTGTTACTTGGTTCCCACTGACACACAACCTTTTAACAAAGCTGCTGGACTGTTTAAATTGAGTTGCAATGTTGCTGCAAGGTTGTGTGTTAGCGGCTTCTCAATGACCGCATGAAACATGTGAAGCTAGAGATCGAATATAAACGCCGGTCTCAAATAATTGCCCTTGGATCCGCCCATGGATATTATCTGTCAGATCAAAATGTAATGTGTTTCGTGCCTCATGGTTTTCAGTGGACTTTTGGAACATGGAAGTCACCGTTTTTTGTTTCTTTTCAAGTTAAGCAGTCGCAGTACTACTCTGGATTTCCACCTTTCTCCTTCAGTGAATACTTGAATCTAAGTGCCTATCAGCAGATAATTTTCGGTAGTGATCTACAGTAACGTTGCAGGACGTACAGAAGAGCTTACCTCCATCCCTGTGTAAAACTCCTACTGGATACTGCTTCACACGATATGCTGCAGACATATTTTGAGCCTTTTTAGACATCTATTTTGTTGTTTATGGTGTGTAGAATTTTAATTTCCCATCTAGATTGCATATAGTCACATGACATAATCACTGCATAGCACTATGTGCATGGCGAATAGTACACGCACATAACAGCAGAGCTGTACAGTTTAGTTAATGTGATTTTTTTAAATGAAATAATTAAGAATATTGAATAAATCGCTTATTGGGATAAGTTCATGATTACCGCGCAGTCCTCGACATCCCTTTTATCATAGTATTAGATATGTGTGTTTATATATATATATATATATACACAACATGAACTTTGAAAAACCAATGGTACACCCTGTAGAGAAATGTGATGATCTTATGCATGAAGGGGACCAGTAACTGGAGTGAGAGCGTTTTATAGCTGAGTGGAGAATAATTGGGAATAAGTGTGAGTTTGAATTATGTGCTCAGTGAACTAAGGTAAAGATGTAAAGTGGAAATGACTGAGTGTACGAAAGATAAGTTCAAAGACATGGCTTTGACAGATGTATTATATCAAGCCTGGGCATTGAGAATATATATGAGCATATATATGATATATAACCTATGATATATATCATAAGGAGATGGTTGGGAGAGAAGCATAATGACCTGTTTAATGGAAATTGGTTTATGAACAGCTACAAGGAAATAGTTAAGATTAGTGACATGTTTTCAGTATAAATAGAAGTGTAGTTCTGAGACACCCCTATATGATTCAAACCCCTCCAGATCTCCTATCCACCACCTGAAGGACTCATAAACCATCATCTCCCAGTAGAAACAGGTAACCTGGGCCTTGACCTTACAATCTGCTTTTTGAAGGGTCTGCCTTACATAACTAAATGGAACAGAAGTTTAATAAATGCAATCTGGTTAAGTTTAAATTCTGAGTCATGTGGGTCTTATTCATAAATTCATATTTAACATAATACTTTATTATCACTACTTAAATAATGTTCCATCAACTTGGGCTCAATCCAGGACTGTAATAATAATCCTGTTTTTAACGCATGATCATTTTGTATTTTTTTGTTAGTGTGAATTGGGTACCAGAAATCATCTTTCTGCAATAGAATATATATATTTAAATGTAACAGTGCTGTTTCAGAAACTGAAGATAAAACTCATTTAAGAATTACAAACAACTACTTTTTTGAAACCCTGTTAAAAATCTAAATTGTATTATTTTACCATACCACCATAGTGTTTTCTCTTAGTTTACATTAAGAATCAAATGCTTTAAAAAAAAAAAAAAAAGGTTTTCTGAGGTTTAGTAGATGGAACAACCTCCCAAAAGGGAGATTCTGCTGCAGAGGAAGTGGTAGGGAGTATGGGGAGAAAGAACTTCAAGTTTGGTGAGCTCTATAGTTCAGCAGTAAACCGATAAGATTAGCAAAGGGAGATCACAGCCTTGTCCCTATAATAACCTCAGGCCTCCCACTTAGAAACTTTTCAAATGATGTATTGATATAGTGCCAACATTTAGACAAGTTGTTTTCAATGCTCTGTTTCTGCTGTTTTAACTAATAAAATACAACATCCCGTTAAGTGCCGCACCTAAGCGAGTGTTATGTTGTGGATTGACCTAAAGTATTTTCTCAATACAACAATAAACTTAGATTCGACAGTAAAGGTAAAGCATTTACTTTCTTTATGTTCACACTGGACCCCCCAGGAGAGGATTAAGTGGTCTACTCTACAGCACTTAAGGGCCATTCCTTAGGTCCTACATGTTTTATTGAATATGTTAAGTGTCAATACCTGGCTGATATGAAGACCTGGAGTTCAGGAGCACAGGTCAACAGTAAAGAAAACACAATCAGACATTACATTTTACCCTAACCTTTATTGCTTTTACAAGTCTGTATTTAATTCTGATAAACGTGCCATGGATTTACAAGCATTGTGGGCCTTGTTATTTTTAAGGAGTAAACATATGTGGAAGACGTGTTTGGAGGATGGACGCGGCATTAATCCGAGGGTGTGTCTTCTCCCTTGAATGACTTAACAGGTCACAGCATCTCAATTAAATGAAAACTGACTAACAGGACAAAAACACGTTGAGCGGAACTGGATATCAGAGGATTCTCTGCTCTATACTCTTTAAGAGTGCTAAAATGTAATACAGAAAGTCAAGGTACAGTACTCGGATATCAAGGAAACAAATTAATATACTTTAATAGGATTAGCAATGATTCTTAACCTAACACCATTTTTGGAACTAGTAATTGCAGTCGCAAGTAAAGATGCTTGATAATTGTTGTCACTGATTTTTAAATAGGGATGTATTTTTTTTTTTTCAAAGAGAACCCTGAAGTCTAATCCTTGAGGAGGTAAGGAACTAGTTATTTGAACTAATCATTGTTTTAGCCTTGTGAAGTATGACGTGTTAGATTTTTCTTTGTGCTTTACAAAGGTTTCCATTAAACCATGGGCTTGATTTATTTATTTTTATTGTTTTTTGTTGTCCAATATATATATATATTTTATATCGCAAATAGGCATCCAAATTAGAATACAAATCTATAAGCATTTAACATCTCAGCATACCTTTAGATTAGTAAGGTGTGCCAGACATGCTTTAATGCTATTCACTGTAGTCACTCCAATCATTTCCTCAAAGGTGCGTTGAAAAAGCCACCAATAATCTAAAAACAAGGCAGGGCTTTTTCAATCGGTAAACAAGATGGATAACTCGTACTGTGATTTAAGTGGGAATATGCAAACCAGGTGCCTGAATGGATGTAGATCAGTAACATGGGGTGCTGATAACCTTTCAGCTGAGTATTTCAATTAGGGAACTCAGTAGGAAGAAATGCTCAACAGAATCTATTTGACTTGTCAATGGAGGAATCTTCACTAACATCACAAAAGAAAAACATTGCTTTGATTTAGCATTGCTAATTACAAAAAATACAACAAAGCTTAGAACTTTCAAGTGTAGCATCTATTCTTTACCTTTCATTGAAAACTGGCTGTATTTAACCAAGACAGGCAAACCCCCCCATTTATTTCATCTTCTCATTGTTTTCCAATATCTTCCAGCTACCCACATCCAACTCTTCCCATTGCCCTGGTCTAGCATGTTGTGGTTTCCTAGCACTACCAGATCTTAAAGGACATTGCACCTGTTCTGTAATACACCTGTTCTGTAATACAGTACACATGGTGTAAACAAACTCACCTCTTTGACGTACAGCATTAGGATAACATGAATTCGGTTACACAGTGATGTAAAGAGAGTTGTTGACTTATAGCCTTCTTAGGAACTGCAACAGCTATTATGGTCCTGTCAGGAAAATATTATCTGTTATATTAAATTGTATGCCTGTGGGCTTCACAGCTGTTATGTCCAGCTCCTGGGCACAGAACAATCATTATCTCAAACTTTATTTAAAGAGACAGGGTTTCCCTATGGCAAATCTCTTATTTATACACACACAAAAAAACAGCAGAAAATTACCTACCTTATTTGGCTATGATACAGAGAGTAGCCCTGTAGCCTCTCGCCAGCAACAACAATATTATATAGCCCCAAACAGAGCGGTGTCAGCAAACAATAATATAACATTATTGAAACTGAATGGGATACTTTATTAACAACTACCCCTGCAGGAACTCTGCACCAAAAACACACAAACATCGAAATCCTAGGGGGAAAAAACTACTGTACTTTACTAAGCATTGATGCTATCAACATTAAACATTAAACACATGGCGTGCAGAGAACCCATTCAATTTATATTCGTTATTCCTAGGGGCATGCAGAGAACGCATTCGATTTAGATTCGTTATTCCTAGGGGTGTGCAGAGAACATACTCATACTCTTAAACCAATACTTGGATGAATACTCATACTCTGATTTTTTCACCAGAACTGGACAGTGATTTTACAATGCATCAGCAAAAGAACAACACCAAACTGCTTTATATTTAAACAGTTCTGTATTGATTTCCATTACATGAGAGTAGGTGTTAAAACTTCATGCTGATATTCGACTCTCTCGCCAAGATAAGCACCAACTAAGACAAATTATTTTACTGAAAACTAATTCGATCCATCTGCATTTCCTTCCATCTGATGATGTAGATATCCTTCTGCCTGGTGTTGATCAGCCTATTTTGCCTCCCTGGTGCATCAGCACACACAACTGTCTGGACTGAGCTGAGTAGAGTACTTCTCTGGGGTCTTCAAGTGGGCACCTTCCATCCTTGGTGTTTCGTCGACTAGCCCACGACACCTTAACTCTTTGCGGTCCTATGTCGGACCAGGTCCGACCTTACAATTATTCCTTTCTGGTCCGATGTTGGACCCGGTTCAACATTATCAAAAAGACGTCAAGCACAGGTCTCTAGTCATTTTTTCTCCGGAAAAAGCCGAGAAAACCTTTCAATGGCCGAGTGAGACCGATAGGAGCTGAGAGAAGCCGAAAAGAAAACACAGAAATAATATGGACATAAACAAACAAGATAGCTGATTCCACATCCAGTGCTCAAAGAATATCACAGACATTTGCAGAGCTTTTTGAGATGTTATAGTAATAAAATAATGACTTGGATCACATTATTGAGGAGTTTGGTGATAAAACAAGTGATCAGGAGATGATTTATCAGTATGCACAACTATGAGGAGGTATGTGAAAAATACAGCGAACAAGGGATGGGGCGGGGTTGGAGATGCACTACTGAGTGTCCTGTTGATATGCAGTGCCTTTTTAAACCTGTTTTACTGTGAAAGAAAATACTTTTAAACAGTGCATGTAAAATAAACAGCGCATGTGACGCGCCTGAGACACACTGAATAAATGGACCGCTAAGGGTTTAGAGGCTCTACAGTGATTCTGGCGTCCCAGCATCAACCCCCTCCTTCCCCCACTCAGCTAAGCCCGGCTGACTTACCTTCCGTTACATCAACGTTGCTTTCTTTCTACGACAATTGAGTTCCGGGTTGTGGAGTGTGCAACAAATCCTCAACAACCCACCTCCACTGGGTAAACCTGGACTCTCCATCCTCACGGTTCTGCTTCAGCAGCCAGTTGAGCGTACCGAATTTTCTTCCTTTCTACGCCTCATCCACAGCATCCTCCCATGGCACTGTTAACTCAGGTGAACAAGGCGTGCTGATCCAGACCACAAGAAAATATCAGGTCGAAGGTTAGTGGTGGCAATCTCAGGTGGGAAATAAGCCATTGTCCAACATCTGCCAGCATTTTCCAGTTGTCCTAGATGGGTTTTGGTTTTAATACCTTTTCTTGGTGGTTGCTCCCCTGGACGGACGAATGTTGTTCTTCATGTGTCATATATTGCTGGAATTATTTGCAACCTGTTGGTTATGCTGCACTTGTCTTCCAATGCTAAGGCCAAACATTGCAGCACCTTACAGCCTGTCAAAATATGTCTTAATGTAGCTGGCGATGAACACAAAGGACACCATGGATCCTCTCCTACCCATGGATTAAGGTTCTGTGGTGATGGGAGAACATCATATGTTGACCTGATGAAGAAACTGATCCTGCTCTGTCCCATTGTCCATAGATCTCGCCTGCCGATCTCGCCTTGTTCCACATGTTACCATCTCGTCCATCCTCCCTGCTTGGCCTGGGAAACTGCCTTTATGCAACTCATCCTCTCCTCCTGATTTTGCAGCTGGTTGACTACCAGCTTCCTCCATTGAGCCGGGGCTGCTTTGTGCCATGTATGAGGAGGGAGCTGAACTGAGACCAAGGCTTCCTCTTCCATGCTGTACTTGCCCTGTGATATCACTGATACAAAGGGCAGCCTTAGCAGTTTTCAACACAGGTGCTGCCTCCCTCATACATTTGTCATGTGACTCTACCAATGTAATTTCAAATCGAACCTTGGCACACTTAAACTCCTGAGTTAGAGCTAAGACTGGTAGCTGCAGTATCCCTTTACCACACAGTCCCAATCTTTTGGGCAGCAGTGTGGAGTAGTGGTTAGGACTCTGGACTCTTGACTGGAGGGTCGTGGGTTCAATCCCCAGTGGGGGACACTGCTGCTGTACCCTTGAGCAAGGTACTTTACCTAGATTGCTACAGTAAAAACCCAACTGTATAAATGGGTAATTGTATGTAAAAATAATGTGTAAAAAAATAATGTAATTGTATGTAAAAATAATGTGATATCTTGTAACAATTGTAAGTTGCCCTGGATAAGGGCGTCTGCTAAGAAATAAATAATAATAATAAAATAATTTTGAGGCAGCGTGGAACTCCTAACCATTTCCTGACATATGAACTGATTAATGCTTCCAGTTGTTAAGGAAAGCTCATACACAGTGGCCACATACGTCATGGCAGTAGACCAAACTGAAAGCACCAGAGTTTAAGTTTGCCCGATAAAGTGCTGCTGTTTATGCTCTTCAGCCCTTGCACTGCTTATTGTCTCACTTCTCCCACATGAACTGTGTCCTTTAGGTCCCCATCAGACCATCTCCCAAGACTTTTCAGTCTTCTCAGACACTGTTGGTATTGCCTGACTATTAAAAGTGAGGCAGTTCTTCCAGCGACAGTGTGGAGAGACATTGTGTGAGAAGTGCATCATTTTAAAAGTGCAGAGCAGGTAGAAGCAGTTTGAAAGCAGATTGACAGCTGCAGAAACTAAACTTAAACTTACAAAAAAAAATAATAATAGTAACATGGCCTTCAAGCCAGTAATCTGTGACACCTGCATGATGTGGCAAATCTGAGAAAACCCAGCAGAGCTCAACCAAGTGTGTGTAAAGTGCTGCAAGATCCAGGACTTGCTTCAACTAGTAAGTATGCTAGAAATGGAGCTACAGGAAATGAGACAGCAACAGGAGCTTGAGGAGCTGGCACACTCACAATTCATGGAAGTCTGCACCCCTAACAGACTGAAAGCCACCAGGGAGATAGAAGAGGGTCAAAACAGCTGGGTTCAGGTAGGCAGAAGCAGGGAAAAAAAGAAACGTCGTCAAACACAACCACCAGAAATCAAAACATTCAGCAAATTTGAGCCACTTCAAAATTTAGATGATCAAAACCAACATCAAGAGAATGAAAGGAACAACATCCAGGACGCTATTAACAGTGATGGCCAGACAGCAAAAAGAAGGGAGGTCATGATTGTTGGGGACTCCATATTGAGAAACACAGCAAGTTCAGTTTGCAGTCTGGACCCCCTTACTACAATAGTGTGCTGCCTTCCAGGAGCCTCTGTAAAGCACATCACTGAGAACGTGGACGGGCTCCTAGAATGAACAGGAGATGACCCGGTAGTAGTCGTCCACATCCGTACAAACAACATTGGAAGAGATAGGCCAAGATCCCTGCAAAACAAATTCAGAGAGCTAGGAAGGAAATTAAAAGACAAGACCAAAACTGTGATATTTTCTGGGATACTGCCGGCACCTTGCAAAGGACCATATGGACAGCTGGAAATAATGAATCTAAACGCATGGCTGAAATCGTGATGCACACAGGAAGGCTTCACCTTCCTTGGACCACATTCTACAACAAGGACTGTCTACTTGGTGAAAGGATCCTCGAGGAGGTTCAGAAGCATTTAAACTAGAAAGGAAGGGGGGAATCAACAAAAAAACAGAAGGGAGACTACATCAAAACAAGGGCAACAACTCAGGTAAGACAGTGTGGCAAAGTGCCCACCCCTTTGTATTTATTTATGTATGTTTTATATTATTATTATTATTATTATTATTATTATTATTATTATTATTATTATTATTATTATTATTATTATTATATTGTATTGTATTTGTGTGCAGGCAGACAAAGCGGTCCGTCTTATTTGCTTATTTTCTTATTTACAATAAACTGGTGCAAGCAAGCTCATTTACCATTTCACCCATCCCATCTGTGTTGTTAATTTCCTGGTTCTGACATCACCACTCAGCCAGGCTGGCTTTGCTGCACTGGCTTCCAGTGGTTTAGAGTTGATTTAAAATGTTTACTTCTGACTTATGAAGCACTTAAAAGGTATGGCACCGGATTATACAAAGGCGCTTCTAGTCACATATATACCTTCTAGTGATTTAATATCAGCTGATGGAGGCCTGCTGTGCCTCCCACAAGAGTTCACAAAAAGGAATGGAGAGAGAGCTTTTAATCACTGTGCTTTTTGTATGAAAGACGCTATATAAATGAAGTATTGATTGATTGATTTATCTGAATAGGTCATGGCACTGTGTACTGATACTGGTGTAGGAGTAAATACAGCAGCACTAAAAGAAATACATATATTTAGGAATTAGCAAGAAAAGTAATACATTTTTATGCAGGAGCTGTATGATCATTATTTAAGTTTCTTAAATGCATTTCTGTTTTGGTTGTATGCACGGTATTTTGGCTAATAGCCACGGGATCAACTAATGTGCCTCAGCGAAGCCCTGTCTGGAGTGTTTAGTTGTCTTGTTGGTTGAAGAGAAAGAAATGCACCATATATTAAAGAGTTCAGCCCTGCGACTCTTACAAACTGCTGTAAGAAAAGAAAGGGAAAATAAACCGCCGGTGTTGAATTGACATTCTCTCTTGTTATTATTTCCCTCTCCATGCTACACTGGTATGTGACCTCACCTAGTCAAACACCGATCTGCTCTGAGAGCTCAACAGCTTTCAGTTTAAAGTTGTAGGACTTCTTCACCATCCTGATCAAGTTGTATCCACAGAAATAAACTTCAGTATATGCCTCCCTGAAATACCGAAAAAAAAAGCAATAAAAAAATGCGGCTTTCGAAAACCATCGAACTTTAATTACCGCCACCCCTTAATAATCGCTGCAGCTATTTTAGCAATTTAATAATAAATGCTGCTGCATTAATTCAAAGTAATACGGTATTTAGTGTATTGTGAATTCTTAGAACTGAACTGTGCTGTCCATGTTTCAATAGGGTTTACTACCCAAATGTGCCCTGACATTTATAGATTAGTAATCAAACTACATTGTGTGATATTGAAAAAGCTCTTTATGCATTGTACCACGCTGCTTCAGAAGCATACATTTGGCCTGCAAATGATTCATGTCATATTAAATTATATTTATGTTTTCCTAAGCTGCCTCTTCACATTACCTTGACACTTCAATTCATTAGGCAGGCTGAGATGAAACATGTGAAAAAAAAAAAAAAAAATTCCACAATGTGGTGTAATTCTCCTCCCTCAAGGAGAAGGTTGTTTCACTTGAGCTGCCTTCCTAATGACTGGCTGAGGCCTCCTGGTGAAAAAATCCATTACAAGCAACTCATGCATAGTTGATTAAACATCTCTTCTAGTGCTAAGAAATAAGAAACCGCCAGCAAATACGAAATGAATCAGAGGTAGATTAAGTTAGTTAATTAATCAAAAAGTTCTCAGAACTTTGGACCCAAACGTGCCTTACAGACATTCCTTGTAACAGTTCTCTGGCTGTTTGTTATGTCTGTCAATCATATGTCTGTCATTGTTTTGTGGTTAATGCTTATTTATATAAATCACTTGGGTTATACAAATGATATATAACCACAGCAATATACATTATACAATACAATACTGTATCAACAGTGGCACCAAAACATAATGTAGCTAATTTGTACAAGTAGCTCTGAAGCAATGCATCTTTTTTTATCTAACAATTAGATAAAAAAAGGAAAATATATATCTAAATAAAAACAGTGTTTTAGAGAAAGGAGGCTGAAAATGTTAAAAGTAATTCCTGCCTAAAAATGTGGTCCAAAGCTGCTTCATTGGGTACGCGGGTGAATTTAATCAATTCCTTTTGGCTTCTTTTGTTTATATAATAATAATACACATTGTATTTGTTAGCAACATTGCTGTTTTTCAATTTGCTGCCGTGCATGGATGAAGCTAAAGCCTACTGAGGTAATTCAGAAATATGATGTACTGTATGTATGTAGGTATGTATTTGTGTATTTGCTTATTTAATACTCCAAATATGAAATACATAAAGGTGTATAGAAATATGCTGTCTTAAAAAAATAGCTCACAAGAACTTGTGGGCTGTATTGATACAACCCATGCTCCGAGGGGGTCTCCAACCACCTGAGATGTGCGTTTCTATCAGTCGCTCATTTTATTCTGAAACTGTGATTTTCCTTATTGGAATGGAATGAGATATGAAGCATTATCTGTACTCTTTGAACCGTGTGGCATTGGAATTAAATCAGATTTGAAGCATTACCTGTACTCTTTGAACTGTGTGGCATTGGAATGGAATGAGATTTGAACCATTACCTGTACTCTTTGAACTGTGTGGCATTGGAATGGAATGAGATTTGAACCATTACCTGTACTCTTTGAACCGTGTGGCATTGGAATGTTTGCAGCCAATCAGGATGCAGGAAATATCAAAACCATTTTATAATTGGCTTTAAACAAATGCCCATTAATAATAATAATAATAATAATAATAATAATATGCTGAACTACCAAAATTACCAAAAACAAAAATTATGTTTTTTTATTTATTTAATTGTAGTTTTTAAGTACATTTTTAAAGTTGCTATAAGAATTATGACATCATAATATGACTACAAATACTTATAGTACAACTTCTATTATTATTATTATTATTATTATTATTATTATTATTATTATTATTATTATTATTATTATTTATTTCTTAGCAAACGCCCTTACCCAGGACAACCTACAGTTGTATACAAAAATACATATCAAGAATTACAGTACAATTAAGAGCAAGATGTAAAATACAATGACTTTAGTCCTAATAAGAGCAAATACAAAACATAATACGATTTGATATCAGAGCAGTTCAAGAGCAGATAACAGTGTTGATAGTTACATCAGGGTTAGATACGAGTGCAAGTGAAATACAAGATACTACATTAAATACAGTAAAATAGGGAGCAGATAAGTGCAAGTTAAAGTGCATTAAAGGCAGAGTGCTATATTGTCCAGAAGGGAAGAGTTGAGTTTTACAGGTGTTGTCTGAAGAGGTGTGTTTTGAGGAGGCGACGGAAGGTGGTCAGGGACTGGGCAGTCCTGACATCCGTAGGAAGGTCATTCCACCACTGCGGTGCGAGGATGGAGAAGGAGCAGGCTCTGGAGGCAGGGGAGCGTAGCGGAGGTACAGCCAGTCTTCTAGTGCAGGTGGAGCGGAGAGGTCGAGTGGGGGTGTAGGGAGAGATGAGGGTCTGGAGGTAGCAGGGTGCAGTCTGGTCAAGGCATCGGTAGGCGAGTACAAGAATCTTGAACTGGATGCGAGCGGTGATCAGGAGCCAGTGGAGGTAGCGGAGCAGTGGAGTAGCGTGGGAGAAGCGAGGCAGAGAGAACACCAGGCGAGCAGCAGAGTTCTGGTGCTTGCTATGAACGACGGTCAAAGTGTATGTCATTCAGTATAATATCTGTATTTCTTCGCTTGTCTTTTATATTAACATTTAAAGGTTAAGGAAACATTGACTGAAAAGGCTAATGTATGGTTTGGATTAGATTTGGTTTCATTTATGTACCTGTCCATATACATTGAGCTTGTCGATCGCAGCTCTGTGAAGCAGCAGTGTTAGAGGGTAGTAGGTGTAGTCTTTGGGAGGACCAGCAATGACGTCACACACACAGGAAGCTTGTAGGCAAACCTCAGTGCCACCTGGCGACTGAGTCGTGGTTTATTAATTAAAAATAAACAAAAAAACCAATAGGGCCAAAGCCACAGTCAGCACCTAGGCAGGGTAGCAGGTATTACAAAAATAAACACACAAAACCCTGGTAGTACCAACTATGGTAGAACCGGGTTAAAAATAAAAAGAGTAAAACAAGTCCCACACAATAATAATATAGAACACCAAAAAGATAGTAGCTGCCGTTCTTTAAATGGCCACGTTAGTGGTGGTGGCGCTGTGTCTGCAGTTGGCTCCTTCCAACCCTAGCTGCGGCATACTCCAGCACTCACTGCCCTGAGTGGAAACGAGTCTTCCGGGTACTTCTGAAGCACACACTCGAGAAGAAAAGGCGAAAGTAGTCGGGACGCAGGCAGCCGCCTGTTCAGGGGTCTGGAATGGGAGGCTGTGTGGTCCAGTGGTTAAAAAAAAGGGCTTGTAACCAGGAAGTCCCCGGTTCAAATCCCACCTCAGCCACTGACTCATTGTGTGACCCTGAGCAAGTCACTTAACCTCCATGTGCTCCGTCTTACGGGTGAGACGTAATTGTCACTGACTCTGCAGCTGATCCATAGTTCACACACCCTAGTCTCTGTAAGTCGCCTTAGATAAAGGCATCTGCTAAATAAACAAAAATAAAAAAATTAGGAGCAGAGGAAAGTAGCAACACACAGCGTACTCCTGTTGCTAACCCAGGACAGAGAGACCAAATGCAGAAACAGCGCAGCCTACTTACTGCCCAACCCCGCCTCTGCAATCAGCGAATGCCCCCGCCTCAGCCAACCGACAGACACAGCACAGCTGACTGCAGAAAGCGAGTTTGGCGGCCGCGCTGTTCCGCATCAGGGCAAAACGCCACAAGAGATCGGGAGGGCGGATTACAGTGGGACCCGATTACACCCCTGTCACAAGCAGCTAATAATATGATAATTTTGTTTATTACAAATAAAAATAACATGGATAGTCACACAAACTGTATTATTTCTGAAATATCACAGTGACACAGGATATCTGCTGTGGTCTAGTCGATAATTCAGCCAGCTGCTTGGAGTGGATAAAATATGTAATTCCTGTTGATAGAATTTAAAATGTGTGTACTATATTGAATTATGGAGCAACTATTTAATATTATAATATTATCTGTAATGGAAATTTTTTTTTTTACGTATGATCAAATGTCCATGCCTTTTCAACGTCAGGAATTGGTACTTATTCCCTCGTAATATATTGTACTGTGCCTTGCCATCTTCAATGACCAGTTTAATGTTCAGACTGATAGTCATGAAGGACATTAAATTAATAAACCAGATTCTTGTGTTTGCAGTATAGTTGCCATATGGTTCCATGTGCGTGAGCTACAGCCAGTAAGATAATTGATATCCCATAGAGACTAAAATCAATGTTATTTGTTATTCGTTTACCAGTACATCTCTACTTCTTGACAGCATTTATTTTCCAAAACTGTGTATTACTCATTGACAGTTATAATGTTACAGTCCCTTGTCAGCTCTGTAATGGACTCTTCTTTGCCTTATTTATAGCTCTTGACAAACACAATCTGTTTTATCCCATGGTGCTTGTTAAATATCAGATCAGTAACTGCCTTTGATCTATTTTTACTTTCAACTTATAAAACACATCTGGAGTGTTACAATGGATTATTTACAATTTCAATTAGCAGCAATCATGCACAAATCTGCCACCAGATCCAAAAGCAGGCCTGTTGCACATGGTGCTTGCTATACTGGGGCAAATCCTTTAAACTTACTGCAGATATACAGTATAGGACTCCCTTTAACCCTTTATGGGTCCTATGTCGGACCTGGTCCGACATTGCAATTTTCCCTTTCCGGTCCAAAGTAGGACCCTGCCTACATGATCAAAAAGACGTAAAAAACAGGTCACTAGTCATTTTTTCTCCGGAAAAAGACCATGAAACCATTCAATGGCAGAGTGAGCCCGATAGGAGCCGAGAGAAGCCGAAAAAAAAGGGGCATATCTCATGAATACAGAATACAGCCCCGGCACCACATAGATAACACGGACATAAACAAACAAGATAGCTGCTTCTGCATCCAATGCTCAAAGAATATCACAGACATTTGCAGAGTTTTTTTAGATGTTATAGTAATAAAATAATGACTTGGATCGCATTACTGAGGAGTTTGGTAATAAAACGAGTGATCAGGAGATGATTTATCGGTATACAGTACTATGAAGACGTATGTGAAAAATACAGCGAACAAGGGGGGGGCGGGGCTGGAGATGCAGTACTGAGTGTCCTGTTGATATGCAGTGCCTTTTAAACCTGTTTTACTGTGAAAAAATACTTTTAAACAGTGTGTCTAAAATAAACTGCGCGTGTGAAAATAAATTGGACCTGACGCACCTGAGACGTGCTGAATAAATTGACCACAAAGGGTTAAATCAACTGCAGGCGCATCTTGTGGACCTATGTTAACTTACTTATATACATGCTTAACTGTGCTAAAATATGTATTCAGTATATTTTTTAATTAATAATAAATATTAACTTGATCTGTACCAACTATGCCACCTTGTGTTTGAAAAGGGCAAGGACCTTTATGACCCAGTAATAGTAAACCTTCCCCTAGCAAGTACTTTATATCCCCGGTGGTCCAAGACACACACACAATGGAACTTCAGGTAGGTAAAAACAATTTTTATTCTTTCTCAACAGGGTAAAATAAATCTTTAAAAATCACACAAACCAATCCAAAGCAAAGAAATATAACAAGGAAAAACCCAAAATACAAACTGGAATGATCCCCTCCTGCTGGTAAAAACTCTAAAAAGAATAAAAGTAATGCTCGTGCTTAGCTGCAACACAAGAACTTCAATAAAATATTCAATTGTCAGTCTCTAGTGGTTCCTCGGAAACCCAGCTGTCCACTCATACTGACGTCCACTGTCCTCTAAGCCCAAGACGCCAATGGACCTCACTGCAAACGATGCCCCAAACTGCTGATGGAAATGCAGATGGAGATCCTAGAAAATCTGAGAAAGGGAGGGGGGCCAAGAAAGGAGGCCATCAGGAATGTTTACAACGGTAAATGAAACTATCACATTCACCAGTATGGTTCAGCTGGTTACTTCCCCTCATGTATCTCCCTCTCTCTCTTTGGTGCTGGAACCTGGCTGTTGCACCCTGGACTGGACCACTGGACAGGTAAGTATCACCCTGGTGGGCCTCTAGCATGCCCTGACAGAACACACACACTGAGCCAACTGAGTTATCAATGTAAAGTTTACAGTTACCAATTTCTTAAAAGTAGATGAATAATAATACATGTCACTTCCCTTCTTTTCCAGGCAGTACTCATCCTCTGGAACCGGCATCGAACTCGTATTCTCACCCAGGTAATCCACTCTATAAACCACAGCTATTCTCTTTGGCAATCCTTCTTTCTTTTCTTTCACAGGTAGCAAGCCTTCCGACACGGTCCACTCGAACCCGAGGCACCTCTCTGATGAAGCCGGACCCACAACAAGTAATAATAACAAGTTTCCAACCCGCTCAGTGATGGCAAGAAGGGAAATATAACATTTACACAATCCCACGAGAACATAAAATACAGCACCTTCTAAAATCCCATGAGTCTCACAGTGTCTGTTATTTCTCTAAAACAGCCCAATATAAACGGTGTAAAAAATAACTAAACCATAAGTTGGGGCAGCACAAAACAAACAAGAAAACTCCAAAAAAGTACTAAAAAACAATACAGTCCCGTATCAAAACAAATCCCAAACAGCCAAAACGAAATCCAATTCAGTTCTTTGCCCTCTGATCAGAATTATTTCTTCAATGCAATCGAAGACTCTTTCCTTTTTCTTTCAGTCTGTCTGTCTGTCGATAAATCCATGAAGCTTGCTTTCTCTTCCACAGCCACAACCCGACTACTTCCCTACACCACCTCCCTTCCTTCTTTCTGTCCTTCCTTTTTATATCCCCCTGGATGCTCTCATTCGCTTAACTGGGTGTGGGGCGGGACTTCCTACTAATATGGGGAAAGTGCTCATAATACAGTGGAAAAAAAAAAGATTTGAATCAACAGATTCCAATGTGTAGCAAAGAAGCAAAATACAAAAATAAATCAGATAAGTGTTCATAGTGCAAAAAAAAACAACACAATAATAAACCATTTAAGTGCATAAATAATAATTCTAAAACATCACTTGTTGCACATCTAGATCTACAGATCTACAGTATAGGGCTCCCTTTAAACTTAAGTTCCTTTCACACTGGCATGATCTACCCAGGTCAGAACCTACCCGGGTCAGGACCCGGTGTCATGCGGGTCGGGTATGCAATTTCACACCGTGTATCAATGACCCGGAAGCAGCTTGTTACTGAGGCTTCCATCCAAGCTTCTCTGGATTGAACCGTCGACCCAAATGTAGAGCAAATGTTTCTTTATCCCGGCTGCAATCTGGCTCATGGTGTGTCTCAAGCAATAAAAATATGGCTAAACAGAATAAACAGAAATGTTCCTTGTGGAAGTGAAGCCTTCACACAGACGTGGCTGTTTGTTATTTTGTCGGCTTACGAACGGCCGTCATGCATTTTGTCTTGCTCAACCTGGGTCAAAGCATGTCGACCCACATCCTGAGGTGGGTCACTGGGACCCGGGTTAACCCGGGTATGACCCAGGTACGTGGTTTCACACTACATGGGATTAACGAGCTTTACCAATTACAATCGAAAAGTAGCAAGCCTAACTAGAACAAAATGGGTTTTATTTTTTTTGTTATTATTTTGTTATCGTTTTACATTATTTTTTAGTTATAGTTACTGTTAACGGATATGATTTCTTTAATAGACATTTTTGTTATCATAACTAAAAAGATCACTGCTTTAAACGTACTGCAGTTCTACAGTTTAGGGCTCCCTTTAAACTTACTGCAGATCTACAGTATAGGGCTCCCTTTAAACGTACTGCAGATCTACAGTATAGGGCTCCCTTTAAACGTACTGCAGATCTACAGTATAGGGCTCCCTTTAAACGTACTGCAGATCTACAGTATAGGGCTCATTTTAAACTTACTGCAGATCTACAGTATAGGGCTCATTTTAAACTTACTGCAGATCTACAGTATAGGGCTCCCTTCGAACTTACTGCAGATCTACAGTATAGGGCTCCCTTTGAACTTACTGCAGATCTACAGTTTAGGGCTCCCTTTAAACTTACTGCAGATCTACAGTTTAGGGCTCCCTTTAAACTTACTGCAGATCTACAGTATAGGGCTCCCTTTAAACTTACTGCAGATCTACAGTATAGGGCTCCCTTTGAACTTACTGCAGATCTACAGTATAGGGCTCATTTTAAACTTACTGCAGATCTACAGTATAGGGCTCCCTTCGAACTTACTGCAGATCTACAGTATAGGGCTCCCTTCGAACTTACTGCAGATCTACAGTATAGGGCTCCCTTCGAACTTACTGCAGATCTACAGTTTAGGGCTCCCTTTAAACTTACTGCAGATCTACAGTATAGGGCTCCCTTTAAACTTACTGCAGATCTACAGTTTAGGGCTCCCTTTAAACTTACTGCAGATCTACAGTATAGGGCTCCCTTTGAACTTACTGCAGATCTACAGTATAGGGCTCCCTTTGAACTTACTGCAGATCTACAGTTTAGGGCTGTCTGTATGGCTATGGCCGTGCAGTAGCCTCGAGCTGTAGCACAGACGCTTTTTGAGCTCCGCGCAGCCTCCCCGGGCACGCCCCCCAGCCAATCCAGACCTCCCGATCAGCTCAGCTCTGGGCTAGCCCACCTGCTCAATTATTTCCCTAGCAACGCGTCTCCTGTTGCGCATCCCAGCTACTTCCATAAAGGCACATGTGCACTCCAGAACCAGCGACAGGGTCTCCCTGTTACATGACCGTGCTCAAGTAGCTGCGCCCCCTTTGTACTGCTAAACTCCTCTGTGTGATCAGTGCGATGCCACACTCTATCTAATTGCTGCATGCAACACAGTTGAGCACAATAGAGTTGTTCAGCAGTCTTATAGCTATGCCCTACCCCCAAGATGGCAGACTTCCGTTCCCGTCCTACCATCGAGTCGGCCTATCCCTGTGGCGGCGTACCACCAACCTTACTTATCACCCTTCCTGGTCAGGAGGCAGATTTGCAGCTCATTCCTTCTCTCTAATTGTCTAATAATTTGCACTTTAATTGATGTGCACCAAGGAAAAATGAGTCTAATTATACAATGTGTGTGGAAGTGGAACATATGACTGTCATGCACATTCTGGAGAGAAAACAAACCAATTTTTACATTTGATATTCTATTTTACAATCTAATGTAACTGACAGAAGAGATACAAACAACACAAACACCAGAGAAAAACCAAAAGCAAATCAATAACAATTTAGAATGAGATATGACTTGACTATATTAGCATCCTAAGTAATATATTTAGTCGTATATCTAAATACATCATCCAGACGCAGCTGAAATATTAGACAGAAAATAACAGATATTGTGTTTATCAGTTTCAGATTATAGGCATTTCTGGTATATGTTAAGCTCCCTAATAAAATAAACCCACGTCATATTGGCTCATGGGCCTGCCTATTTGCAGTAATTTGAAGTTAACTCCAGATACAGTGCCAGATTCAATTTGAGAGCAAATCATTCTCTTTCTTCCTTCAGAGACAGGGCTTCATTTGTATTGTAAGTTTTTGAAAAAGATAAGAGACATTTGCAAAGCATAAATCAATACACAGGGTCTAATTAGGTAGGATCTTTTTGCATTACACTAGTTATAAGGACTCTCTATATACTCCCTGTCTGACAAACACACGGAATTGTGCAAACTAAGACATTAATAATAGAGTAAGACTTTCAGAGGCATAGACAGATAAAAACACATGCATTTACTGTGGTGCTGTTACTTCAAGAAAGATAAAAAGGGCAACATTCTCTTCTAGGATTGCAATTATAAACTAATAAGAAACAATTTTAGACTGCCCCAAATCTAATGTCTGTTTTTTAATTGTTTTATTAGTATTATTATTATACAGGGTTTGGTATCATTATTGTGTGTGTTTTTTTCTTCATGGAAAAATTGTGTTAATGATGACTTGGAGTAAAAGGTTTGCAAATCTAGCTCACTGTGTCTTAAACTTTCTTAAGCAGTATAAAAGGGGTGTATCAAGTGCTCAAGTCAGTTGAGCTGCTCTAAAGGGCCCATTCACTAGCACATTTATTAATGACTGCTACAGTATATACCTCCAATCACCCATACAGCAGTCTGTGGAAGGAAGTCAATTTGCATATGTAGTAACAGGAAAACCACCCCCTATTGTATTAGTTTTAAATGTACAAAACTGTGTAATCAAATATCAGAGGGAAATGAATATCCATATGTGTACATCACCAAGCCTTGATATTAGGAAATAACAGCGGATATCATAACAAAACCAATGCATTGACTCTAATAAATCTGGTGACAATATTTTACGCTATATCATGAATCTGAAGAAACTGGAGATATTAATTAACTTGTACTGGCCATTTTAATTTAGAAATTAATCTATAATGAAGTTCGATAATAATTCAAATAGCATCCAGATTTCAGACTATTACCTGAGCATTTTTCTGTGCTATTTCAAGTAAAGTTGTTTCAAGCTGGTAAGCAATTACCACAATTACCAGCTGTGTGATTATGTTACAAAAACAGCTGGTTCTGCATTCTAAAAGCTGTGATAAAGGACTGTTGTTGGATTGATCAACTAATAGCAATGCAAATGCCACATGCACTATCCTGCAAGTACTGCTGTGCTTGGCTGTGAAATCAGTACTGCACAAACCCCAAGTTACATGCATACTAAACAATGTGCAAGATGAAACTCTGGAGTGGTCACCCATACCCAGTACAAGAGCACTGTCAAGGGTGCGTCGATTCATCAATATGGTGAAACACAGTCATTTTCTTGATGATGCAAATCTTTGAACTGATCAACTGCTTTCTAAGGGAATGCTAGTGGGAACGCTAGTGGGAACGCTAGTGGGAATGCTAGTGGGAACGCTAGTGGACGGTGTAAAATAAACAACTGTAAGAGTGGATGAAACGCAGGCGCGTTGGATGAAACACAGATACAATACGTCCCGGGACACAGTACTGGCATTAAAGTCCCGGTACTGAGTACCGGCAGAATTTCAACCTTGATATAAACAGTTTTAGTATTTTATTTTCTAAATGTGCTCTAAATGTTGAATGCCCAGTACCGGTAAGTGGCTTTGTCTGAAACATAATGAAGCCTAAAATATGAGCAACACACAATCACTAAATATAAAGCTCTCGTATTGAGATTGAGATACACAATTTTGAAGCCATTGTTAACTGTTAACAAAAAAGAAGAAGAATGATCATCATTTATTTAAAACACTGGATGCTATATTTTCTGTCTGCAAAAATAAATTCACTTATATATACTTTAATTATATGCATGTTTGTAAATATTATAAGAACAAATATTTGCAAAGTTTGAATCTAGGAGCAATCTCTGGGTCAGATTTAGCTGATAAGATTTGATATTTGGCTCAGGGGTCCCCAGAGATGGCAGACTCACTGTAAACTGGTCAATTTACACCCTGATATAAATATATTTGTTTCCTTTGTAGATTTGTTTTCTTCATTGGAGCAAAAACTTTACAGAACAAGCGTCTGCAACAATAAACAGACATCAAATTAAAAGGCTTAATGAAAATCAAACTTATTTTAAAATATGAATACTAAAGGCATGAAGCAGTTTTCTATGTATCTGCCTTAACTACCCAGAGACCTCCTTAATAAATTATGCATGCATGATGTGCTCTTCCAAACACCAAGCATGCAGCAATGCAAGCAAGGTTTAAGCTTGCTGTCACAGTTAGCAGAGGTATTTTCCAGAACAAGCCAGCATCTACCTCATTGAAAAGCTCATAAGAATGTGGATCAAAAAATGGAAATGAGCTCAAGTAGCAGTGGAATACCCAGTGGAAAAACTATTTCCATCATAAGGATGCTACACAGGTTTTATTCTCTAAATCATCAAGCACTCATGTTGCTGATTATTACTGGTGCCATATGCTGTAACTATATGTTGACTCTTCATTAAAAAAATCTTAAGAACTGTTTAAAGTGAATGGAAGCTATTATGTTTCCTTTGCAGAGCAAATGTACATGCTTTCTGTAACACACTGAATACGGGCCGTTTGAATAATATGGAGATTGTGATAGTAAGATGCACATCGTATAACATTGCCTTGTCTTTGTTAGATCCAGTTGTCCAGTTTTGTGTGAGTTGCTGCATGAAAATGCCAACTAGCATCACATGTGATCTCAGAATAGTGGCCCATATTCATAAAAAAAGACGGTAATTACCGGCCAGTAAAAAAAAAAAAAAAATGACAGGGCAGTATTTAAAATGTGATTTATAAAACTACTGCCTGGTTATTTTACTGGCCGGTAATGGTTTTAGATGTGATTTTCCGTCTCGGATAGTTACCGAGATATTGTATTATTATTTATTTATTTCTTAGCAGACGCCCTTTTCCAGGGCGACTTACAATTGTTACAAGATATCACATTATTATTTTTTTTTTACATACAATTACCCATTTATACAGTTGGGTTTTTACTGGAGCAATCTAGGTAAAGTACCTTGCTCAAGGGTACAGCAGCAGTGTCCCCCCCATCTGGGATTGAACCCACGACCCTCCGGTCAAGAGCGCAGAGCCCTAACCACTACTCCACACTGCTGTATGTAATCAATTGTCATTGATATGCAAATGTTCCCTACTTAATGAATGCACGTCTGTTGACACAGTTGTGTGATGGTTATAAGACATGTCTGGAGGCCGGTTGTCTGAAATATCGAGATGTCAGCGTTAAAAAATAATAATAATTGCACACCCAGGTGCTGGATGTGAGTGAGAGGTTAGGGTAAGTGCTATATGCGCTTTTTGATAAATATATATATATATATCTGCCCTATTGCCCCATTGATGAGACCAGTGGCAATGTCAATTTTGCTTAATACAAATGCAAATGTGATACATTTACTACCAAACTAAATACAAATGCAAATATGTGACAAATGCTAAATGGACTTCAAATACTTTCCCATACAACAAATGTTAATTTATTAACATGAATTTGGCACCTATAATTTTTTCACCTAAAATTTTAGCATTGAGACAGGCATTGAGAAACTGCACCCCATGAAATGGGTGCCTGTGCAGTCACGTGACCAAACGCGTCATTGAAAAATAGAGTATGATATTCTGCATCCCATTCCTTTATCAACAGAGAGATGGAAACTACACTTATTATGTATTATGTATTACACGTAATATGTACTATTAACTTATTAAATAGTAATTCATCCCCTTTATTTCGATGCTGTGCATGTCCCGATCTGACACAAGTAAAATAGAATATGGTACATGAGTACAGCGAGTACACACCTTTCCGCTGTTGATGTTTAATGATTATTTTTGTGTGAAATTGATCATGCTTTTTTTTCATTTCAGCATGCATAAAAATAAAAATGTGAATCTTATGTGTACATGCAGTACTTAATAGACTTCATAAGTTCAATTTTAGGGACAAGCACATTGTGAGTCAGTGTAAAGTAATATTTATGTAGAGTATAAGTGCATGTTCAAGGCCGTAGCCAGCTATGAGGCACCTGAGGCACAGGCCTCAGGTAAAATTCATACTAATAATTATTGTGTATTATTGCTGTATTTGATTATTAGGGCATCTTCTCCTTCATGACACCCGAGCCAGAAGACATTTGCATACATGAATTCCCATGTCTTTACTGTCTTTTAACTTATGTAGAATGATTGATGTGTGTATTTCAATTTGATACCGCTATTTAAAATATATCTAGTTTTTTTTTGTTTTTTTTGTGACAGAAAACCTTCAGAGTGACATTCCTTGTTTTTATAAATAATATTTTATTGTAGTTTAATCAATAAAATAACAATAGATATTTGTCCATTTGCTTGCATGCAGTTAATAATTATTAAGTATTTAATAAATAATAAATAAGTATTTCAGTGTAAATGAATTAGAATAAGGAAAAATGTTAACAGTAAAAACATTCCTTTGGGTAGGTCATGTACAAATACATTTAAGTGCAGTACATTATTGACTTTTTTTGGACTGTTTACAATAAAATAAGTACAGTACTGTATGTTTAGTTAGAATCCATATTCACACACTCATAAAGTATAGAATTGTAATAATAAAAATATATATTACAGTCAAATAATCAGTGCATACATACTGTTTTATTGATGCTTTTTGCCACTGTATCATTTTTTGCTAGATGATCCTGTCCAGATTCTGGAACTGTTTTTTTGTTGTATGACTCCTTCGCCAAGCTGTCTTTAGATTCTAATCTGTTGCACGGTTCCTCCATTAGTGCAGGCAATCCTGTAATGAATAACAGTAAATCTATAGCAAATCATGTAAGCCCACAAGTAATATTCCACAAGCACTTAATATTGCCATTCTCCCATTATTTTCCCATTTAATGAACTGCTGAACGGTCATATATAAAGTGTGCCAGTGAGTTTAATAAATGATAGGTACAGAAGTGTACTATAAGTATAATTAAAGAATACATTGGCATCTACAATTGAAAATCATATCAAACAAATTTAAGTCAAAACATGTCAGAAATTATAACTTATTAGTTTATTATGCTGCTAAACTCAGATTGACTTACCTTGACGTTTATTGATTTTGTTCTCAAGTGTATCAATCTTTTGAGAAAAGCCTAGAACTAAGTCTTTCAGTTCTGCTATTTCAGAATGTGTAGTTTGTTTGTTTTCAGTTTTCAGTCTCATAAAATCTTTTTTGTTGCATTCACCACATCGAGTAGCAGATCTCTAGCATGAGAAATTAAATGTAGTTTAAGCCCTCTTTCAGTGCTTTGCTTTTGCAGATTTAATATGAATCAATCAAGTTGCTCTTTTCTGTGAATATCATTAATTATTGAATTGCACTGAAACAATTTACCTGAAAGCAAAAAAACAAACATCTCAAAAAATTAAGTCTGAGGAACAGAGAAAATGTCATTTTGCAAATTCCATAAAGTATTATACAAACACTTATTTTCATTAAAAATACTGGAAAACGTGTTCTGTCATATCTCTCTGAGTGACCCTTTTTCTCTCAGTTCTGTAAAATATTGATGATAAGCTGCATGGAGTGGTTACTGTGTCATATGGGTACTCTACTCAAGAGTCCATGAAAGGCCACAATACTGGCACATGGTTAAATTGGAAGAGGGACTCTTATTATTTAAAAAATAAAAAATGGTAGTTATTTTTTAACTAAAGCAATAAATAAAACAACATGCACTTAAAAATATTAATTTTGTCCTCTTTATATTTTTGTAAAATGTTCTCTGCATTCAAGCTCTTTTGACTTAAAGCATTTCTCTTTGCTGCAAGCTTTGCAATCTTGCATTGATAGCCCTAAAGGAAAATAATTGGCTAAAATTAGTATTAGTTTCTAAATAAATCAAAACATGTACCAACCTCATCCTCAGTCTCACTATCACTATCTGTCAATGGTTTTGTATGTTTTTCCCGGAGTCCGCTGCCAGGAGAAGCTTCATCTGTCTTGTGAGAGGTTTGGAGTGACTTGTCTATTTTATTTAGTTCTTTCATTAGTGCTGCCCGAGTTCCTGTTGGCAAAGAATGTGACCAATTAAAATATTGTCACAATTAGAAAAAAAAAAACAAAAAAAAATGCAAATTTTTGGATAAAGTTCTGGGTGTTCAACAGGTTCCATACTCAGCACAAACAGGCACGTTCTATCAAGATGCACTCCTCCAGGTTTATAGTGTGCTTATTCTGCCACTATATCTGAGACTCCTCCATTAACAGTAATGTAGGTTCACAGAATAAAGAACCCACAAAATAATTAAATTCCCCAAAAATCTTACAAGAGTAAAAGGACCTTCTAAAAGGTATGTGGTCACTTTGTAACTTAAAAACTAATCAAGAAAGCTTTCAGCGCTTTTTTAAAATCTAAAATTTGTGAAATAAATCCCTGCAAAATACAGCGTGCAGTTTATGTCATACAATGTACATCAGCTTATGCATCTGAGTCATGCTTATAAGATATATGGCCCCCTTTGGTGTACTTCTGCCTTTCCTTTTGAATGGTTATCCATTAATAACAAATGCAAAAGTTTTGGAACAAGACCTTGTCCTTCTTGGCAGTCCAGTCCAAAGAGCTCTGAACTCAGCAGAGGAACTTACTTTGCTGCCCTTGTGAGAACAGCTGTCAATGATAACGTTGTAGGAGCAGAATTCTTTGAGAGAGCGCTAATAAAAGGAAGGGCACAAAGAAAATAGTTATACAGTTGAATTTAGAAATGGAGATATTGGTCTAATAAAGTCTAGTAAAGTGCATGTACCACACTGTCAAGCAAATCTGTCCTTTATCTTGGTACAGTTGTATGAAACAGAGATTGCACCTTTTTGGAGTGATGCTACCACAGGAGGAACAGTGTCTCATATCAAATTAGCTGTGCTGAAAGAGACAACAATTGCTGTAAAGCCATGTGAAAGTATAAGGAAAGTTGGTTATATTGGAAAGATTGACAGAAATAACAAATGCTTATGTCTCTTTGCAACCTAAGATTATTGAGATTGATTAAATCCTGGAAGCTGTGTTTCCCAGGATAGTTTATCATGCTTTCATAAGCAGTTTTGCTGCTCTCAGAAAGTTTTCGTCATTCCATCAGAATCATCTTCTTCATCTTTTTCAACCAATTATTTTTTGTCCAACCCCTGCACATTTGTCGGTAGTGACTTCAGCCAAGTAAGAATAAAAGCTGAAGTAAACCTAGCATGTCACTATATAGGGGTCTAAATCTGAGGAATGACATTGTTACACAATTGACCTTAGAACAGATCTATATGCTCTCAAATACACAAATATCTGTCAACAAGTAATAGAAATGTTGTTCTTCCTCCTTTTCTCTTTGGCTGGGTTTACATGCACTTGAAAATCAACTCTACAGTCATGACTGTGTGACGTTATCACGCAAATACATCGTGAAACAGCAAAAGGACGTCCTTTTGGCAGCGCGACTTTAAGGGCAGGGTCAATCGCTTTCTCATGATAAAAATAGCTGTAAAAACCCATGTAAACCGGAGCAGGAATCGTGCTTGTGGCTCACGAGATTTCAGCAGTCAAGATCCTGTTCTTCTGACTTAATCTCATGCAATATCCAGCAGAAAGGCCGTACAAAACACACACACACACACACACACACACACACACACACACACACACACACACACTGTACATTTATGGACTACTTCAACACTAGAACCGCTGCAGTTATACTCATACCTACAACCGCCGGGACATTTTAAACACCATCAATATTAAAATGAAAGACAAACTATCGGATACAACTCAAAAGCACATCATATCAAACATCTGCACAGCTGAAACGTCGTATTTAAATGAACAATTAAACATTAAATGGTTTATTTTCTAACTTACCACATATAAAGCACTACTTCAAAAAATGAAAGTAACATATGATTTATCTTGCGTGTTTGTCACTTGCAGCTTTATTTTGCATGTGTGTCACATGCAAAATAAACACACACACACACACGCACAGAATCTAGGGGTGGTGGCTGCCGGGGGGTGGGGGTAGCATGGTCAAGTGCCTCTGTGATTATTCATGGCTGGCTAAGGGCCTGGTATACGGTGTCCATATAAGGACATCGTCATTTCTCACATCTCAGCGTCAGTTATCAGGAATTTCTTTGTCATGGATCATTTAGTTTGGCGATCAGTCGTCATTTCTCAATCATTTTTTCTGTCATCCCTCATGTGTTTTTGATGTCAGCCATTATTTGTATCAGGTATCCTTTGTATTTTGTGTCCGCCGTCACTCAAATTTTGAGTCATGGAAAACCTCAGTCAATGAAATTCTCTGTCAACCATCAGACAGCATTTTTTCTGGGACTTAACGTAACAGCCAATCACGTTTCTAAGTTTTCATATCCTATGATTTGAAATTTATTTACGCATGGATACACCCATAAAGAAATTGCAAGACTCACTGAAGCCATTATGAAAAATTATGTCATTTAATATTCGAAGGGGGTGCACTATTTCATCGCATACCTATTAAAACAAATTTTCTGAGGGGGTGCAGTATCTCATAGTTATTAAAACACCTTTTCTGAAGAGGTACAGTATCGCATAGCTATAAAAGCACTTTTTGTAAGAGGGTGCAGTATCTCATAGCTATTAAAACACCTTTTCTGTAGGGGTGCAGTATCTCGTAGCTATTAAAACACCTTTTGTAACGGGGTGCAGTATCTCGTAGCTATTAAAACACCTTCTCTGAGGGGATGAACTATCTCACAGGCATTATGAGTGTATGTACTATTATTAATGCGTGAGCTGCAGTACCTATTGTTTCTAATAGTTATTTATATCATCCAATGTTTTCAACTGCAAATTGATTAATATATATATATATATATATATACTACCGGTCAAAAGTTTTAGAACACCCCCATTTTTCCAGTTTTTATTGAAATTTAAGCAGTTCAAGTCCAGTGAATAACCTGAATGGTACAAAGGTAAGCGGTAAACTGCCAGAGGTTAAAAAAAAAAAAGTTTAGGTTACCAAAAACTGAAAAATAATGTACATTTCAGAGTTATACAAAAAGGCCTTTTTCAGGGAACAAGTAATGGGTTAACAACTTACAGCTGTTCTGCAGCAATGGAAGTAAATTAAGCCTTGAAAGTTGATGCTAACAATTCCTACAGGTGTCCCAACTTTTCTTGATTACTTACAAACCCTCTGTCTGTATAAAAGCAGTGTTGGAACAGACTGTGTTACTACACCCTCTTAAGCATTATTTGGACAGTATTGTACTGCAGGAAGTAGTATATTGCTATCATAATGGCGAGAAAAAGGCAATTAACAAAGGAAGACAGACAGACCATTATAACCCTTAAAAGTGTAGGTCTTTCCTTTAGAGAAATTGCAAAGAAAGCCAAGGTGTCAGTGAGTACAGTTTCCTACACCATCAAAAGGCACTTGGAAACTGGAGGAAACTCTGACAGGAAGAGGTCTGGCAGACCCAAAGCCACAACAGAATCAGAAGACAAGTTTCTTAGAGTCAACAGCTTGCGTGATAGGCGGCTCTCAGGACAACAGCTTCAAGCACAGCTTAACACTGGTCGAAGTAAGCAAGTCTCAGTTTCAATTGTGAAGAGAAGACTTCGAGCTGCAGGTTTGACAGGTCGAGTGGCAGTAAGAAGGCTCACAGGACAACAGCTTCAAGCACAGCTTAACACTGGTCGAAGTAAGCAAGTCTCAGTTTCAACTGTGAAGAGAAGACTTCGAGCTGCAGGTTTGACAGGTCGAGTGGCAGTAAGAAAGCCATTGCTAAGATGGCAAAATAAGAAAAAGAGGCTTGCCTGGGCCATGAAGCACCGCCAGTGGACTACTGAAGACTGGAAGAAGGTCTTATGGACCGATGAATCAAAATTTGAAATCTTCGGTTCATCACGCAGGGTTTTTGTACCGCCGAGTAGGCTTAAAAGATGGTTCCTCGGTGTGTGACACCAACTGTCAAACATGGAGGAGGAAGCGTGATGGTCTGGGGCTCTTTGCTGGATCCAGAGTCGGCGACTTGCACAGAGTGAGTGGCACCCTGAACCAAAACGGCTACCACAGCATTTTGCAGCACCATGCAATACCCTCTGGTATACGCCTAGTTGGTCAGGGGTTCATCCTACAGCAAGATAATGACCCAAAACATACCTCCAGGCTATGTCAGAACTACCTTAGAAGAAAAGAACTAGACGGTAGGCTTCAAATCATGGAATGGCCAGCACAGTCTCCAGACTTAAATCCCATCGAGCTGGTTTGGGATGAACTGGACAGAAGGGTGAAAGCAAAGCAACCTACAAGTGCAACACATTTGTGGGAACTTCTGCAACAGTGTTGGGAAGAACTTTCCGAACAATATTTGATTTCCATTGTAGAAAGAATGCCACGAAAGTGTGTTCGGCTGTTATATCTGCAAAAGGTGGCTACTTTGATGAGTCAAAATTTAGATTAAATTTTGTTAAACAAAACGATTCCATGATTTCTTTTTTATCTCCAATTGTTTATTTGTTCTATGCTTTAATTTCAGAGTACATTGAGACATTAAACTGCGTAAATTTCAATAAAAACTGGAAAAATTGAGGTGTTCTAAAACTTTTGACCGGTAGTGTATATATATAGCTGAGTATTATATATTTTAATAACATTTTACCTGACGTTGCAATATATTCACAAAGTGTTACTCCAAGGTTGGAAAAACCTACTGCCGGTGGACCAGAATAGACTGCAACATGGGTTAAATCAAACCAGTGTTGGCACGCTGAAATTGAAAATGTTTTCAAAATTGTTTAAAGACTTTCAGATTTAAACCTCAATTAAACCGGTTTAAAATAAACGGTGTAACTGCTCGATAGCGTGGGAAATCCAATGACTGTTTAGTCCCCATTAAACCAAAGTTAATTGAAGCCAGCGCTCTTGACATGGGTGGATTATGGGATTTGCAGTTTTCTGCTGCATTTCTGATGATTGGAAACACCTTTCAGTGTGTACCAAATGAACTACTATTCCCAGAAGACACTGTGTGCCTATATGCACGTTGCATTGTGAGTGACAAAGCGTCAGTAAAGTGAGATATATTTTCAAAGTTTCAGACTGCACTTGTAGATCTCCTGATCCGCCCCTCCTGCTCTGCACTGGCCTTCCCTGACCTAAGCACCACTTTACTGGATCCTCACTATCCTTGCACTACTAATATGTCATTGTAGATATAACCTGTTGTAATCCTAACTTGTTGCATCCTAGCTCATATTATATTGTAGTAGTATTATTTGCACTTACTGTAAACTATACTGCATTTACATATTAATCTTGCATTTTAAACCTGTACAGTACTGCCCTGTAACACCTGTAAGTCACCTTGGATAAAGGCATCTGCCAAATAAATATTTTAATAATAATAATAATAATAATAATAATAATAATAATAATAATAATAATAATAATAATATGAAAAGTGTTGTCAGTCAGAATGCAAAAATAAGATTTTACTGCTGCTGGGGTCTTAAGAGAACCCCAAGCCCTCTGCCTTTTTTCTGCTTCTTCATTTTTTTTTTTGACCACCAGCCTCCACTGGTACAAACAGTGTGCCATATATAAGCAATATATATAGACATTAAAATGAGATATTGTCAGTACATAGCGTCAATAACTGTACACAACAAAGTACACAAAGTAATAGATACTGGGTTTGCTGAAAATGTTACATTTTGTTGTTTAAAGACAAGGGTTTTTTTGTCCTAACCCCAAGTATTAGGGAATCTGCCCCTTCACCCATGGACACCACCAAAAATTTTACAAACCTGGCACCATTTGTAATAAGTACTCATGACAGCATCACAATACAAATACCCTACATAAATGATCATGTTTAGAGGCATTTAGAGAGAGCACTGACAGTAAATTCTGTGTGATGGGATCTCCCTGGTCATGAACTATATTGCTGTTGGTAGGATATTTTCCCTCTCAGGCCCAACTTCACAAAACAATATGATTTTCAGAGCAAATGCTAAATTGAATAGAGGCAATAAGTCAGTTGAATAGAGCTATTTTATGGACAGAGATTTTCAGAAAAACAAATCCGTTAGGCCACAGTTAATGAGTGATAACATTACATTTTATTAACCAAGACTGAACTCCAAATCCACTGAGAGAGTTTTTTTTTTTAAATTCCATCATTTTTTCAATTGCCTTTTTAGACCCAGGAACTTGAGAGCTGTAACTCGATGAGAAGAAACAGTCCCTGTTGGTTTTGCCTCTATAACCCGCAAGAGCACCAAACAAATATGACACTCCCTCTGCAATCCCCAGTGAAGACCGGGACGTGACACTGAACCCTTCTTGCTGTATCTCTCACCCTGCACACCCCACACCCTCTGCAATCCCCAGTGAAGACCGGGATGTGACCCTGAACCCCTCTTGCTGTATCTCTCACCCTGCACACCCCGCTCCCTCTGGAATCCCCAGTGAAGACCGGGACATGACCCTGAACCCCTCTTGCTGTATCTCTCACCCTGCACACCCCACTCCCTCTGGAATCCCCAGTGAAGACCGGGACGTGACCCTGAACCCCTCTTGCTGTATCTCTCACCCTGCACACCCCACTCCCTCTGCAATCCCCAGTGAAGACCGGGACGTGACCCTGAACCCCTCTTGCTGTATCTCTCACCCTGCACACCCTCTGCAATCCCCAGTGAAGACTGAGACATGACCCTGAACCCCTCTTGCTGTATCTCTCACTCTGCACACCCCACTCCCTCTGCAATCCCCAGTGAAGACCGGGACGTGACCCTGAACCCCTCTTGCTGTATCTCTCACCCTGCGGCCTTTGCTTTTAACAGGTAAGTCACTTGGGGACCCTGTGTGCATTTTTAAGTTGCAGCTTCGGTAAGCAGCATTTAGTTGTTGGAGTGGAGTGTCCCGCTCCTTTATTTATTATTTATTTATATTATGATTTATTTGTATATATGATGGCGAAAGCCAATATTTGTTATTGTTTTGTGTTTATTTTAGAAAACTCATGAGGATGCGTGACTGATCAGCTACTGATTATTTAACTAGCTGACAGTCACGCATCCTTATTAAACTTGTGCAGACTATGGAATATAAAAGACCTGCAGCTTCGGCTACAGGAGGAAAGTGTCAGAGGAGAGACGTGAGTTTGTGAAGAGAAGTAAACAATTGCTACGTATGCTGGTTTCGCAACCAGCATACTACTTGTTATTGTGTTGTTTGTTTGGCCCTTGTGCACTTTTTGTTTGGTGTTTTGTTTTGTTTAAATCTTTAGTTTTTGTTATTTAATAAATGCACTGAGTGCCGTTGCGCTTCATTTTTGCCCCGCCATTCCTTGGTTTGACTCTGTGTTCCTGGTCCGTGACGTCACCACACCTGCGCACTGCAACCACTCTGTTACAGTTGTATATAAGAAAGTAACTCGATAAACACCTGGGATCCAACTCAATAAACACCTTAAACCCTGAATTAACTAGTAAATAATAAATAATAAATAATACATTTTGCATCTTGGCTGTGAGAAGTTGCTGGTCTTTGCTGGGGATTCCAAAGGGAGTGTTGCATTGCATCTCCTCATCACACTACAGCGGACCCTACTGGATAAGATGTGTTACTTCTCTTACTGATCTCACAATACTTTACAGTGTGTGTGTGTGTGTATGTGTGTGTGTGTGTGTGTGTGTGTGTGTGTGTGTGTGTGTGTGTGTGTGTGTGTGTACACAGGCACCTTCCCCTCACATTAAACACCCACAATCCCCAAAGACTGAACATGTTGTTAAATTTGCAGGCCGTTTTTTCTAGCATTTGCTATTACTATCACATTTGCAGGTTCTACTGTGCATGGGCTTTGCATAGGACCATTTACCTTAAACCATTTCACATGTACACACATAGCCCAATTGCAGCCTGTGGCAGAGTGGTTGCAGTGTGCAGGTGTGTAGTGATGTCACAGACCAGGAAGAAGTGCAAACACAAAAGGTATAGGGCTGAAACTGAGCACATTGGCACTCATCATTTTATTTAATAAACAAAATAAACAGTTGAGCAAAAACACACTAATAAACAAAAGGGCACACGTCCTTCCGCACATAAACACAATATATAATAATAATAATAATAGCAACAGTAATAATAACAACAACAACAACAACAACAACAACAACAACAACAACAACAACAACAACAACAACAAATGAATACATACATAAATAAAATACACAAAAGGGATGGGCACCCCATCACACAGTCATACGACAATTATCAATGTGCTACCTAGTTTACAGGCCTTGGTCACGTTTATAATACACCCTTACTAAGTTGCCATCATTGTTGCTTTTAAAAGATAATATTCAAATCTATTGTATTGCCTAGTTAGCTCGCTACAGCGTGTGTTTTCCTGTAACCCTGAGTACGCTTTCGGGGTTTTCTCTGGAGGGCATTGCTCCTGCTCTGATGAACCTTATTCGCATTGTTTCTTGTGAACATGTCGCTAGTCTGGGATGCTCAAGTCTGTGTTGTCAAATATGATAATACCACTGGCTCCTAGCAGCCACTGAGAGCTCCCGGTGGAGCATGTGAACAGTATGATAGAGTTCATCCAAGAACAATTGCTTCATAATTAATTTACTTGTTTTTACTTGTTTAAAATAGACAAAAAGTGGATAATTTCCTTCATTAGTGTGAAGTATCAGTGTGAAAGCACTGGACAAAATGTTTTGCATGAATTGCCTGAATTCAGAGTGATTCTCCAGTGCTGTGAAATTCAGCTGTGGCTTATCCTGGTGAGGTATAGATTGAACACATTGCTATCCTACTTTCTTACAGTATGTGTTGATATTGAACATATTTACATGCACAAAACTATTCTGTTACTCTATTGAATATTATGATATTCAAGATGTTTTCCACGATTGTTGTCCTATAAACAAACTTTTATACAAAAAAAGGATTCTGTACTTAAATAAACACATTATTAAAATGCTTGCAGATTACAATTTCATACTACACATATAGTCACATGGAAAAGACAGATACAAAGGGAGAAGGGTCCACTGCATATTTCACATACTTATTTTATTAACTTTGAGCGGCACATATGAATTTCCACATGCATTTGGTGGTACTGTGTGGATTTGGGGGCACACCCCAGTAGGTTCATTTAGCATAATATGGATTTAATCCTTGCAATGTGACAATGACAGCCAAACCAAGAAGACAATCTGCTATAACTAAGTATGCAGAGAAAGACATAAAGTTTTGAAAGATTATCTCAAAAGGATAATTATAGCGGCATGAAATATATCCAAAGGCTAGCGTTGTACCATCCATCTGTTCACAACAGGAAAAGCACTGTGGAACATATGGTTATATAACCATAGGGAACTGAGAGGAGAGGTAAAGAAGTGTAACTCATGTCTCTTAATAGGCTTGACATGATTATGTGTTTGCTGTGCGTATGAGGAGCATGCAAAATATAGCAGAAGCCATAATCTATAGCTGCAATATATGTCTGTTTTTCACATAAATCTACAGCATGGCTGGTAATTATGTCACTTCCAGACTAGTGCAGGTCTTTATTCAAAACACACATTTTTCTAATTGAACTAATTTAATTTCCATGCAGATTCTAATATTATAATGTATTAATTATAGCTATTAAACCTAGCCAGTATTGATCCTCCAGGGCCAGAAATAGTCCAGCCCTCATCTCTAGACCCTGCACACCCCCACTCCCTCTATCTAGAATGTTATGTGTAGTTCATATCTCCTCCTGTTAAGCATGTGATATTGTGTTATTGAATGTGATATTGTGTTATTGCATGTGATATTATGTTATTGCATGTGATACTGTGTTATTGAAGTAGATATTATGTTATTGCATGTGACATTATGTTATTGCATGTGATACTGTGTTATTGCATGTGATATTGTTTCTGGTAAGCCATTGAGAATCATTTGCAAGGTTAGTGCCAAGACAACTTAAGGTGGCACAAAATGGCATTCAAATTGATGTATTTAATTTAACCACCATTATCATTCATCAAGTAGTATGCATATTACATTTATAATCCATATATTTTTATAAGGACCACCCGCCTAGGAGTGAGAGAATGTTTCAGTCCCCATGCCCACCCAGTCCTTGTTTTAAGATAGGTGACCTGCATTGGGTGTTAATCTTGAAGCTGGGCTGAAAACACAATACAGGTTTAGTAAAAATAGTAACACCTGTTTTGGACAATTTTAAAGCAATTGCATTTTAAAAGAGTACCTAGGGGTAATTCTGTACTTTGTTTAGAGCCGTACATGGAACTGTAACTTTTTCAAATACGTTATACGAGCAGTGCATTATAAAAGTGTGCCATTTATTGTCCTCTGCTTTATAGGAATATGCTCTTGGAGTAAGGACATGCCATACAAGCATTTTAGAGGCAGTTTTATATGAGAATGTTGATGAGGGTTGTAAAATTGCATATGGAGCTCATGAAGCAGATGTTGAATTGTGGCTCTTTAAAATAACTTACCATTATGTTAACAACTATTTCTTTTTCCTTATAGGTCATGTGGACTTTTTATAAATTGCCTGTGGCAGGGCAGAAGCCCTGCTGCTGTAAATAGTGTGTGTGTGTGGGAATGTAAGGTTGACAGGGATGGGGTTAAATCTGTCCCTGTCAGCAATCACAGGTGTGGCCATTCCCGAATTAAGTAATTGATGCTACATTTGGTGTCAGAGTGGGATAGCACCCCCAGGAGACTCGGAAGACTGTGTATACTGTAGCAGTGTAGGCGCCCCCAGGATACTCAGAACACTGTGTATATTGTAGTGTTGTTGGCGCCCCCAAGACACTCAGAACACTGTGTATATTGTAGTGTTGTTGGCGCCCCCTTGACACTCAGAACACTGTGTATATTGTAGTGTTGTTGGCGCCCCCAGGACACTCAGAACACTGTGTATATTGTAGTGTTGTTGGCGCCCCCAGGACACTCAGAACACTGTGTATATTGTAGTGTTGTAGGCGCCCCAAGACACTCAGAACACTGTGTATATTGTAGTGCTGTTTGCACCCCCAGGACACTCAGAACACTGTGTATATTGTAGTGTTGTTGGGGCACCCAGGACACTCAGAACACTGTGTATATTGTAGCAGTGTAGGCGCCCCAAGACACTCAGAACACTGTGTATATTGTAGCAGTGTAGGCACCCCAAGACACTCAGAACACTGTGTATAGTGTAGTGTTGTTGGGGCCCCCAGGACACTCAGAACACTGTGTATATTGTAGTGTTGTTGGCGAAGCCCAGGATACTCAGAACACTGTGTATATTGTAGTGTTGTTGGGGCCCCCAGGACACTCAGAACACTGTGTATATTGTAGTGTTGTTGGGGACCCCAGGACACTCAGAACACTGTGTATATTGTAGTGTTGTTGGGGCCCCCAGGACACTCAGAACACTGTGTATATTGTAGCAGTGTAGGCGCCCCAAGACACTCAGAACACTGTGTATATTGTAGTGTTGTTGGCAAAGCCCAGGATACTCAGAACACTGTGTATATTGTAGTGTTGTTGGCGAAGCCCAGGACACTCAGAACACTGTGTATATTGTAGTGTTGTTGGCGCCCCCAGGATACTCAGAACACTATGTATATTGTAGTGTTGTTGGCGCCCCCAGGACACTCAGAACACTGTGTATATTGTAGTGATGTTGGGGCCCCCAGGACACTCAGAACACTGTGTATATTGTAGCAGTGTAGGCGCCCCAAGACACTCAGAACACTGTGTATATTATAGTGTTGTTGGCGAAGCCCAGGATACTCGGAACACTGTGTATATTGTAGTGTTGTTGGCGAAGCCCAGGACACTCAGAACACTGTGTATATTGTAGTGTTGTTGGGGCCCCCAGGACACTCAGAACACTGTGTATATTGTAGTGTTGTTGGCGAAGCCCAGGATACTCAGAACACTGTGTATATTGTAGTGTTGTTGGCGAAGCTCAGGATACTCAGAACACTGTGTATATTGTAGTGTTGTTGGCACCCCCAGGATACTCAGAACACTGTGTATATTGTAGTGTTGTTGGCGAAGCCCAGGATACTCAGAACACTGTGTATATTGTAGTGTTGTTGGCGAAGCTCAGGATACTCAGAACACTGTGTATATTGTAGTGTTGTTGGCACCCCCAGGATACTCAGAACACTGTGTATATTGTAGTGTTGTTGGGGCCCCCAGGACACTCAGAACACTGTGTATATTGTAGTGTTGTTGGCACCCCCAGGACACTCAGAACACTGTGTATATTGTAGTGTTGTTGGGGCCCCCAGGACACTCAAAACACTGTGTATATTGTAGTGTTGTTGGCAAAGCCCAGGATACTCAGAACACTGTGTATATTGTAGCAGTGTTGGTGCCCCCAGGACACTCAGAACACTGTGTATATTGTAGCAGTGTTGGTGCCCCCAGGATACTCAGAACACTGTGTATATTGTAGTGTTGTTGGCGCCCCCAGGACACTCAGAACACTGTGTATATTGTAGTGTTGTTGGCGCCCCCAGGACACTCAGAACACTGTGTATATTGTAGCAGTGTTGGGGCCCCCAGGAGACTCGGAAGACTGTGTATATTGTAGCAGTGTTGGGGCCCCTAGGAGACTCGGAAGACTGTGTATATTGTAGAAACAACTCCATGTAAATCCTAATATGCCAATTGAATCAGTTTTCTTTAAAAAAAGAAAAAAGAACAACGAATGTCAATTGAAATCAATTAATACTGTAATGTGTTGTATGTTGTCTGGGTTTAAAATATATATTTTTAATTATTCAAACAGGAACCGTATTTGTGTTCGCCATTATTTCGATACATTGTTTAGAACTCCTCTTCTGAAGCTCACTTATCCAGACACCCCAAAGAACGTGTCTGGATTATATTTACACTCTGTACTGCATGTGCTCCTCGGATGGAGGCATAAATCTAGACCCTTGAGACTACTTACCATGAGATGCTGCAAGGCCTTTGGGACCCATTACAACTTCTTCGAATGACAACAACATCTTGTGAATTATATGCATATCCGAATGTGTCATCCAGTTATTGATGCAATTGGATAAATCAGTGGCCTTTTGACATCAAGCTATTTATTGGATAAATGGCACCAAACTGTATTGTAGCTAACAAGGGCCAAGAAATGCACCCCTTAATCCAGTGGGATGAATCATTGTAAAGTAAGACTATTTTTTTTTAAATCTTTTTTATGTTCAATGACCATAAATTCACTTGATAGCCATGTTGTTATTAATGGCAGCAGTATAATATATAGCTACTTGACCCCCATCTCTAAACTCCCTGTTAAAAAGCCATGAAGTGAGAAAAGGGATCATGGGTTTATTGACATCAATATTAATAGCCAGCTCTATGAGCAATAACCATATTCTATTCTGACACGAGCAGGCTTCTTTGAATACAACCTAACTTCACAGTCAAATAAAAGCCCACACAAATGTAGTTTCATTATGTGTGAACTCTTAGAGTAATTATGATCTTTGCTTTAAAACTATTTCTGTGATGTCACCCTTTGCTCTTTTGAGTGATTAATTCTATTAATCTTCAAACTGAAAGTGGCTGTGTGACTTTGATCAGAAGGGGAGCGCAGGGGGCAGATCTATTGTTATTATTATGTATTTCTTAGTAGACGCCTTTAATCAGAGCGACTTACAATTGTTACAAGATATCACATTATTTCACATTATACAGATATCACATTATTTTTTACATACAATTACCCATTTATACAGTTGGGTTTTTACTGGAGCAATCTAGGTAAAGTACCTTGCTCAAGGGTACAGCAGCAGTGTCCCCCACCTGGGATTGAACCCACGACCCTCCGGTCAAGAGTCCAGAGCCCTAACCAGTACTCCACACTGCTGCCCTATTGTTGTTGATTAACAAATCCAGTTTGTGCTACGAATCCACAGAAAACTGTTGATTCGTCAGTAAAACCAGTCAGAACAATTTAACAGAAAAGCAAATACCATTTCATTACGCAACAATCATTTCAACAATTAGTTAATTATAATATTACACAGAAAAGGGCTTGTGATTTCAATTTAGCATTTAATGTTGTTTGCTAAACGTAATTAACAATGTACATTTTTTCATAATTACAAATTGTGACAAAGCTTCTTTATTTACAGTATAACTTTGAACACAGTTTGGGGTTCCTGTCTTTGGTGGATAAAGCACTCTCGACAACAAAGGATGGGTTTAAACAGGATGGTATCTGTATGTTTATTTGTTCTGTCCCTTTTCTAGTGGGAACACGGCTTCTGTTAACAAACAATAGAAAACAAAACCAAAGCCTGACCCGAACAACAGCCCCTGTCATTAAGTCTTGCCCCTCACTTCAGCAAAGACTGTACATTTACAAGACAGGAGATGCATTTGAGTTGGACAGTTTATTTATTGGTTCAAGGAGGTGATGTCTGGTGGTGCTCAAGCCTATGAAACGAACGAGATGGTAAGAATCCCCAGTGCCCAGATTGAAGAGACCATTGCACAGGTAACAAAGGAGCAAAGAAACACAGACAATCCTGGGATTTTAAAGTTAGGGGAATGTAACTGATGATTGAGGAGGAGGCACTGCTTTATCACTGCATAGTCTATGTGGCAATTGAGTTGCCTGTGAGCAAAGCTGAGTGGACTGGTGAAGCACAGTAAACAAGTCTGTAATATAGAGTCCATTTCAGTTAATTTTAACACGCTGAAACAAGCTATCGAGTACACATTAATCTATTGCTTCCTATGGCATGCATCCAAAAGACGCAAGGGTCCCTATGGGACGGTTTTACTGGTCCATCATGATGCATGCTTAGTAAGTGTTAACAGTATCAGCAGATGCTATGAGGCATTTGAAAAGAGGTATGCAGAGATTTCTCCAGAAGAGTATCTCCAAAGTACTATTTTCATAAGTGCATCTGCATTATGGGAGAGATGATAAGAAATTTACCCTAAACGAGAAATAAGATGCATTGATGCTTTTTAAAGAAATAGTAAGTTTGTTTGTATAAACAGAATTTACAGAGATCATTTTTGACATATACCAAAAAATACATTTTATTCCTCTCTTTAATTCTACAGTTTAATTTAGCCATATGTCCACTTTTCATCTCTTTTGTGTGACTGTTGTTACTTTCTTATTTAATGACAGAAAGGGCTAATGAAGGGTAGATGTACTAAGGTGTTGCGGCTGTCACAATAGTTGCAAACGAGTGTGAAGTCTAGGGTGAATTGTACAAAACAAGGGCAATAATGTTATTTATGGAATGCTTTGCGGCAGCAGTTTTTCTTTGCAGTTCAGCCTTAGATGAATATGTAATTATGGGCTTTCCTGCATAAATTCACAGAAATGGGGTGGAGAGTGCAAATTAGGGTTCTCACATATTATAATGAGATGTACTAAAGTTGCCGGCAATTGTGACTTACAATTGCATCAATTTGTTAAGAATTAGCAATTAGCAAACCTTTAAAAGGCAGTATGAAAAACACTATCCCCTGACCATGGCCGCTGTGATTGCAGCAAGAACGAGTGATTTGTAGGATGAGAAGAGAAAGGGTATTTCATACCCGCATTACCCTCTTTGATTTAAATGAAGACCAAATTAAGCACAGGTACAGGCTTGGCAGCCACATAATTCTTGAGCTGCTGTCTGATTTAAAAGATGACCTGGAGCCTCACCCAGAGAAGCCATGCTATCCCTGCAGTGGTCACACTATTGTCCTACAATGCAGCAGCATGATTTATTTTGTGTTACTGGTAGCCTACAGGCTAAAGTAAAAAGAAAGTTATGTGCTCGGTATTCATTTGATTTTACTACTGGACTGTATACTGTATAGGCCTACTGTACAGATTTATATTTTTACATAATGTAATGATTTATACAGCGCAATGATTTCTACATTTAAAATACACTGAGCACAATATTGTATGTGTGTGCAATTTTATTGTATTTTTTAAAACCCGACACCTCTTAATGTCAGACAAACACAAAGCTTTTTGATACACATTTTTTATTTGGGGGTGACTGTGGGGGCCCCACTATAGAATCTGATCAGAATAAATTGCCTTTCATTGTTTATTCGAAAAAATGTTGCACTGCTCTCGCAATGCTAGAGATCTCGCTAAGTGGATGCAACAATTATATGTATATATATAATTATTTTTTAAAATTTGGAAAGCCCAATTATTTTTTTATTTCAACCAGGCTCATTGCTGCCACCCCCGTGCAGAGAGACGAAGACAGACACACACGTCTCCCGAAACGTGTGCCGTCAGCTGTCTGCTTCTTTTCACTCTGCAGACCCGCCATGCAGCCACCTCAGAGCTACAGCGTCTGAATACCACGCAGCTCTGGGCAACTTACAGGCAGGACCGCAGGCACCCGGCCAGTCTACAGGGGTCGCTGGTGCGAGGTGAGCTGAGGACACCCTGGCTGACCCAGGCGGCGCTCGGCCAATTGTGCGTCGACCCCTGGGAACTCGTGTCCACAATTGGCAGAGGAATAGCCTGGACTCAAATCGGCAATCTCCAGGCTGTAGGGCACATCCTGCACTTCATGCAGAGTGTCTTTACCGGATGCGCCACTCGGGAGCCCCCCCCCCACAAATATTTTAATTAGTGTATTGCGGCTCTCTTCATAAACCTATTTTCTCTTAGCACATACGACAAAATGTAGGCCTATACTTTGGGAATTGCCGCAACGAAAATGCAAATTGCAGTAAGTTTCCGCTGTGATCTTAGTACATGTGCAGGATAGGATCCATGTGCAGTGCTTAAAAAGAAATATGATTTTTTTCTTTTATGATAACTGTAACACAAGGTTCTACATATACATTATACTGAACAGCATTTTATTTAACATGCTCTAATTGTTTTTCTGATTGACTGACTTTAGGTTGTCTAATTTTAAAACAAATGGTGTTCTTTGGTGTTTAGACATATAAGGATGCACTGCTCTATATTTATTTTTGTATTTTTGTATTATTTATGATACATTTTAGAGTGCTTAAGCATCAACAGCTGAAGAAGAAAAAAACAGTCTATGAATCACACCATATGTACAGTATTAGAGGTAGTTTTTACCACAGCTGTGAAAAATCTAAAAACGAGACACATTCGCAACAAATCCTAAAATAGGAGGAAATGATAACAAATGAAAACAGATGAACGATGGGTAAAATAATTGTAATATCTCCAAAAAAAGCAGTTCCCAGTTCTTGCTGCAGTTTTTAAGATAACGTAAATACTACTCAACCAGTAACAAAGTGGTCATTAACTACCAGTAATGGTCTGATTTATCAGGGAGTATTAGTTAAATTAGTTAATTATTGTCTTTCTAATAAGATTTAAGTCAGGTTATTTAACGTTGTATTTGTCAAATTGTTCTGAATTTGATGTACTGATAGGTTTTATAGGTTTTTAATTTTGTTTTGCTAATTTCATGATGATGACCTGTCACCCTAAAGTATTTACAATCTCTTTGTTCACAGCAAAGTTCAACTGTATTACTATAGTGAAACTCTTATATAAAAGAGGGGTGTGCTGGGTGTTCAGAACTTACAAGTATCCATTACAATTCTGACAAATGCTGGCTCCTGAAAGGGTTAACAACTCAATAAATGTATAATGCACTGTTACATACATGATATACATGTTTAATAACTAATAACTACAAACACAAATGACACTTCAAATGTATTTATTTATAGCCTACAATCGTACACACTAAAATACATACAAAAGTAGATGTCAGCATAAGAAAATAAATTCTTACCCCCCCCCCCGCCCCATCCAAAAAGAGTTTTATATAATAAACTGTAGCAAAATATCCCCCCGAATGAGAGTAAATGACTAGAGGGGTTTAAGGTTGTTGTTTTTTTTTAATCCTTGCTGTCCGATTTTTACCCACATGCAAGACAATCATGAATCAGCATTTTATATATGAAGTGTTCTAAATAAATGTACATTCTGGATGACAAAATTCCCAATTTTAAATGAAGTTTACAAATTATACACAAAGTAGATATTCCCTTTTTTATTTCCATTTAGCTGCTGCTCGCTGGTAGGTGAGCCGTCTCCCTGTACACTAGTAGTTTCCATAACAGCAAATTATGCTTCCATTAATTTTTCTTGATCTTGTTAACATGCATTTTGATTAATGAGTTCCCCTTATTTAGTCGTTGAGACAGGAAGTGATGTACATCACCTGTGGCAATTAAACTTTTTTTAACGAGAAATGCGTTCATTAATGACTTCAGACTCAATTTCAAAGCATTAACAGATTTATTTAACCCTTTGTGGTCCATTGATTCAGCACCTGTCAGGCGCGTCAGGTCCAATTTATTTTTACATGCGGTTTATTTGACACGTGCTGTTTAAAAGTAATTTTATTCAAAGTAAAACAGGTTTAAAAGCCACTGCATATCAAAAGGACACTCAGTAATGCATCTCCAGCCCGGCCCCACCCCTTGTTCACTGTATTTATCACATACCTCTTCATAGTCGAGTATACTGATAAATCATCTCCTGATCACTCGTTTTATCACCAAACTCCTCAATAATGCAATCCAAGTATTTATTTTATTACTATAACATCTAAAAAAGCTTGGCAAATGTCCGTGATATTCTTTGAGCGCTGGATGCGGAAGCAGCTGTCTTTTTTGTTTACATCTGTGTTATGTCTGTGGTGAAGGGGCTATGTGTATTCCTCAGATCCACTCCCTTTTTTCAGCTTCTCTCGGCTCCTATTGGTCTCACTCAGGCATTGAAAGGTTTTCTCTGCTTTTTCATAGGACATAGGACCGCAAAGGGTTACTGAACACATTTTGTTAAAGTTCTCGTTGCTGTACCTCAGTTCCAATAAAATAATGCTGATGTTTGAAAATCCACTCCATTAGGTCTTCACAAAAAAAATTACATTAAATAAAACAGGTATCAACAACACCCTCCAGTTTAGCTAACATTGATACTTCTGTTGTATAGTATAATCTGCATATGAAGTTTTGATGACAACAAGAACTGCATATGTATAACATAAAGTAACTGTATATAAGTCACAGTCATTAAGCCATGGACCTCATTTCTCATTTATGAGAAATGTAACCTTAGAAATACAATGACTAAGGGAAAAGCATATGCCCCGTGTAATCTGTTTTAGATCATTTGTCGAGACGCTTTTACTGCTGATGAAAAATGCTGTCCTCTCTCTTACCTTTTATATCATTGCAGGAATACGATCAACTGTAAAATGTGAGTATTAGATATACTGCAATAAATATAATGAAGGCGGAGAGGCAAAGAAACAAATCTGTCAAGTCAAGACAGCTAGGTTTCACTTGTATGGTTTTGCAAGAATTACTGGTGTCAGTGTGTAAATCTGTACTGGAATTGAAAGCTGTCCCTGTCGGGTGACCAGTCAATGGTAACTGTTATGCAAATGTGACCTTCAACAAAGTTGCCTTTGAAAACTGATAACATCGGCTGTCCAATAGCATTTTCCAAGTGCCTTTTCTTTCTTTACAGAAAGTGGTTTGTAGAATCTCAGTTGTAATCTATAATGGTTCTTTTATTATTTTCTTTATATAGATGCCACTGCAAATAAGATAATGTTACTGAACATAAGTTCAGCAAAGCTGGTCCTCAAGCATTTGCTGTTTATAATGCTAAAACAAATGGCAGTAAACTAGAGGATCAGTCCCCCTCATTATGTTTAATCTTTTACCAAGTAAAGAGACATATCACCACAAATAGCCAGCGCAATGGCCAGTGTTCTGTGCTCCTCTGCTCTTATGGATTCTATCCCCTGCCAGTAAAAGGAGGTGTAAAGCTTTAGAACTCCTGATCAAATAATCTTGAGATTCTTGCTTAGGACATGCATGTTCCTGTCCAGCCTCTAACCTGCTACATCAGGGATGTTGTTATTTTTGATATTTTAACAACAATTTTGTGTCACTCCTGAATAATAATAATAATAATAATAATAATAATAATAATAATAATAATAATAATACATTTAATTAAAGCAACTGTGAGGAATTACATTAATAACAGACTTTCAGTCCTTCTGTAGTAGATCTGCACTTTGTAATTATGCAGACCGGTAATGTTAATAAATGTGTAACTGAAAAGGATTCTCTATGTCATTAACGGTTATTCATTCTGTATATGCTGCAATGGTAATGAATATGTATATACTGTGAATAAAAGAAAGTAGGGTAAGTTACAACACAATACTATGAGTAGGCTTGCTACCATTCGATTATATATGGCGAAATCAACGATTAATATTGATGTTTATTTTTAAAAGAACTGAACAGGTTTTTTTTTCAATCTTTATTTTTCAATTGAAGCAGAGAATGGGTAAAATCGACTTTTATGCTTTAAAAAAAAACTTTTTATGCCATTGAGAAACGTCTCATTTAGCGAAACCCCTTTATCATATTCAACATGCAACAAAACCATGGTTACCAACATTCTAATTCAAATAACGTTTGGTCACAGCAGAGCTATACCTTTGTAGCTAAGGATCCTACACAAATTAAAAAATTGTCTCAAATAAACCGTAGAAAACACAGCATGTAAAAGTGTATTTGTGGCAAAGTGCCCCCCCTGTGTGTATTTTGTGTTACATGTTGTGTGTAAATGTTGGTGTATAGTCATCGGTACACGGGATATAAACGGGTCTGTGTTTCACTTGTGATTTAAAAATGTAGATTTATATTTAGGCACGGAGGGCACAAATCACTTCACGTGCTAGTTAAAATGTAATGTGTGGTCACGGGAGTGCACTTAATTAATTCACGTGCAGTTGTACCGAGATTCCAATTGAATGATTGACTAGCAATCGAGTCTCGGTACAACTGCATAAAACAGCATGTTTTCACTCACTCGGGGTTGGGTGTTCGTGAGTGGAGAACGGGTGAGAGAGAGAGAGAGATAGGAAATATATAGAACAATTGCTATCGCGTGCTGGTAGGACCAGCACGGTACTTGTTTTATTATTTACTCACCGTGTTTGTGTGTCTGTCCGTCCACCGTTTGTTTAGTGTTAGTCCGTTTTTGTTTATCTATTTATTTTGGCGTAAGTGCCGTGTCCTGTTTTTGTGTGTTTGTTGTTACAACTGTTTATTTTTCTGTTCTGTTTATTCATTAAATGCTGAGCGAAAGCAGTCGCTCAGCTTCACCAAACTCCTCTCTGTTGTTTTTGTTCCTGCTTCTGACGTGACGTCACCGCTCAGTCGTCTTTGTGACACGTGGTGTCCAGAAGAGGGATCAACAGCGCCTCCAGGACTCAGGCCAGAACAGGAACCGCAATTTGTTGTTTTAAAAAAAAAAAAAAAAAAAAAAAAAACAACAAACAACAACAACAACAATAAAAAAAAAAAAAAAAAAAAAATGGAAGGCTGGAACTGGAGAGATGGCTGCCAGGATCTGGAGGTCCTCCTCGGTGGTCTAGAGGACCAAGGCTGGTGCCTTGCCTGTGGGGAGTTCGGGCACCCGGTGGTGCGCTGCCCCTACCAAGAGGGAGAGGAGGAACTGGCCCAGGAGAGGAAGGTGAGGAGGAGGCAGAGAAGGGGAAAGGGGAAGAGGAAGGCTGAGTGTCCACAGCCCAAGTGGGAGGAGCCTGAGTGTCCACAGCCCAAGCGGGAGGAGCCCGAACGTCCTACGCCTGAGTGGGAGGAGCCCGAACGTCCTACGCCTGAGTGGGAGGAGCCCGAACGTCCTACGCCTGAGTGGGAGGAGCCCGAACGTCCTACGCCTGAATGGGAGGAGCCCGAACGTCCCACGCCTGAATGGGAGGAGTCGGTGCGTCCACAGCCCAAGAGGGAGGAGTCGGTGCGTCCAAAGCCCAAGAGGGAGGAGTCGGTGCGTCCACAGCCCAAGAGGGAGGAGTCGGTGCGTCCACAGCCCAAGAGGGAGGAGTCGGTGCGCCCACGCCCAAGACACGGAAGGTAGAGCGTCCACAGCCCCAGTCTCCACCAGCAGAGGGTGAATTCCTGCTGGGTCCACCTCCATTGCCATGGGAGGACTGCTTGCAGCTCCCACCTCCACCAGCAGAGGGTGAATTCCTGCTGGTCCCGCCTCCGCCACCTCCATTGGCAGGAGCAGAGCAGCAGCAGCTGCCTCTGCCTCCGCCACTTCCATCGGCAGAGCAGCAGGAGCTGCCTCTGCCTCCCGCCACCTCCACCGGCAGGAGCAGAGAAGCAGGAGCTGCCTCTGCCTCCGCCACTTCCATCGGCAGAGCAGCAGGAGCTGCCTCTGCCTCCGCCACCTCCACCGGCAGGAGCAGAGCAGCAGGAGCTGCCTCTGCCTCCGCCACCTCCATCTGCAGGAGCAGAGCAGCAGGAGCTGCCTCTGCCTCCGCCACCTCCATCGGCAGGAGCAGAGCAGCAGGAGCTGCCTCTGCCTCCGTCACCTCCATCGGCAGGAGCAGAGCAGCAGGAGCTGCCTCTGCCTCCGCCAACCCCACCAGCAGAGGATGAATGCCTGCTGGTAACACTTCCCCCACCAGCAGAGGATGAATGCCTGCTGGTATCACTTCCCCCACCAGCAGAGGAGGAATGCCTGCTGGTAACACTTCCCCCACCAGCAGAGGATGAATGCCTGCTGGTATCATTTCCCCCACCGTCACGAGGAGAGGAGCAGGAGCTGCCTCTCCCTTCACCAGAAGGACCAGGACTAGATGCTGGCGGTCCTCAGCAGCCCTTGCATAGGCTGCTGAGGGAAGCACGGGGAAGAACCGCCTGGCCGCAGAGGCCGAGAAGAGGGCCAACACCTGCACCCCAGCTAGTCCTGACTCCCTGCCTCGCTTCGCCCAAGGATGCCTGCCCCGCCGCCCAAGGATGCCTGCCCCGCCGCCCAAGGATGCCTGCCCCGCCGCCCAAGGATGCCTGCCTCGCCGCCCAAGGATGCCTGCCTCGCCGCCCAAGGATGGGGTTGCCAGCCGCCCGCATCGCCTGGGGTTGCCAGCCGCCCGCGACGCCTGGGGTTGCCAGCCGCTCCGCATCGCCTGGGGTTGCCAGCCGCTCCGCATCGCCTGGGGTTGCCAGCCGCTCCGCATCGCCTGGGGTTGCCAGCCGCTCCGCATCGCCTGGGGCTGCCTGTTGCTCCGCATCGCCTGGGGCTGCCTTTTGATCCACACAGGGTACAGGGTACGAGGGAGAAGTGGAGCTCCCGCTGCCGCCTCTATGGCCAGGGGCTCCCCTCCCGAGTTCGCCTCCCGAGGGTCCGCTGCTGCTGCCGTCGCCTCCCGAGGGTCCGCTGCCGTCGCCTGGGGTCGCCAGGGATCCTGCTTCGCCTGGGGTAGTCGAGGGTCCTGCTTCACCTGGGGTCGCTACACTATGGCCAGAACCCCATGAAGGGGAGCTGTCGGCCATGAAGAAAGGGGGGGGAGGTCAGGAGACCAGCTCCCCCAGCCGCATTTCCGTGGCAGGAAACACGGTGGCCAGAGCCCCACGGAGGGGAGCTAGCGGCCACGAAGGAGGGGGGGGAGGTCAGGAGACCCGCTCCCTCGCAGCAGTTTCGCTGCGGAGTGGGTGGCCGGCCCCACGGAGGGGAACTGCCGGCCATGAAGAAGGGGGAGGTCAGGAGACCAGCTTCCCCGCAGCAGTTTCGCTGCCGGAGATTGTGTGGTCGGAGCCCCACGGAGGGGAACTGCCGGCCATGAAGAAGGGGGAGGTCAGGAGACCAGCTCCCCAGCTGCACTTTCGGCAGGAGATAGTGTGGCTGAAGCCCGGAAGAGGGAGCTGCCAGCCACGAAGAATTGGGGGTGCCAGACATTTCACCATGGCCACCCCAGAAACAACTTGCTTCCCCTGTTCCGGGACTTTGGGACTGAGGGGGAGGTGGCCATTGAGGCCATGTGTGCTTTGCACAAGGGGGGTATATGTGGCAAAGTGCCCCCTGTGTGTATTTTGTGTTACGTGTTGTGTGTAAATGTTGGTGTATAGTCATCGGTACACGGGATATAAACGGGTCTGTGTTTCACTTGTGATTTAAAAATGTAGATTTATATTTAGGCACGGAGGGCACAAATCACTTCACGTGCTAGTTAAAATGTAATGTGTGGTCACGGAGTGCACTTAATTAATTCACGTGCAGTTGTACCGAGATTCCAATTGAATGATTGACTAGCAATCGAGTCTCGGTACAACTGCATAAAAACAGCATGTTTTCACTCACTCGGGTTGGGTGTTCGTGAGTGGAGAACGGGTGAGAGAGAGAGAGAGAGATAGGAAATATATAGAACAATTGCTATCGCGTGCTGGTAGGACCAGCACGGTACTTGTTTTATTATTTACTCACCGTGTTTGTGTGTCTGTCCGTCCACCGTTTGTTTAGTGTTAGTCCGTTTTTGTTTATCTATTTATTTTGGCGTAAGTGCCGTGTCCTGTTTTTGTGTGTTTGTTGTTACAACTGTTTATTTTTCTGTTCTGTTTATTCATTAAATGCTGAGCGAAAGCAGTCGCTCAGCTTCACCAAACTCCTCTCTGTTGTTTTTGTTCCTGCTTCTGACGTGACGTCACCGCTCAGTCGTCTTTGTGACAGTATTACACAGACTTTTATAGACAGTTGAATAGAACTAACTTGCACTTATTATTCAGAGTCTGAGCTACCCCCCTCTCCTGCTTCAGCACAGCTGCACTCAGAATCACTGGAAGGCAAGCCAGATGGGCCCGTTTCGTCCTGACGTGGAGACTTCAGCCGTCAGTCAGTGAATTGTGCACAATATTCATTAAGTGTTTTCCTCTTGTGCTCCATTTTCAAATTAAACTAGTAACTTGTTAAGGTATACCTATAGCAAAAGCTTACTTAACCCGCTAATTTCAAAGTAAGCACTTTAAATGACAGGAGCTGTAGCTGACAAATGAAAGTGCAGAGTCGGTGCAGGTCTTAACGATTGACAGTCATTTACGTTAATGAGAGCATTCTAGCGCTGCTTCAGTCAACGAGATCTGTCAGAACAGGGTGGCTATTAAGGGACCACTGAGATGACTGACAGCGACATCTAGCCAATCAGCTAAACGGAGATGGGACAGATAGCAATTATAAAAACTACACAAACTAGAGATGATTTCTACATTTTTATTTTTGGTAATAAAATAAAAAATAGCGAGTGGTTTTACTGATGTTTATCCTATATAAATTTATTTAGGTCAAACTCATATTTTTAAGGAATTCAACGTTTAACGATCTTTACCGATTAAAATCGAAAAGTAGCAAGCTAAACTATGATGGACATTAGTATGAAAAATGTGTCAATTTCTAACAATAATGTAGATTATAAAACAAGTAATTACAGCACGTCTTTAATAGTGGGTAGGTAAAATAGTCTGCTGCGCTTTATTGGGTGGTAACAGGTGTGTCTGGTTCAATGTTGAACTTTGGCCAGAGTGCATGTCTGTTGCTTGTCCAAAATGCCACTGAGGTTGATTGGATAACATGACATATCACATGACTGTATTGGTTTAAATATTCTGCAGAATAGGACATTTGTAATTTGATTTACATTCTCGACTTCACAAGAAATTTACCGTTCGACTGAAACTGTCAGTGCACAATTGGAATATAAGGTTTGAAATCCTGTGTTTTTGTTAGTTTTCTAGTAATCATTTTGCACTAACCTCAGGCGAATACATGCAAATACTTCCACTGCACATTTAATCAATTAATCAGTTAGCTAATATTGGACTCAGCTTTCGCAAAAATAAAATGAGATCGTAGTTGTAGACACTACTCAAGACATATCTTCGCTGTAAATCATTTTTTAAATAATGTGTGTTTTTGCAAAGAATATCCTTGGGAAATCCCTTTTCAAAGTGGATGTATTTTTACACGGAAAAATGTCCATACTTGTTATGAATATTTGTTTGTACCTTGCTCGGCACAGGCCGTGGAGCAAAGACGTAGGAGTTTATGTTGACTCAGAAATGTCTTCATCTAGACAATGTGGGGAAGCTATAAAAAAGGTCAACAAGATGCTCGGATATATTGAGAAGTGTTGAATTTAAATCAAGGGAAGTTAAAACTTTACAATGCACTAGTAAGACCTCACCTAGAATATTGTGTTCAGTTCTGGTCACCTCGTTACAAAAAGGATAGTGCTGCCCTAGAAAGAGTGCAAAGAAGAGCAACCAGAATTATCCCGGGTTTAAAAGGCATGTCGTATGCAGACAGGCTAAAAGAATTGAATCTATTCAGTTTTGAACAAAGAAGACTACGCGGCGATCTGATTCAAACATTCAAAATCCTAAAAGGTATAGACAATGTCGACACAGGGGACTTTTTTGACCGGAAAAAAAAACAAGGACCAGGGGTCACAAATGGAGATTAGATAAAGGGGCATTCAGAACAGAAAATAGGAGGCACTTTTTTACACAGAGAATTGTGAGGGCCTGGAACCAACTTCCCAGTAATGTTGTTGAAGCTGACACCCTGGGATCCTTCAAGAAGCTGCTTGATGAGATTCTGGGATCAATAAGCTACTAACAACCAAAAAAGCAAGATGGGCTGAATGGCCTCCTCTCGTTTGTAAACTTTCTTATGTTCTTATGTAAGCACACGGTATTTTAATGCAGTTTCCCATCTTTTAAAGAGCAAGTTGCAACTTTTCCAGTACTCTACAAACTAGAGTGCCTTCAGTGGTAAAACAGAAAATGCAGCTGAAGTTTATAATTGTGCACGTTGTGTATTTAAGAGCTAGCAGCAGTCTCAAATGGACATAGATATATAGAACAGAATGTTGCATACTGGCAGTCACAAGCAATGAGGACAAAGACGGGGGAGGCCAGCGGCGGAGAGGGGCGCCTACTGGTGGCAGAGTGCATGAGGCCGGGTGGGTCCCAAAGAGTGAGGGACGAGAAGAGCATCGGGCAAGCCAGCCCGACAGCAAAGCTGGGAGGCGTTTCATGCCCACCAGCTGGGAGGTGTTTCATGCCCAACTGGTGGTGCTGGGCAAACTATGCAGCTGGAGCAAAGAGGACAAGGCCTAGCAACTGACAGTGGCACTGAGAGGGAATGCCCAGAAGGTGCTGTTGAACCTGGCCAAGGATAAGATGGGCAGTTACCTCACCTTGGTTGTTGCTCTTCAACGTCGGTTCGGCAGTACTGGGGAACCACAGCTGCTGCAAGCCAGATTCCGGAGGCGAAGCAGGCAGAGGCAGAGAGTCCGGGCCAGGCTGGCGATGGACCTGTAAATGAAGCCCGGTGAGTTTACGGTGATGCTGCAGCCCAAGAACAGGAGGAGCAAGCACGTTTTCAGTTTGTTGAAGCCATGGGACCGGGTGAGCTCCACAAGTACTTCTGTCTTGCCAAGCCCAAGTCCCTGCAATCCGCGCTTCAACTCGCCCAGGAGTGGAGGATGTGACCCGAGAAGAGAGAAGCGCCACTCAGCGGCTCAAAGTGCGGGGAGTCAGATGAGAGGGAGGTGAAGCTGAATGAGACACCATGCAACTGGTTGAGATCCTCTGGAAGATCGTGGCTATCCAGCAGGCCACGTTGGAGCGGTCGGCTTCACCCCATCAACCACCCACCACCTCTACTGGGATGCGGTCAACCAGGCCACATCTATGCTAACACAGCCCAGACCCAACCACCTACCGGCAGGAAACGAGTGCGGGCCGATGTAATATGGGAACCATCGGCCCACTCTTCCAATCCCAATCTGAACACAAAACACAACGCACCAGCCATCGTCGGGAGAACCAGTATCGGGGGAACACCTCCTAAGCTGCCAAGTGGAGGGCGTTCCCTGCACCGTGCTAATAGACCCCAGGTCCAACGTCACCCTTGTCCAGCCAGACATCTACCAACGGGCCAGCTAGACCAGCCTGGCCAAGATGGAACCCACCATAGTGGAACTGCGGACAGTGTCCGGGCAGCTGTCACTGATGCGAGGGAGATGGCTACTGCACTTGCACTTGGGTGAGACCACTTTTGATCACAAGGTCTGGATCGCAGACATTCAAAACCAGTGCATCGTTGGGCTCAATTTCCTGCAGCAGGCGAGATGACAGCTGAACCTGGAGAGAGGAACAGTGAAGTTCAGAGCAGGGCCACCGCTACTCCTGGACGTGCCAGTCACGCAACGCAACCGTCTCCATTGGAACAACGGCAAATGCCAACCATTTTAAGGGCTCATTCAAATGGCGCCCACTGAGAGTGAGGCACAGGAGGGAAATGAGGACAGTGGTTCTATGCCTGGTGAGGATGGGAGCCACCAGAGCAGCGTAGTCTATCACCGCCTAAACACTGTCACTGGGCCTCATCGCTGGGCCTCATCGCTGGGTCCTCCTGGTTTAGCTCTCTTGTCCTGTGCAGTGGCTACTGGCAAATGGAACTCGCCCCCGACGCCAAACCCAAGTCTGCCTTCTCCACCGGACCGGGCCTCTGGCAATTCGACATCATGCCATTCGGTTTATAGATAAAGCTCAGCTTGGATATATATATAGTACAGCACTTCACCAGTCAAGGACATGACATAAATGATGTAAAGTTTGTAGTATTAGAACAGCTAAAATTAGACAATGCGACATATAGAAGAATAAAAGAAAGTAAATGGATAAATAGACTGAATACAATTATGCCAGCGGGACTCAACAGAAAAGAATGAACTAATTAACTTCAATAGATATATAACATTTAAATAAATAAACAAAGTTTGTTCAAAAGTTGTGCATGCTGATGCGCTGGGGAGGCCAAATCTAGACTGATCCTCAGAGCCAGCATTGCATGATATAATAAAAATATAAATTTATATAAAGTAATGTTTATTAGAATTAATACATTCTAAGATAGAAGTAAAAATGATGTCACAATATATAGAACAGCATTACATCATGTAAGAATAAATCATAGATTTGAATGTAAACAATAACAAGTAGTTGTCATGCCGTCAAAAACCTATAAATACCTCCAATGTTTTGATTCAAACACAGGCTCCTTGAGAAAGATATGTGCAACATATCGAAACGTTGGGCAGCTGGCTCTTTGAGCTATATATATATATATATATATATATATATATATATATATATATATATATATATATATATATATATATATATATGTGTGCTAAGACAAACAAAAGGTAGCTATAAAGCTAATGTAATATATTTGTTTCAACAATTTGTATATCACTTAATACACCATATGTTGCTTATTAAAAATATATATATATATATATATATATATATATATATATATATATATATATATATATATATATATATATATATATATCCTGCATATTTAAATCTAGCTTATTTTCAAAGAGCTTTCATTGTGTGTCAAAGTGACTTCAAGGTCAGATGAGGTGTCTGGTGTTGCACAGACCCCTTTTTCAGGTAATTGTTTACTTCATGAGATTTAAAGATTTCCAGTCAAGTCCCAAAAATCATACTGCAACCCATATACACAAAGAGCTGAATTCATTGCCTATGGGTGATGATAAAAAAAAAAGGTGAAATCTGCCATGAAGTATTGGTTTGTCGCTAGAAAACCTGTTATATATAAATGACATTTCCTTGCAGGCTTTGACCTTATTTGGCCTCCAGGCAATGCATTTTCAAAATGTAATTCTTTCCAGCTTGGCTTACGGCTCAGCGCAATCTGGAAGTGCATTTTGATACACATTTTTAGTCAAGGCTCTGAATAAAGTAGTTGTCACCAGATGCCTGATCTAGTCTTCATCCGAAGGTCATCTGAGTGGTATTGACAATGTGAAGAAAATCCTTCCAGTCATTGTAAGACGTTCAGTGGAATTTCAATAATTAAAGTAGATGCCGGTTATTAGAAACCCTGATAAAGACAACTTTCGGTTATTAACAGCATTTTCCCAGGAACCAATCCCGTCCCATAGACTTTAATGTTAATAGAATTTTGATATTAGCAACTGCACACCGCTTATTGACAACTTTATTACTAGTTGCCAGTGCTACAGAGCACACTTGCATGATTTATGCACATACTTTAGACACGTACGCAGCATGGATAGTGCAATGATGCAGGAAACACTGCATTGTTTGTAATCAAATGTGATGGCACCACTGCATTGTGCAGGTATGGGTTTTTTTGTGTTCTCTGTTAGTGAAAATGTGTTTCAATAAAGTGAATACACATTCATTGAATACATACTGAGTACAGCAGTGTTATTGTGTGATATGCATGTAGAGGGAGTGAGATTGCAGCGCAGTGCGGTGAGGAGGAGGAGATTTGCATCGCAATAGAAAAGATTATTTACATGGTTTCTGTCATTAATTCAAATTAGATGCCACTGTAACAGGTATTTTTCTTTCAAATATTGTCAGCCGCTTTATATACTACATGTCCCTCTGGGGACGTTTGTGCTTCTGCGTAGTTCACGTGAAAGAAACCAACAAGTGGATAGGAGGAAGAGCCATGCTTGGACATCTTGGGTTTAAATCCAAGCTGGAGGAGAGGGAAAGCAACTTTACTCTAAATATAGGTAGCAAGTGGTGTCTGATACCAAATCAGCTTAACAGGAGCAAAAAAACACCTGTATCTATGGTCATCTGCCTATAAACACTCCAATAAATAAGATTTTGAGTCTCAATTTCTGTTGATTCCTTTATTTTGTTTTATTACATTTCTGTTTCTCAGGATAACCATATTGCAATCTAGATCCTTATCTTCAGCAGTGTCCTGGGGGTTAGAAAGCATGATGCAGGTTTGAATACGGACACCAAAAACAAACAAAACAAGGTAGAATTAGATTACAACAACAATTATAACTTGGTTTTAATAAATATACAGTGGCTCTCAAAAGTATTCACCCCCCTTGGACTTTTCCACATTTTATTGTGTTACAACATGGAATCAAAATGGATTTAATTAGGAGTTTTTGCCACTGATCAACACAAAAAAGTCCATAATGTGAAAAATAAAATCTACAAATTATTCTAAATTAATTACGAATACAAAACAGAAAATAATTGATTGCATAAGTATTCACCCCCTTGAGTCAATATTTGGTAGAAGCACCTTTGGCAGCAATTACAGCCATGAGTCTCTACCAGCTTTGCACATCTGGACAATGCAATTTTTGCCCATTCTTCTTTGCAAAATTGCTCAAGCTCCATCAAGTTGGATGGGGACCTTTGGCGAACAGCAATTTTCAACTCTTTCCACATATTCTAAATTGGATTGAGGTCCGGGCTTTGACTGGGCCACTCCAGGACATTGAACTTTTTGATTTTAAGCCACTCCAGTGTGGCTTTGGCTGTATGTTTGGGGTCATTGTCCTGCTGGAAGATGAATCTTCTCCCAAGTCCCAGGTCTATTGCAGACTTCAGCAGGTTTTCCTCCAGGATTTCTCTGTACTTTGCTGCATCCATTTTGCCCTCTATCTTCACAAGCTTTCCATGCCCTGATGCAGAGAAGCATCCCCATAGCATGACGCTGCCACCACCATGCTTCACGGTAGGGATGGTGTTCTCATGATGATGTGTGGTGTTAGGCTTGCGCCAAACATAGCGCTTAGCGTTGAGGCCAAAAAGCTCTGTTTTGGTCTCATCAGACCATAGAATCTTCTTCCACTTGGTCTCAGAGTCTCCCACATGCCTTCTGGCAAACTAACCGAGATTTGATGTGAGCTTTTTCCAACAATGGCTTTCTTTTTGCCACTCTCCCATAAAGGCCAGTTTTGTGAAGCACCCGGGCTATTGTTGCCGTATGCACAGTGTCTCCCAGCTCAGCCGTGGAAGACTGTAACTCCTTTAGAGTTGCCATAGGCCTCTTGGTGGCCTCCCTTCTCGCCCGGATACTCAGTTTTTGAGGACGGCCTGTTCTAGACAGATTCACAATTGTGCCATATTCTCTCCATTTCTTAATAATGGACTTTACTGTGCTCTGGGGGATATTCAGTGCCTTGGAAATGTTCTTATATCCTACCCCTGATTGGTGCTTTTGAAGAACCTTATTCCGGATTTGCTTTGAATGTTCCTTTGTCTTCATGATGTAGTTTTTGTTAGGAAATGTACTAACCAACTGTGGGACCTCAAAGAGACAGGTGTGTTTAACCTGAAATAATGTGAAACGCCTTAATTGCACACAGGTGGACTCCATTCAACTAATTATGTGACTTCTAAAGACAATTGGTTGCACCAGAGCTTATTTAGGTGTGTCCGATGTGATTCTTATGAGTGGACTGCACTGTGCATCGTTGTGTAGTACTCCCTTTTTTACACACATGTGAAGTAAACAGTTCTATGCTGGGGTATTTCGTGTTTCTCTTGTTTTTAACATGGTAACATTTAAAACACATTTATTTCAGTGCCATATTTGTACAACTACAGTAGGCCTATATATCATTGTTCCGTATAAATCACTTGAAAACAGGCTTTTCACTGATTGGCAACGTTCGGTTAATGACAACTTTTTGCTGGGAACCGAGAGGTTCTTGTTAATAAGCGACATCTACTGTATATTCATTGTAATACTACCAGCCCTACTAATATTACAACACACAACCTTTATATCTGTATAAACTACAGGACTTTACAGCCTTGTAACAGTAAATAATAGTGCTGGGACGAACACGGGATTTTCATGGTTGGATATTCGCTCGTAATTTAAATATTTGTTTGAATATTCGTTCATTTTTCAAAAAGTAATAAAAGTCATTATATTGCTCTGAACGCAGGCAGAGACAGCATCGCAGCAGGGGCAGGGGATGTGGCCCCTGTGTGTCTGCCTTTTACAGGAAGACCTTACAATATGTAACTCGTTAAAATAGAAGAACATGCCAGGAGTAAAGAATGTGTGGTGTAGGACTTACTTTACCCAGTGAATTAACTACAGAACAAAGGATGCCAAATAGCAGTTCAAGGTAAACATTGTTTTGTTTATTCCTGGAATAAATAAATAGTACATAAAGTTGACAACACATTTTTTTCATCACTTACCATTGCCATTTCTTCACAGTAGTGGCCATCGACATGTTTTCACAAAGTAATAACGTTTACTTGTCAATTTTGGTAGCTGAACAAGCAAACAAAAACAAAACAAATGTGGAAATGGCGTTGTAATGTGAGAGGGGAAAAAACTCACCGTTTGGTAACCTCATTCCAGGTAACAGAAAGTCGCTATATAAAAATATTTTTTAAAAATAAACACCTACCTACTGTTTTAAATAGACTGAATAACCCAAACTATCACAGAGTAGACCTTTATTTAAATCACAAAGTATTTATTGAAACCATAATGTGCAGAACTAAGTAATGGAACTAATGCAATTCCTTGTCGCAATGTATTTGGTTTTTTCTAACTAAGAAAACTAAGTTCTAACTAAGCATTTGATATGCCGTCAGTACGGTTAACCAGGTTACGTTTCATCGGTGCAAATTGTGGTATGACATTAATGATATTCTTATGTCTTCAGTTGTTGACTGAGATTTCAGTAACTAACAAATTATACACACCTATAAAGACAGTGATTAAAAAAAAGAAGTAACCCGTGCCACAATATCGTTGAATCCTGCATTGTATGACCTTATAAATTATAAGGTTTGAACCACAACCAAGCTGTTTTGAAAATGAAAGCTAATTCCATCACGATGCTGCTACTATGATTCATGCAACTTAATTTTGTTCATAAATATGTATGCTTGCACTCTGCCTTTTCACTGCATTGTTAAATGCTGTACAATTTTGAAGAATTAACTAAGAAGTAATAACAGAATAAGGCATATCAACCAACAAGGTTTAAAAAAATAAATAAAAATACACTGGGTTCGTTTTATTAAACAGTGGCATTAGTTAGCCATATGTGTTTTATATATATATATATATATATATATATATATATATATATAGTGCAACCTGTTTAGTTTGACAGGAGATTGTTCGATTTGCACATACTCTTTATATATATATATATATATATATAACATTATAACAAAATAATCTCCATGACAGATTAAATTAGCATTTTATAGACACTGAATAAACTTAATATCCTGTTAGGTCATTGCCTGTTATCTTATAAAATCGTTATTTTTTTAACAGGTATTTAATTTTACTTTTGGTCTATAATATAAACTTCATACCTTTGAATTGTATCCATGTTGTTCTGTACTGTAGGTATTTGTGCTCCACTGTCCAATACGATTACATGGGCGGTACAAACCTCAGTCATCCACAAATAGGAAAGCTCTATTTGCAGTGGTTTCCCACTTTATGAAAGATATTAATAATGTACATGCTAAAAAAAAACTAAAAAAAAAACTAATACCAGTAACTATGTACGTGTTCACTCATACTGCAGCGTAAGGGATCAGAAAAATGCTACTGCATAAAAAAATAGTAGCAAAGTTTTGGGTAGCAACATCCTACCAAATATACGTTAACTTTGAGCCTTTATATACAGTCTATATAAAAATCAGAATACATGTAAAAAATATATTTGTTCGAATATTCAGATATTTGTCCCAGCACTAATGCATTTTGTTTTCCTGTAGTTAATAAACACTAATGTAGCAGAAATGTTACATCACTTATATCATTGAAAGGTGTAGAAATGTCTTTCATCACTTATCACTTACTGTGCAGCTTTAACTGTAAAAGCAGTGCCCCAATTGTTTCTGCAAACTTGGTTTGTGTTTTTCATGCACGTTCGATCAGCTTTTATTGTGCCTGAAAAACACAGGCCAAGTTAGTAGAAACAATTGGGGCAACCTTGTTTAGTCAGTGCTCCTGAAAGGAGCTAGGTGTTTGTTTTCTGTTTGTCACAACCAGTCACAACCATGCTCTGCAACCCCTGAAAACAGCAACACACATTCTCCCCACTCATTCACTAACTCCCCCTTCCCATGCTAAGTAACGGCTTGACCCGTTCCCTTTACAATACATGTAACATAAAAGACAGACGAGACAAACTGAACAGATAACAAGTCCAGCAACAAAGCAATTGTCCGGGTCGTTATAATATATTTTTAAATTTGAAAGTAAGAATATATGAAAGCATGACGTCCCGGCACCACAGAGATAACACGGCCATAAACAAACAAGATAGCTTCTTCCGCATCCAGCACTCAAAGAATATCACAGAAATTTGCAGAGCTTTTTGAGATGTTATAGTAATAAAATAATGACTTGGATTGCATTATTGAGGAGTTTGGTGATAAAACAAGTGATCAGGAGATGATTTATCAGTAGGGTCCTGCATTTTACGCAACCTGTTTTTTTCAATTGTAATTCAACTGCTATCCCCTAGTTGTCCCTGCAGCCACTCCAGTTATAGTAATCAAATTCACAAATAAGAAATCAACACATTATGCTTTGACTAATTAGAAAAATAAAAGCTAATTATGATGAGTATAAATGGTAATTGAATAAATTGATGCGTTAAAAGAAAAATCGAGAGACCTAAACATGGAGTCAAAGACATCACAATCAAAAAGCATTTCATTGAGCGAACGCACGCAACAATATCCACCTGGTGTTCTGTACTTCGATGGGTATCATTTATTTTGCACAACTTCCAATTTATCTTTGGACCATACTCAACATTTATCATCAGAAAAACACAGAAAACGAAAGGCTGAGATTGACAGCTATGAGACGGCGTCCTCCAGTAAAAAACGTAAGGGCAACGAAAATTCTGAACGCCGACGAGATGTTATTTTCAATTTGACAGAGGCATTTGTTTGTGCTAATATTCCCCTGGAAAAAATGGATAATCCCAAACCACGTGCATTTCTGAACAAACATGTAATAAATGCGGGAGCAATTCCTACAGCAGATCAACTGAGAAGGGAGTATCTACCCCAAATTGCTGAGTTGCACAAGATGAAAATTGTACAACTGGTAAAGATGTCTGACAGTGTATCTGTAGTTACTGACGAGTCTACAAACGCAAAATATCAGTATGTTTTGCACATTTTGTTTGTTCTCCAAGGACTATCAAATACATTTGAACTGAAAGTAATATTAGCCGATACAGTTAATCTGCACTCTGTGAATTACTCATCTGTGGCAGAGGGCGTTGTGAAATGTTTAAACGCATTTGAAGTTAATTTTAATAATGTGACTGGATTTGTCTCCGATAATGCCAGTTACATGATCAAAGCATACAACGACATTCTTCAAGGTTTACTGCCAAATTCAGTACATTTGAAATGTATTTTTGTTTTGAAATGTATTTTTGTTTACGACTGTAAGTCGCCCTGGATAAGGGCGTCTGCTAAGAAATAAATAATAATAATAATAATTTGACTTGTAATGCCCACATAATAGCCCTTGCCAGCAATATCTGGGCAAATAATTTTCCGACAAGCTGGTTGCAACTGTTAAAAAAATGGTTTAAATGGCAGTGTTTATATCTGGTAGTAAAAAATAAATAAATATCAAGATAGATAAAGAAAGAAATAAATGTCAATGTATTGATTTATGTATTCATTTATTTCAAAATTTATTAATGTATTTATTTATTTATGTTTTTATTTTACCAAATATATAAGCTATCCTTCAGCATAGCTAATTCTCAGAAATTAACGTTCCTTTTTGTCCAGTGGGGACCACAAATAGCGTTACTCTCATCAACCAGTATCGAGAGCGGGAACCGTACTTCCTTGCGCCAGTAGGGACCGCAATGAGCGTTACACTGACAGGAAACAAAAATTTTTCAGAGATCAAGCTCAGAATCTCAGAATGATGAGATGATGACTCGAAAAAAAAAAACAATCTCCAAATAAATCTCCAAAATGTAAAAAATAAGTCCCGAGAATTCTCAGCTGGCTGACTTCTTTTAAAATACTGCTTGTTTTCTCAACTTGTCATGTAGCACTGACAGTAATAACACAGCACGCTTACAAACTGAAGGGTATAGTTTCAAATCCCATGCATGCCAGACCTTTTTATATATTTATATTATATAAAAAAATATATTTTTTTGCAGGCAAATGTTCTATTTTAAAACAGAAATAAATCATTTAATATAAATGATATAGACGTCACAATAAGTGCGTTCCCTAGTATATTTCCATGTTGACAAAACAAGTTAATTGTCATTAAACTTGGGTGTCCTGTAATTTACATATGCATGGATAAAAGTACCTGGAGTCTGTAAAAAATCTGCAAAAAAAGGGAGAAAAAGAAGGAGAAGGACATCTTTACATTACTTTGACGACTTATTTCTCTTACTGTATGACAGGTATTGACTTTTCTTTCCTACATTTCACCTAAGAGTGCTGGGAACTACAAATTAAAAGTGAAATGGTGCTTTTGGCTGATTTACTTTTGCTGAATACAGAGTCTCTGGCAGTTCTCACTGATAACTTGGCACAAGGAACTACCATTCTTCTCAATATGTACATTTACCGACATAGTGAAAAACACTTCAGTCCCAGTTTGAAAAATAATTAAATGTAGACTATTGGTTTTGGTTTTGACACATGAAAACACATGGACAGGTTTATGGAATACAATGTCCTTTTGCATGTGGGTCAAGGGATTCATGCTTGAGGTCCCAATCAGTGTTGGGGGTAATAGCCAAAGGGAAAAGTCAGGATGGGGTAGTAAACAAAGTAAATTTGTTATCCATATTACAAATACAGCCGCATAGTAAAATCTGATCACTAGGATATGTAGCTTGGTTGTACTGCAGCGACTATGTAAAAAGTATGTACATTATGTAATTTACACAGTAGCAAAATGCATGGGTTTCAATTGTCAGAAGACATTTTGAATGGAAGAGCCAATGAATAAACAATGTGAAATGAAAATAACTAGTCAACACTGTTTTATGACCAGCAATATGTTAATAAAAATATCAAAACAATCACAATTATGTTGAAAAAGATATTGCAGGAATACATACAACAAAGCAGAAAGATGGGGAAAGTACTGTGTTTCAAACAGTGCAGCCTGTTTAGTTTGACAGGAGATTGTCAGATTTGCACATACTCTTTATATATATATATATATATATATATATATATATATATATATATATATATATATATATATATATATATAATGCTCTGAGTACACTCTTAAACGCAGGGGAGACGTTTAGGAGGACATGGAGATGTTTCAGACTCCTGTAAGTGGATCATTCGTCACTGGGCTTGCAACGTATCCAAATGACTTTTAAACAATCAAGAAAATCGCACAGACTCATTTAATTTAAAGTATTAACAAATCAGAGTAGTATCAGTACTCCTTTGGTTTATTAAATGCTCAAAAATGGATTGAGTAGTTACAGACCTCGTCGAATCCCAGCTGACAGGCAATCTGGGAGGTCCAGTGCCTTAACAGGTATAATAGCATTAATACTTCCATACGTTTATAGTTACAACATGTTTTGCCCTTAAGCTCTGCATCCATAAAGCTAAAAACTCCCACCGCTAAATCGTACCACATCCAATATATACTCTCTCTCTCACTCTCCACAGCTAAAACATAAATCCTATCCCTTATAGTAATGTATCAATATAAAAGAGATATAGGTTCAACATAGTTCTTACCTTCCAAAATATATATATGTAAGCGTAGAATATAGTGTAATGACAGGAACTGTCTTCAAAGGCAAAGACTTCTAAATACGAGTCAAACAACAATCAGCTCGATCAGAGATCTTCAGAGCATGGATCATATCAGCTTGTAGTTAGCATGTTGAGTGACATTTGACTAGCGTTTTAACTTTGGTTTTTACTTTTGCTTCTTACATCAGAAGTCTTAATTAAATCTCAAACATTAATCTGCCTTGACAGTTCCTGTCCTTCAAGTGAACAACATTTTCAAAACACCCGGTAACTCTTTCTATAACATTAATTAGCCATCATCCCCTAGTCCACCTCTCCTACATCTCCAAAATATGTAAGGTGAACTTTTGAACTGATGTTATTCTTTTTTGGTACCAGGGAGTTCCTGAACACAGCATGCATGTGAATACAGTGCAAGTATATGAAGAACGCATATCGAAAGATGTGTTTAATATATAACACCTACTTTGGATTAATAATTCCAACCTGGATTAAAAATGTTTTTCCTTTTTAACATCAAAAGACATCCTCCTTAGTAAGTTGGCTTTATTACATGTAGAGATGTGGTTTAACAATTAACTAAAATATATTGGATAGGGCTGGTAGAAGGTTCATAGCAAACTTCTAAGTCTGCAATTATATATCAAGTTATTTTCACTTAAATCCAGTCTATCAAGAACATAGTCAAAATATAACAGTCACATTTTAGCTATTCAATGCTTTAAACTAAACTTGACCGCTCTGTGTTTTTACAAAAGTCCTGTTCAGGCAAGTTCCGTACCACCTGCTTCTCTGCCGAGGTCATCCATCATTAAACATTTTCTCAGACATATGGCATAACATGGTTCTATGCTATTGCTCCCTCTCACTTGTTTTTACCAGGTCTTCATTAATGTCTATGATTTAATGAAGCCATATATAGCTCACCACTGACTCCCCTTTCCTGTACCAGGAGGTATTTCTTATTATGTAAAAGATCACTCGTCATAGAAACCTTGGATTCCAAACCCCCCAAACAGTAAAACTCACATTAGTTGCCAAAAAGTTATTTCAGCACAGAGAATCCGCTATGAATGAATGGCAATGAATGAATGATGATGATTGCAATTGCAGATGATTTATGAACTGTGAAGGGAGCTCAGGGCCCGATGACTGTGGTGGGCATGGCCTGTCACCCAGAGCATGACTGCGCTGGGGGAGAGAGCCCAGGCTCTCCAACCCGACCACTAACCCCGCAGAATTAAATATGAACAGCTTAGCACTCAGGTAAGGAAAAACCCTCTACTCACATTTTTTATTTCTTTTAGGGGGAAACCTCAGGAAATCCGTGGCTGAAGGCAGCCCTTCCTCCAGGCTCTAAGTGGTCAACTCTCCCAGCGCTAGACTGGGAGGCTGAAAAAAAAAGAAGCGACATGAAAGAATCAAACACAGAGCTTTTATGTGCTTGCTAATGACGTATTGGTTAGGGGCAGATTCTCTTTTGCAGAAAAGCAACCAAGTTCACAATTCCTTCAGTTACCCACACCTGGTACCATTCTGTTTCAAGCAAAGACAAGGTTAACCAATTAATTACATTCTCTTTGGCAGATCCTACTATATGCCTGACACAGACTGGTACTATTATGGTTTGACTGAAGTTTTTACTTTGAGTTAATTTCTGCACTATATTCTCTTAGTTTCAAACTCTTACAGTTCTTCTGTTATAATAAAACATTTACACTTATATTCTGTTTGAATTATTCTAGAATACCTGTGTTTAGCTTAAAGAAGCTTACTTCTTTTTTCTAAATAAGAAACTTGATTCTCGCGTCTGCCTTACTGCTCAAGGTTATAAGCCTTGGCACCAGTAGCTCAAACAAAGACAAGCTTAGCTCATTTGTTTTTTGGTCAGCGTGACCCCAACCCAGCTCCCTTGTCACTCATACTTACAAAGATCCAGTAATATTTGTCAGTGTTATAACAGAATAAACAGGAATGTAGAATGCTCTCACATAACTATAAGTTAATACAGAGTATATTATAACTTTGTGTATGAACAGTGTGTTTTAATAATTTGTTTAGTATTTCTGCTGGCTTTATATTCTTTAAAACACTGTACAGTTATTACAACATTTTAACACACATGCAGTTTCACAAATGTTCAATATGCATCCCAAAGATCAGCCTGCTTCCAGTAGCTGTCACAGTCTTGGTTCAGTTTCTGCTCTCAGTGAGTCTGTCAAAGCCACCACAGGTGTGTCTTTAAAAGCCTGATACCTGCAAAAACTTAAATCTTGTTAGCAGAGCTTCCATCTCTACATTCCCATTCCCATCATCAGTGGGAAGACTTCAAATAAATTATACTGTTTCTATCAAAGAGACATCTACCTCTGCAGCATACACCTTTCATTTAAGGACGGTGATCACACCTTGTCCAATGGAAGATGGGTTTAAGGTAAATTCGTGACAAGATACATTTTTAACAGAGTGCACACAATGCATGGTTTAATACAGTAGATGCTTTCATGAGACATGGTAATATTGTTCACACCATTCACCACCAAATAAAAACTTATTTAAAAATACACTCGTTTTGTTACTGAGTGAAACAAATGTAGATTATACTGTACATGCTATGACAAGTTGTATGTATTGTCATTGAACATTATCTAGTAACAGCCCATTCAGAAAGATATACGATTGGGTCGCTTAAACCATGGTGTGTCAATAAGTATGACATAAGAGCTGTTCTTTATGTCTGTTCACAATGTTGAGTAGGTGTGGTGGGCAGAGTTAAAGGTCACATTGTCACATGATTTGAATGTCATTAGCAAGGCTGTTCAGTGCCTTAGGAATCTCCAAACAAGTTCAAAGCAGCTCACAGTCATGTAAAAGCAGATTTAGACCAAAAAAAAACTAAATATTGCAGCAACACAATCCAGAACCTCTTGGAGTGATTGCAAGAACCATAAAAGAGTAAAGGAAATTATATTAAATAAAATCCACATTGTAAGCAACTTAAGCAACTGAGTCTGTAATTGTCGTACGACAGTGATGCGTCAATTTTGGAATCGAATCGATTTGATTCGATTTGACGTGCTTTAAAAATGACATTGATCAATGAAAAATGACTGGGAAGACACGTGGGTTCTTGCAGTACCCTGAACAAAATGGAAAATCGAATTGTGTGTGCTGCCAAACAAAAATTACTTTATGATAAATCCAAAAGAATGCCATATGGAAAGAAATTGCCGTGGACTTGGGCATGAATGATATGTATTATAAAGCATGAAAATGTGGATTTTGTGCAGTAGAGGCTATTACAAGCATATACTTTTTATTTCAGCTGTAGTCGAGGAAGTAAAGAAACAATGGCCTAACCTGGAGACACTTATCAGAGAAAGAAGCGTGACAGGGCAACCAAGAGCGGTCAGGGCTGAACAGTCAGAAAAGAGGGGCAGTACATGAAAGTGATGGAACGTATTTTCGGTAGCTCATTGCTAGCTTCCCAACTTTTAGATATTTATTACATGAGCAAGTGTTTGAAAAATTAAATATTGGTCATATGGTTTCTGATGCTATGACAACCGTGGGTTTTTTTTTTATGTATTGCATAACAACATTATTGTAGTCTAGTAGAAACGTAATAATTAGCAAACATTTTCCATCAGCGTTTGCTGGTCGTTAAGTTTATACTACATTAAAAAAATTATATGTTCAAAGTTATGTAAAAATTAACAGAATTGTATTTATTTTTTTTATTAAAATACTGAAACCAGGTATATTTACTATAAAGTTTCTATTGCACATCAGCGCTCTGAAGTATGATATTAACACATCTAGTGTGCAATGGATTTTCCTCTTTAAGATTATAGAATTGATCACTTGGTTTCTATAGATACCGTATAACAGTCAATACCTTTCAAAATGTCAGTAATAGTTTTTCACCAGCTTTTCTGAAATGAAAATGAAAAGCCTAATTTAGGCTTGTACCCATTATCTCCTTCCTCTTCCTGTTTTCTACCTTGTTCTTTGATGGATGAAAGTTCAGGTGATGAAACAGATTGTTAGTTTGAAGGCATTTGTCATGGAAAGCTGGCACTGTGCCACATACAGAGAGCCAGTCCAGAGTCATGTCTTTTCTTCTGTCAGGATTGTCAGAGCTATTTGTCACAGTCCTGTTTAGTGATGGGATCGGTGTGCCCCTCTGCTCCTGGGGTCTCCAGTAAGATGCCAGCAGCTCAACCTTTACAGCTTTATCAAATTATTTGCAGACTGCAAATGGCATGTTATGTTCAACCTGAACTTAAACAACCAAACAAAGAAAAACTTTAATGATCGAAACTCAGATATAATGGTTTCTAAGTTATTCAGCTCAAAGCTGTTTAGCTGTTTAGCTTTGAGGTGCAGACGATGTGCAAAACAGCAGTCCTGGAACAGGTTTCCCAAGTTGACACCTGTTTCATAGAAGCAAGGAGTGTGGCCCATCATTTCTGAAATGTATATCACAAGAAACTTTGATTTTAGAAGGATAGAAGTTCTTTTAAGTTTTTGGAGGTGAAACTTTGAAGAAAGTTAAGGTAAGTGGCATATATCAGTGTTTACTCCAGGCTGTAATTTACTATAAAAAACAACAACAAAAAAAAAAAACAATATAAAAACATATATATTGTAGCATGTTTTCGAGACTAAAACACACCAGAGACTTTAATTCTGCTTTGGGAACTTAGGGCTTTATTATGGCTACTCATAAAACAACCAAGTACCACAGACAAGAGGAAGGGGGCACTGTCCAAAAAATTGGAGAAATGCTGCTTTACAGAACAACAACAAAAAAAAAAAACAGTAATCGGCATACTACTACTGTATAAAGAATACACAAACAGCTCCAACTTCACTCCATCAACTCTCCATGAACTTACTGTTACCCCTGAAAATCCCTTTTTATCAAGAGGTAACATTTGACAATGCTAGCTCCATTTTCATCAAAACTAAATTACATTTGATACAAACTTTGCTTTAATTAGGAAGCATTTCCACAGTGAAATACATTAAGGAGAGTGTTGATAAAGGAATAATGCACGACAGGGCGAGTGTTGTGCTGGGATAACATCACGCCTCGAGTGGCTGGGCACAAGGCCGCAGGCCGAGAGCGTCCAACACCTGAGAAGTGTTAATTCTGTTTACAGTGAGTTAATAACAATAGCAATGCTCAAGTTTGTTATGTATGCCCCGAAGACATTGTCAGCAGAGTTGAACTCTGCATTTGACAGTATATTAATGTTACGGATAAAGGGTGGTTCATTTAAGTGTCATTTAATGTTTAAGCCCACTCTGAGTCCCAAGTAGCTGCTTATGCCATACTGTTCTCCGGAGCTATTTCTGACAGAGGCATAAAATTGTTGTAGAACTGCATTAAGGTGTTCTTTCGTGACAATTTTCAAGTCTATATTTGTGTTACTCTCACTCACCCAGTCATCAGAAAACTTTGCCTGTTCAGTTGGTTTGTCGATCTGTGGATGCTTCATTTCTGTCAGTGTCGATCTCCAGGTGTCTTTTTTTATGTGATTTTTTTTTTTTTTTTTTTTAAAAGAGAGGTGCTGTCTGGCCTCCTGATTGCTCTCTGTTTGAAGGCTCTTTGCTAAATGAGGTTTCCACAGGTGTCATGTTGTTTAAGGTAAAATTCACTTCAGGAATTGTGTAATTTATTCTGTGTTATTGACAGTTGTGGCGGATTGATATGTCTGTCTAGGTTTTCAGTGAAGCAGTTGCTGGTACTAGATCTGTGATGTTATGCTGGGATAACATCACGGGTCTAGTGCAAGGCTTGCCATTGTATAATAAAGAATGAGCGGCGCCTGCAAGATCAATTCCTGTGGTCAAAACCTTTTCAATGAAGACAAATGAACAAGCCTGTCATGTCACCTCATACCCTTATTTAAGTGCCACACTGTCTGTTGTTTAATTAGTGAAGGTGTACTGCACTGGCAGCTAACTGACATGTATCATCGTTCTCATTGCCTGCAGTGTTGTTCAGACAGACTCACATACAGTACAGCGCACACACAGCACTATGACCTGCCATCATTAGTGTAGTATTCAGGGTAATGAGTAACATGTCAGAGCACAACGCTCTTGGGAGATCCTTCTTTTGGACCCTGTCCTTTGAAGAAAAATAAATCTTCACATGTTTTGCTTCTAGCTAAGACTAATGAGTTGTTTTTTTTTTCTACACAGATATCATTTTATTTATTTTTTATGAAATAACATGTTTGCTATACCATTTCATTGGCTATTTGCACATTAAAAGAAACTACATTATTAGTAAATAATTTACAGTAATAAAGGATTGCTAAATATAGCTTGAAACATTACTATTAATATTCTTTCAACAAAACAAAAAGTGACAAATCCTCACTGTAGTGATTCTGCGGTAGTAAGTGTTTGTGGATTTCAGCTCCACCCTTTTGAATGGCTGCATATAGTCTGGCTTTGAGGATGTGCAGAAGGAGAGAGCGCTTGAACTTTTAGTGGTGTGATGGCAGAAATGAGCTTTGAAAGTGGGAACTTTTTTCGATTTATGAAGGAATTAAGTACTGATATAATATAATTTATTATTCAAACAGGAACCTGCTTTTCCCTGTACGCTCAAATAAAAGTAAGAAAGCTGTTGCAGTTGTGCCTTCGGCTGCTGTTATTCATCCACTAACGTCCTTTCTACAGCCGCTCCCCAGTGTGATGGACCCTCTCCTGCTACCTGGACTGAGGGGTGATTTCATTGCAGCTTGTTGCCAGATTTCACACAGTATAAAACAGTTAAATAGGAACCGTCACTGTTCCTAAATCATGCATGACCAGTGCGTCACTGCACCTTTTAGTCACCGTTGTTAGTAAATGATGTTTTATTCTAAATTCATTGCTCATTGCTCAATTTGATTTTACTGCTGTACTGTATACTGTATAGGCGTACTGTACAGATTTATATTTTTACATGATGTAATGTGTAGCCTACCCAAAACATATTAGTGTTACTTCAGCGCAATGATGTCTACATTTCAAATACATTGAGCACTATAAATGTATGTGTGTGCTCTTGTACTGTAATTTTTTTTTTTAAACCCGACACCTCCTAATGTCGGAAAAACATATCCGGTTTAGCGAGGAGCTACTGTATGATTATGAAAAGCTTTTTGATAGAAACACATTTTTTATTTAGGGGTATTAAAATAGGTATAAGGAAGTTGGAACAGAATGCATTGTAGAGATGACATTTACAAATAACGATGTTATTTTGATTCTTGCACCCTTGCATCTATCGTTATTCTTTGTCCACCCTCTGCTGCAGCAAACTACCACTCAACTCCCGCTATTTATTTGAACAATGTCACACGACTCTCGCAATAGAGATCTCGCTAAGAAGAAGCAATACTTATTTAAATTAATATATTGTGGCTTGTTTTATTAACATATTTTCTCTTAGTACATACAACAAAATGTATACTTTGTTAAGTGTCGCAACGAAAATGCAAATTGCGGTATATTCACGCTGTGAATGGCCCATCTTATTACACCTACCCCTATTTATTTAAAATAATAAAAGTTTAAAACTGTAATTTCACCACAGGGATTTGACAGGATTACAACAAAAAAACAAAATCAGGAAACGAAACAGCATGTCTTTACTATTTACAGCTGTTTGAATGTGTTGCATTTTCATATCACAATGTTCCTGACTCCCTGGTTGTAACCCTGAATACATTCTCATGGCGTTGTGTGGTCGTGACCTAATAAGATAATCTTATAAAACTACACCCAAAAGGAAGATGTATTATTGCTGATAATAATCTTCAGTGGAAACAACAATCATTTTGAGTATTTGAAATATAAAAAACAACACTAACCCTTCTTCCACAAATTCAGGCAAATATAAATAGCACTGAGGAAGCAACCTGCTGTTCCTATGGGGGCATTAATCAAGCACTTGACCTCTTCTTAGATAAATCTATTTCCCTCAGTGTTATAAACCCTGAGTGCTGAACAGCAATATTTATCTCTTGGACTCTGTGAGAGCAAGGTTCTTGGCCATCCATAATACATACTCCTGCATTGATTACTTTCTTTCTTGCAATCTGTTAATCGTCTGAGCTACAGGGTCCTGATAAGCTTGACTGCCTCAAGTATGCTGTTTCAAGTTATCACAGTGGGGAAGATCTACCTCTAAGGGAACACGATAATGGACAGTGATCTTCAGGACAGTGAGGACACCAACATTAAGTTTTTAACTGAAGCCGTCATTAACATGTAGCCTGTATTGCAAACTAATTAGCAATATTTCCATTCCTGGGTGCCAACTCCGGGATCAGTCTCCCAAATATCCCAATAGTGTTCACGATTAATGCAGGTAGAGGTGCAACACCATAATAATAGATCGTAGATCAAATTTCCATTCTTTATTATTTTGAAAGAACAAAGTTAAAAACAGAGCAACGTTTCGGCCAGATGGCCTTCCAACGTCTTAAGCCGAAAGATAATCTACAAGGCAGTAAGCCAGGTATGAATGTTGTGGTAACAGGTTTTACAACACTTTGAATTATTATTATTATTTATTTCTAAGCAGACGCCCTTATCCAGGGCGACTTACAATTGTTGCAAGATATCACATTATTTTTACATACAATTACCCATTTATAAAGTTGGGTTTTTACTGGAGCAATCTAGGTAAAGTACCTTGCTGAAGGGTACAGCAGCAGTGTCCCCCACCTGGGATTGAACCCACGACCCTCCAGTCAAGAGTCCAGAGCCCTAACCACTACTCCACACTCTGCCCTAACGCATCTCTAATAGTATCTTGGTGCTTAGCATCACCACCCCAATGCCTTATGAATAATTTCCCTATTGATTTTAAAAATAGGGTTTATTTATTTTAAGAATGTTGAAAATACCATCGGCTAAATTCTCCAAACAATGTACTCCTTTTCAGAAAGGATACTCCAGTAAAGTTAATAAAGGCTGATTGGGGACCCAGAGAAGAGAGGTGATGGAGCAAATGGTGAAAAAGGACACCCAGCAGTAACCAGCTGTCAACGGCACACATGCAAAAACCATATGTCTGGTATGGGGTCCATTTTAAATTAGGCTACAAAGGCCCATATTCATAAAACGTACCGTCTCCTTTACTGTGCAGTAACAGTGTTTAACATAACAGTATTTCATTGAGTGATGCATAAATGGCATTTACTGTCCATCACTCATTGCAGAGTTAGAATAACGTGCCCTTGGAGACCAGTTTTCTCATTAGCATATTATTCATCTGATTCATAAATCTGTATTGTGCTGTTAATTGACCCTCATCTGCATCATAATTAACACATGCCTCAGACCAGGTGGAGAATGAGACGCGTCTTAACGGTATCATTTCCTAATATAGTTTTTGCGTTTAGGAACATGTAGTTAAGCCAATAGTAATAATAAAAAAGTCTATGTTTAATTATTTAATAAGTATGTAATTTAAGTTTTTTGTTATTTGTAACACATACATTAAATTGCATTGTCTGATCAGCACAGCCTACTTACTGGTTGGAAAACATAAAGCACGTTTGTAGCCTTGTGGCAGAGTGGTTGCAATGACGTCACAGACCAGGAAGGAGTAAATCATAAACAAAGAAGTGCTGGGCAAACTGAAGCGCAACCGGCGCTCAGCGCGTTTATTAAATAATAAAACAAAATATTTAAACAGAACAAAAGACAGAAACAAAAGGGCACGTTGGCCAAACAAAACAAACAAACAAACAAACAATTGTGATAACAAATATTGTGCTGGCGATTCCAGCACAATAGCAGTTGTTTTCGCTTTTCTTTTCTCTCCTTAACTCCCGTTCCTTACTCCCTGAACACAATCTCCTCCCGTCTTTATACAGGTGACCATCTCCCGATTAGCAACAATTAGTCAATTAATTAACTCGGAGATGGTCACCGCTGCACAGGGTTTTAAATAAATAACTAAACACAATAAACAAACACACGGCTTTTTGCCGTCATCTCAAAATAATAACTAAGACGGACGGCTTCGTCCGCCTGCATAAAAACTACAATAATAATTACAACAACAATAATAATAAATCATACATAAATAAATATAAAGGGGTGGGCACTTTGCCACAAGCCTATTCTTTGTTTTAAAAAAATGCAAGGCTCAGTGTGCTGGACTCCACATCAAGAGGAGGGAGCTATCTTGAAACCTGATTCTCCCGGAAGAGTGAGACCATGCAGGTTTGAGCTGTGACTTGCTCTGTATTACTCTGCTGATGTGATTCTACATATCGATTTAAGAGGAGCACAGTTCATTTTGTACTGAAGAGTGGAACTGCTAGAAACCAGGCTTTCCTGTATTAATGTGTATTAACTCCATGTATGATTAGAACTCTGATGTTGGCTTGTGTTGCAGGTAAAAAACAAACAAACAAAAAAGCAGTCACTATTTTTCATTCCTATATATTCATCGCTGCTGTGTGCAGAAAGCTAGGCTATTTAGCTTTACATATTTGTCATAGCGTTCCATCTACCAATAGTAATTTTTGCTTATATTTTATTACGCCCCCCAACACATATGCGTGTTTACTATTTACAGCGATGGCCAAATGTTCCCTTTCAATTCGTGTGTGAGCGACTGCCTGTGTAGTCACCGCGTGATTGAATGTCTATTTCTTTCTTGGGAGAATACAGTTCCTCCACGGGGCTAGGCCTTGCCGCATCCCCACTGTCGAGTGATTCCCTCAGCTGCCGTCTGGCAGCTGGAGTACGCCTGTTGTTGGCTGCAGCTGCGCGTCCCTTATCTCTTGTCAGACCACATGGCCCTGTTCAAGGTCGTGCTGTTGATAGCTGTAGAGCGGTTGTTACTCAGCCATCCAGCCGTGTATTCCTCCACTGGGCTCTGTTGCTTCATCCCGCTGTAGAATAGACCTCTCCAGTTGTGTAGGCCGCCCACCTCAGTGAGTTGGGCCTTGTAAACAAACAACAGAGTGTTCCCTTTCTGTTCTACAGTGTTTTTGCTGTCTGCCTTCAACTCGCCTGCCGCGACTTTGGCCCTTGTGTCTCCCTGGTGCTTGCGATGACCAGGTGTGTGACCACACGGTTAGGGTAGGCACCGTTGCATAGCTGCCACCCTGTGCTTCGGTACCTCGGTGCACACATAGCCTTTGGTACTTTGGTATCTTGCTGTGTACGGTACTCACTGCACACGGCACATGATGCCCAGCGCTACAGCTACAGCTACAGTGTACAGACACAGCGCTGCACAGTACACAGTGCACATAAATGCTGTACAGTGTTTCCTTTTTTTCTTTTCAACAGCCTACATCGCTTTGCAATTGCAGTCTGCTTTTCTAACCTTACAGCGCTCGCTGTTTTGTGTTTTCTCATCTGCTATTGCAGTTTAAAAAAAAAGAAAAAGAGCCACTGAACCCCGGCTCTGCCGCTCCCCGCTGTGGAGTTGACTCCGCTGGATTGTCTCGGACTGCCCTCTCGGTGTGCTTAAAAATTTCGATTTAACCCACATTGCTGTGGTGTCTGTTGTATTTACCCTCACAGCTTTGCTGTTGTGTGTGTGTATGTGTGGTTTTATTTCACTGCCATGCAGTTGAAAAAAAATACAAGCGTGATTCCTCCACCGGGACCCAGCTCTGCTGCACCCTGCTGTTGAGTTGCATCGCCGGCTTGTTTCAGCCGCCTACCGGCGCACTGGTAAAACAAAACAAAACAAAAAAGCAGTTACACGTGTTGCCATGGTGACTGCTATTTTACCCTCACAACTTTGCTGTTGTGTGTGTGTGTGTGTGTTTTCTTTACTGCCTGCAGTTTAAAAAGAAAAATTAGTAGCAGTGTGATATCCACCGGGACCCAGCTCTGCTGTGCCCCGCTGTTGAGTTGAATCAGCCAGTTTGTTTCAGCCCGTCTACTCAGCGCTCTTGGTCACCATGTGTTTCTCCCATGCTGAATTTCTGTGTGTGTAAGCCTCTATTTTTTTCCTTGCACGTCCTGCATAATGTCCCCTGCTAGCACGGCTGAGTCGTACGCGGCGTTGGGAGCCCCTGGCCAGACAGCAGGCTCAGCTCAGTCGATAACGCCGGCCCCGGAGCTGACCCCGCCTGCACTGGTGGCCACCATGGATGTTCCAGAACTGGATGTCAGTATCCCTGGGGGATCCTGCTGCGCATGGATCTCCTCAGTCAGGCGCAAGGCAACCTCTGTCACCCAGGACTGGGCAGACTCCAACTGTGGGTCTGGCCCCTGAACGGGACCGTCTGTCCACCTTAGGGCTCTCAGACGCAGTACACTGCAGAATGCTAGGACCTCCTCCACAGGGGCGTTACATGCCATATGTGGAAGTATTTTCAAAATTGGTGCATAGCCAGAGGTCATGCCCCCAATTCGTGCCCTATAGCAGCTATTTTTCAGCTTCTGCCAGATCTGTTAGAGGCGGGTCGATCCACCTCTACGTTGAAAGTGTACCGAGCAGCCATATCTGCATGCCATGTCCCCATTGACTCAGTGTCCCGGGCGCTTATATACTAGCCACCTGTTTTTTGAAGGGTGCTTGGTGGTTACGCCCTCCCAGGAGGGCCATTCTCCCAAAATGGAGCCTTGATGTTGTAATGGAGGCTCTCACGAAGGCCCCGTTTGAACCTATACACGCCATAGAGTTGAAACATCTGTCTATGAAGACAGTCTTACTCTTGGCGATCAACTCTGCAAAACGGGTCACTGAGCTGCAGGCGCTGTCGGTGCACAGCTCCTGTATGCGTATTTCGGATGATGACAGCAGGGTGTCACTGCGTACAAACCCTGCTTTCCTCCCCAAGGTGATTATAGCCTTCCACATGAATCAGTCTGTGGAATTGGAGTCTTTCCATCCACCTCCGTTTGTTCAGTGGAGGATAGGAGATTGAATTTCCTCTGCCCGGTGTGGGCATTGAGATGTTACGTGGATAAGATAAGAGCTCTGCGTCATACTGACCCTAGGACAGCTCCTCTCAAAGCAGTGTCTATCACATTTGATTGTGGACACAGTCTTGACTGCATATGATGGTGCTGGCTTGCCCCCACCTGAGGGTTGGCTACATCTTGGGACCTCTTCAGAGGGGCCTCGCTGTCCGATATTTGTACTGCGGCTAGCTGGGCTACACCTCATACTTTCTCCAGGTTCTACCACCTTAAGATGGTAGATCCTGCCCTACCTTCGTTAGGCATGAGGGTCTTTGAGGGTGTAAGCTCACACTGCTGAGCATTGGGTTATGTGATTCTGATGCGTCCCTCATATGCTGCCGTTCCTTCTCCCTCGTGATGGCTCTGGTATACATTATCCCATACATAATGTCGTTGGTGGTCATCTTCAAATTGAAAGGGAAAGTTAGGTTACTTACCGTAACCCTTGTTCCCTGAAAGAGAAGTCGACCACCAACCACAAGGTTGCATCGGTCACCCTCACGGATTCGATGGAAAAAGAGAAATGGCTTCCTCAGGATTTTAATCACTCGGTGGGCGGGACCAAGTGTGTCATCCCAGGAAGGGGCCTATCAGCAGTTCTGGTATAGAGAGCTTAGCGATACCTACCCAATGGGCAGGCATATCCCATCCATAATGTTATTGGTGGTCGTCTTCTCTTTCAGGAAACCAGGGTTATGGTAAGTAATCTAACCTTTTAAATCACCCTATAGAATGAACTAATTTTGCTTCATAAATTCGACTGAAACCTGCTGAATAATGTTACGTTAACATATTGAATTACATACCGCTTTGTAGTTTTCGATATACTCTACTTTACGAAAAACTGACAAAAACTGAAAAATGACAATTTGAAATTTAACATGAAATACTGTACTACTATTATGGCTTCCGGTAGACTTTTGTGATATCATTTTGTAGTTTCTTTGATTACGTGATGGTAAATAAAAGTTGTAAATTATGTTCATATAGATTTTTTTAATTGTCTCAATGCTAAAATTCTAGGTGATGCAAAACGTTTGGCCATAGCTGTACAATGAAAAATACATATTTGTGTCAAACGGGATTGTTAGTTAGTTCAAGAAGTTATATTTAGTAACTACAAACAAATTGCAAGAAGTATGTAGTATTTTCTTATCCAATTTCGCTGTGAAACCGAGTAGTATTGTGTGACGGGCAGGATTTTTCAATCTAGCTGTATTTATCTCTTTTAGTTTAAAAGAAGCTTTTTGTGTGGTAATGTGTACTGTATGAGAAACAGATTTCAGATGTTATTGTATGTATTGTATTTAAATGGATTGTGCAGGTATTTTCAAACTCAGGGAATACAGTAGCAAATAAAAGCATAGGCGATTTTTCTGCCATGCAAACAGACAGTGTATGCCATTGACGTCTTAAGTAGGGAACACGGCTCATTTGAATACCTCTGACAATTGGTTAGATAAAATCTCTCGGTAACAATCCGTGACGGTAAATCACATCTAATCCCATTACTGGCTGGTAAAATACTCAGGCAGTAGTTTTATAAATCAGGTGTTAAATACTGGCTGGTATTTTATTTTAATGACTGGAAATTACTGCAATCTTCTATGAATATGGCCCAAAGAGGTATGTTTTTTCACCATGGACATTGGTGATTGATTAGGTAGGGCTTGGTGATTGATTAGGTAGGGCTTGGTGATTGCCACATCTTGACTTCAATGGCATGTAGGAGAGTGTATTTAATGACATGTAGGAGAGTGTATTTAATGGCATGTACGAGAGTGTATTTAATGGCATGTAGGAGAGTGTATTTAATGGCATGTAGGAGAGTGTATTTAATGGCATGTAGGAGTGTGTATTTAATGGCATGTAGGAGAGTGTATTTAATGGCATGTAGGAGTGTGTATTTAATGGCATGTAGGAGAGTGTATTTAATGGCATGTAGGAGAGTGTATTTAATGGCATGTAGGAGAGTGTATTTAATGGCATGTAGGAGAGTGTATTTAATGGCATGTAGGAGTGTGTATTTAATGGCATGTAGGAGAGTGTATTTAATGGCATGTAGGAGAGTGTATTTAATGGCATGTAGGAGAGTGTATTTAATGGCATGTAGGAGAGTGTATTTATGTCAATAGTCTGTCAGTGAAACAGACATTTTCTAATAGGAGGCCGTGTGGTCTGGTTGATTAAAGGAAAGGTCTTGTAATCGGGAGGTTCCCCTGTTCAAATCCCAGCTCACTCACTGACTCACTGTGTGACCCGGAGCAAGTCACTTAACCTCCTTGTGCTCCATCTTTCGTGTGAGACGCTGTTGTAAGTGACTCTGCAGCTGATGCATAGTTCACACACCTCTGTAAATCGCCTTGGATAAAGGTGTCTGCTAAATAAACTACTACTACTACTACTACTACTAATAATAATAATAATAATAATAATAATAGACAGCTTTTAGAAGATAAAGCATCCATTATCTGCCACTAACTTAAAATGGACACCCAGAAACCGAAAGAGCTACCAGCATTAATCATGTGTTGAATTTACTTGCTTTTTCATGTTGCTTTCATCTTTTTGTTAAATTGTATACAATGTGTAGAGACAGCAATGGGATCCCAGAGCTACAGTAGTACATTATATCTAGTAACTTGGCTAGCCGGATCATTAAGTTAAAGCATTGTAGAGGAATGTATGGAAACATGGAAACAATATTTACAAATTATTTATAAATTCCTAAATATGTTTTTAATTTTTTTTTATTTTGTTGGGTTTCAAAAGCCAAGATACGAAAGAAAAATCAATGATACATAAAGCCCATTATCTGTATCTTTTTGTGTAATAGCTAAAAGATCTCCACCATCCAGCACATATAATAAAGGTGGTTATGTATCTTAAACACAATACTCCAACCTCTTTATACAACTGTCCTTGGCAGTCAAGCATGATGTGCATCGTGAAGAACATGTTACGCTGAGGCAGTTTAATAGAGTTTAATCTATTGAAGACATAGGAGTAAAGTGCTGACGCCAGTCATACAACATCTAGAGTCTTATAACAAGACTGTGTGCAGACATATTTTATAAAAGTTGTGTTGTAATTTGTGTTGTGTTGTAATTCTGCACTTATGATTGAAAGGCTGTCAAATCAACAACCATGGCAATAAATAATTCAAACCTGCAAGTCAGACACGATTAGAAGATAGTTGAAATATTGATTGAAAAATAAATTAATTAATAGATACCACATCTGGAGCATTTTAACTTGGAAAGTTTGTGTTTTGGTCCAATTGTATAAGTTTGCACCTATTTTTTTCAGAAAGGAAAACAATAAACACTGTAGAACAAGCAAGTAACATATTTTCAGGCAGAGCGTTGTTTTTGTATCATTATTTTCTGTACATTGAGTTACCTGACCCTTACTATGTAATTTGATTAATGATGGGAAGAAAGGGGATTGTAGACTTAAACATTGTTTTGTTTTGTTTGGAAGTTATATCTTTTAATTATTTTATATCTTATGTTTAGTTTAGCAACCTACAGTAGGTTCTACACCCTGATGCATAAAGCATGTCACAAGTACAAACTTCACACAGTGTATTGATGCAACGGATAACGGTTAATTTGTTGTTCATGCTTAAATAGACAGCTCTAAATGTAATTGTGAATTGTATGAGCCATCTGTTCACTTTACAGGTTGCACATGAATCTGCACAATGTGGTCATGAGAAGATTTTTTTCTCTGTCAAGCACTTTGATATTGATGCTGCCTATCGCTAGCTCCTTGGAGATTAGCAGAATTACCCTTTCCTTAATTGGGAGTTGCACTTTAGTAGTTCCCTGCAGAAAGCCACTGCAGGAGAAGATTTAAAATTCCATTAGCGGTGATGACAGCACTGCAGTCAAGTCAGGACAGGGTTTGTCTGATCACTGTCCAACATGCTCAAGGCAATTGATGATAAAAGGAGCACCTCTCTGCAAAATGATTGATACCAGTGACTTTCTAATTGCAGTGCAAGCTCTTCCTGTCAGGGCAGGCCAGGAAGCTGACTTTGTCAGGGTGCTTGTTTGAACACCAAAGACCTTTGTGCCAACAGATGCATAAGGATTTTAGCATTCCTCCTGTTATATATATGTGTGTGTATATGTATGTATGTGTATATAACCATTCCATTGTAGATTTTGCTTTATGTTTTGGATCATTGTCTTGTTGGAAGACAAATCTCCGTCCCAGTCTCAGGTCTTTTGCAGACTCCATCAGGTTTTCTTCCAGAATGGTCCTGTATTTGGCTCCATCCATCTTCCCATCAATTTTAACCATCTTCCCTGTCCCTGCTGAAGAAAAGCAGGCCCAAACCATGATGCTGCCACCACCATGTTTGACAGTGGGGATGGTGTGTTCAGGGTGATGAGCTGTGTTGCTTTACGCCAAACATAACGTTTTGCATTGTTGCCAAAAAGTTCGATTTTGGTTTCATCTGACCAGAGCACCTTCTTCCACATGTTTGGTGTGTCTCCCAGGTGGCTTGTGGCAAACTGTAAACGACACTTTTATGGATATCTTTAAGAAATGGCTTTCTTCTTGCCACTCTTCCATAAAGGCCAGATTTGTGCAGTATACGACTGATTGTTGTCCTATGGACAGAGTCTCCCACCTCAGCTGTAGATCTCTGCAGTTCATCCAGAGTGATCATGGGCCTCTTGGCTGCATCTCTGATCAGTCTTCTCCTTGTATGAGCTGAAAGTTTAGAGGGACGGCCAGGTCTTGGTAGATTTGCAGTGGTCTGATACTCCTTCCATTTCAATATTATCGCTTGCACAGTGCTCCTTGGGATGTTTAAAGCTTGGGAAATCTTTTGTATCCAAATCCGGCTTTAAACTTCTCCACAACAGTATCTCGGACCTGCCTGGTGTGTTCCTTGTTCTTCATGATGCTCTCTGCTTTAAACGGACCTCTGAGACTATCACAGTGCAGGTGCATTTATACGGAGACTTGATTACACACAGGTGGATTCTATTTATCATCATTAGTCATTTAGGTCAACATTGGATCATTCAGAGATCCTCACTGAACTTCTGGAGAGAGTTTGCTGCACTGAAAGTAAAGGGGCTGAATAATTTTGCACGCCCAATTTTTCAGTTTTTATTTGTTAAAAAAGTTTGAAATATCCAATATATATATATATATATATATATATATATATATATATATATATATATATATATATATTGTATTCCTTCGAATTTAAGATGCAGCCCAAATTTACAACCGTCAATTTAATGAAAAAATAAAACATCAAATAAATATGCATTTACAAAGATACAACCTCAATCACGCTGTTGCATCGTTCAAAACTGACACGAAACAGTGTTGTTGTAGATTAACCACGGAGCTTGTATATTGTGCTGCACACTGTATAATGCTTAAGATGGTGTCTCTGTCGTACACACACCACCACTCGCTTACAGCATCCTGGCAACAGCAAGCACGACACAACACTCCACTGCATCAGGCAACATGTAACCCAGCAACCACAACAGCACTGAATATTGCTTGTTATGTCAAAAAATACGGTGGTCTGATCAGAATTTCCAATCTGTCCAAGCTGGTACTGTTTGTTAGAAATGCTGAAATTGTAAACGTTTCTCTTGGAATTCCTCAGGAAGCTTGGTTTGTTTTTTCTCAGAGTGTCACGTTGCTGCTTGTGTATTCAGGCAGACGTCTTTGTTGTCTTTTCTCGGCAGTCAGTCACGTTGCTGCTTGTGTACTCGGGTAGTCGCGTCTTTTGTTGGTGATTTTAATACACGCATCACTATACTGAATTTAAGATGCAGGCTATTTTTGAAAAGAAAAAAATGGTTAAAAAGCGTGTCTTAAATGCGAAGGAATACGGTATATATATAAAAGTAAGGCCTGCACATTTGTTGTCGGAATGTCACGGAGTTAAGGAAATCTTTAAAGTGGCTGCACAAAGCAGACTGTTGGCAAATGCTTATATATTCTTTTTTTCTGTGCAAGGTGTAACCCATATCATCCTCTTTCCCACTGCTGCCGCTATGTAGATCACATATCTGTGAACTGGTCAAACAGCACGTAGACCACCTAATGTATATGGCAGATTTTTTCTACACAAACAACAGACAGAACCATGTTTGCTTGAATGACTCCTATAAATGACTGAACCTGTGCTTTGTTCGAGTGACAAGTGTTATAAGAATAATCAATGAGCTACATACAATTTTGTTAATCAATAAAGAAGAAAGTAATACTTGTTAAGAGCAAAACCAACACCATTATGGCTTCTCTGGCAAGGAGGATGATATTGTATTGATAATGTTTGCCCCAGGCATGGTTTTGCAAAAGCATCTAATACAACTACTTCTGGCAGAGGCAAGTGGGAGGTCATTCCTTAAAAGACAAACAGTAAACAGCTGACATGGTTAGATAAGATGATCTGAATGTTTCTCAGCACCAGGGCAGATTTCTTATTAACATTACCTGAAGGTTTGAACCACAAGCATAAAAAAGAAAAAGGAAAATGATGCGGAGTGAGTGCAGGCTTTTTCTTTATTCCTTAAAAGGCAAAATAATTTACAGGACCGTCCACGGCCCATCCGTTTTTAGTAGGTGGAGGAGGATTTTGAGGCTGGAGGTTCATGAAAAATGTGTGAAATAGAGTGTGAATTAATGTTGGCAAATGACAGCTGACTCCCTGATATGACAAACGATAATTACAGGCAATCTGTAGGCAGAAATGTCTCTCTAAAAGTTGAATCTTTTTTTTTTTTTAACCAGTGTAAGATGTGCTTTATACACTGTACATCATGAACCAATTTGGTGAAGTTATACATTGTAATTTGCAACAAAGATAAATCTTCCTGTATTCTGTAGTATTACATATAAGCACACATTTTCACACATGTACAGAATGGCCTGCTTTTGAAGCCAGTGCAATGTAGTAGCACAGGTGCAAAGTCAGTGTAATGTCATTTTGCAACCATGCTTCTACTCTACATCAGGTGTTGGCAGAACTTTGAGAAAGTGTCTTCATGTACATGTTAGCAATTTTGGAACATTGAGCGCAGGTGATGTATTATATGGTATGTATGTATGTATGTCTATAATGAAATAAAGATCTGAGTAAACATTTTGAAAGTAAAACTTTTTCAACATTCCAAAGGTTTAGTTAGCTTAAACTGATTCACTATTACAGCCACTATACAAACATATTGTGGCTACATTTTGAGAGTAGTGTGGAGTAGTGGATAGGGCTCTGGACTCTTGACCGGAGGGTCGTGGGTTCAATCCCAGATGGGGGACACTGCTGCTGTACCCTTGAGCAAGGTACTTTACCTAGATTGCTCCAGTAAAAACCCAACTGTATAAATGGGTAATTGCATGTAAAAATAATGTGATATCTTGTAACAATTGTAAGTCGCCCTGGATAAGGGTGCCTGCTAAGAAATAAATAATAATAATAATAATAATAATAATAAAGTACCAATCTATAATAAATAAAGATATGTAGATTAATACCAAGATGAAGACAAGCAGCTATCCATTATTACAAATACTGCATTAAAGCCACTAGCATTATCTCATGGTATTGACTATGCACAAGATATGTTCTGAAGCACTTATAACATGATTACATGCATTAGCTGTACATGATATAATAAAGTAACAACAGTCCACCCAAGAAAAGTACATACAATACAGCCACCTGAATGGATTATGTAGAAAACAGAACACACCAGAACCGGGGTGCCCAGATAATGCAGGGACTGAAATAAGACCCCCATTGTGTAACAGTTTGATCCATTCCTGGTTTCACTTTGTTTAAAAAGACTGGTCTGGTTTCACTCAGTTTAAAAAGACACACCTGAGCTTGTTACCTAGACACACTGGGGCTAAGCGAGCTCTTAGTAAAACCTGGAATAGGCGAAATTCCTATGCAATAGGAGTCTAATTTCCATCCGTGTAATGCAAAAGACAAAAGAGGACAACAACATTAGGGCCTTTCATTAGAAAACTATTAAACACATTTGGTGTGGTTTGTATCTCTTGTCCAAATTGCCTATGGCAGTGTTATTTGGTCAGGCATTATTGTTATGCTTTTTAGTTCTTTAATATGAGGTTTGACAACACCTTCTCAGATCCCTGCATTGTGATTTCAAGCATCTCCATCCTGGTTAGATTTAATTCCTTCAGCATGTCATCAGTAAGTTTTATGAAATCACAAAAATTAACAACTGCATACCATTTCCTATGCATTGGAAGGTCATGTGTGAACTATGCTGTATAATTAGGGCTTCTGTTCTTCAGGTTTTATTCATTGTATTTTTCGGTGCTTATTTTTTGCTATTTTCGAGTTTTATGTAAATTGTTTTTTGGGGGCTTTCGTTTTTGATATACTGTATGAAATTAGTGTTTTCGGTTACTTTCCAAAATGCTTGAGCATTGTTTTTTTTTGTGTGTGTGTGTCAAAATATGTATAGTAACTCGACAGTACTTGCACACTTAAGTTGTATCTTCTTTCATTTGCTGTCTTCCACAACGAAATCCCTATGGTCACGGGCACATTCTAAATCCTCCGTGTCTTAACTGTAATACAGCTTTAAATCCCACTAACAAGTCTCCGTCCTGATTGTAATCTTGCACGTAGAGTCTCCAATAGAAATGTAGGAATGTGCTGTCACTCAGTAGTTGGGGCGGGTTTAAAGTATTCAGAACGAATCAATGATAGATACAAGTCAGGAAGGCGGGACGTTGCCCAGCAGCACAGGGAAATGTAATTATTTTTATTTTTGTAGTAGGTTTTATTTTTTTAAATGTGAAAAGGGTAAAGTCAAAGTGAATAGATTAACCTTTCCCACAGTTTTTATGGTGTTTTCTGGTGTTTATTGGCTATCCACCAATTTATTTGTTTTTTTGTATCAGGGGTGTTTTATTGGGTTTTATTGGTTAAAACCGAAAATCAGAAGCCCTATGTATAATAAACCAAATAATCTTCTAGCTATAGTTATGTGGCCTATGTATCCAATATAGATTTCCTTTAGATATCAAAATATATTCAGTTGGCAGCAGTTAATAACTGGTGTTTGTTTTACCAGAATGGTCCATTGTATCATCTTTACATTTACATCTCCTACTTGGTTAAACTTACTTTGAAATCTGTCCCATTTATTTCCATTGGCAAAAGCAAAAGGGATCAGCAACCTGGACAGTGATCAGCAGGAGGGCTGCCAAGCAAAGGGATCAGCACCCTGACAGTGATCAGCAAGCATGCAGCCAAGCAAAGGGATCAGCACCCTGGACAGCGATCAGCAAGCATGCAGCCAAGCAAAGGGATCAGCACCCTGACAGCGATCAGCAAGCATGCAGCCAAGCAAAGGGATCAGCACCCTGACAGTGATCAGCAAGCATGCAGCCAAGCAAAGGGATCAGCACCCTGACAGCGATCAGCAAGCATGCAGCCAAGCAATGGGATCAGCACCCTGACAGTGATCAGCAGGCATGCAGCCAAGCAAAGGGATCAGCACCCTGGACAGCGATCAGCAGGCATCAGCCAAGCAATGGGATCAGCACCCTGACAGCGATCAGCAGGCATGCAGCCAAGCAAAAGGATCAGCACCCTGGACAGCGATCAGCAGGCATCAGCCAAGCAATGGGATCAGCACCCTGACAGCGATCAGCAGGCATGCAGCCAAGCAAAAGGATCAGCACCCTGGACAGCGATCAGCAGGCATCAGCCAAGCAATGGGATCAGCAGGACTTGATTGGGGGATTGCTGTCATCTCAGGGAGACCCAGCCCTATAAGGCAACTTGGAATAAATCTTGTGGTTATGGTAACCCGACCTAACAAGTTGCTGTCGTGACATCCCATAATAACCTGAATACATTCCATGATTTCCTAGCAACCCTTCAGTGAATGGCAATTGCATTTATTTAGGCACAGGCACAGGCAGACTAAGTTTAGAGATGTGCAAGACTGACAGAGCTGAGTTTGAAACTTTAAAAAGAATCACCCTCAGAAAAAGGTAACTTGTTGGTTTATTATCATTTTCAGTCATATGCACACTCTTTCACATCCCCTGTGAAACGGTACTGTTCATAAAATATTTGAGTGAAAAACCGCCTTACCAACACTGGTGGAAATGAAAAAAATCATACCCACATTATCACTGAAGCTGTTTATTTAAGTATTGTTTAAAGTGCAGTACAATAATGCTAAACCTTTTTTTGTAACCTTAATTTAACAAATATAATCCAAACCCTATTACTAGTCGATCATGTTGTTTTATGACACGTTTTTTCCATCTCATTATTATTATTATTATTATTATTATTATTATTATTATTATTATTATTATTATTATTATATTTAGCTCAATGTGAACCTCAACATTTGTGACTCGCATATGTATTTAAACCCCAGGAAACGGCACATTTCCATTTGCTTTGAGGTATGTGGTGCACATATGGATGGTCTCCCACATGAGAGCTTCAGCTTTCCATTTAGTTATCTGCAATAAGAGCACAATAATAAAATACCTGAAAAGCAATTATATTTTCAGTGGGAACATCCTAAAACCATTTCAGTACATTAAATATACATTTACAGTACAATAATCCATCAATACAGTATTTAGGTGTTCCTATATGTATCTGCATTAGCATTTTAAGAAATAACACGTGTTTTAATTATGATGGTTCAACTACTTAAACACCCAAAAAGGAAAATCGCTTTATTGTGCTGTTTCAAATAACATGACAGATTGTTTTAATTCTGTTACTTGTATGCTCATATTTTAAACCAGTGTCCTTAAAAAAACCAAAAAATAAAATGAAAATATTTTAAAATGTATTGGACGAGCTGGCAATTTTTCTTATATTAAGACAGGAAGTTATGTGAATAAAATCTATTATTATAAACAAACACACTACATGTATTTTGTTAGCCCTTTTTTTATTACAAAGCATAACAACTCCGGTGTTAAAATAACCTTTTTAATAATTTGCAAAGGAAAACACTTAGAGGTGTTTTGAATTAATGGTTGTGCTTTCAGATACAGCTTTTTTATTACTTATCTCTGTCAACATTTTTAAACAAAACAGATTTAATAAGCAGAGCTAAAAATAAACATTTTGTATGCATATCATTTGTACATTTGAAGCCATCACTTGCATTTGCATAATTTACATCATTATGTGTTGGCTGGCTTGGTTAAGGCTGGCAGTCATTAGAGGATCATTAGAAAGAGGGCTGTAATAGGTTCAGAAGTTCAAATGGTTGCATTTTAATCACTGACTGTGTGTGTGTGTTGATCGGAGCCTCAGGGAGAATGATTGAAACACCAATTTTAATGACCAAATCAAGTTAGGAAAATCGCCACCTGTGCCTCAGTGAACAGGGTAATTTCAGCTCAGAGACAGACTGTGCCATGTAATCATTGCTGCTTGAGTGCACACCAATGAGAGTTAACTTGAAATGTTTTTTAAAAACATTTTTTTCATATCTAAATATATTATTGGAGGGTAGATATATTTTGTATTTTTCTTGAGCTTTTACAATATACAAAGAAATCATTTTTTTACAACTAATCATTTAATCATCTGTGACATTGTACTCTTCTGTTGAATTAATGTGAATATATAATCACATCTTTTTGTCTAGACACCAAAATGTAGCTTGAATTATTATTTGTTTTCTTCGTAAATTAGAAACATATACTGTATGGTAATGTTACATGACTACTAAATAACTTTAGGGACACTTTCAAGTGCTTACATTATCCTTTTGATTTGCTTGTTACAGGTACTATAAGATAGCAGACGTATTCTCCTTTTACAAAAAAAGCTGATGCAAAATGCATTTTGCGGTAAAGACCTTGATAAAAATGCAAGGAGCCCTGCACACTATACCTCCAGACTGCTCTCCACAGTTCAGCACTGATACCTATCAGAGAGAAATGGATGTTATGACATTAATGCAAACCATGTAGCCTCATCTTGACATGTAGTCTATCAGTTTGAAATACAGATAGGAGGCTAATTATCATTTCAAAGTCTTGCGTAGTACAGCTCAATACAGTTACTTTGATGGGATTCCACTATATCTGTTCCTTATGAGAAAACTGTTTTTTTAAAGTTAAGAATAAAATACAGTTTGTTAGTTTAAAGGCTATTCTACAGTAGAAAATGTGTGGCTTATTTATCAACAGACGTATTATTTACTAGGCAGTATTTGAAGGGAAAAATGCACAATGGGTATCTAACAATGATGAGACTAAATGGCAGAGGCCAGGGAAATTGCAACAAACCTAGACCAGCTGTAGACAATGATGCAGAAGTAGCTGTCCACAAACAACTTGGCCAAACGTGGCTATACTGTAATCACTCTGCATCTTCCAGCGGGTAAAACTTGAGGACAGAACAGAAAACAATATGGTTTATAAAATGTACAAATATCTGTACTGCATGTGTTTCACGAAGCACTTCGCAAGTGCAGTCGCTTGTGCTCACTCTTTTGCGATCTGTGATTTTTCAGTCACATTCGCAGTGCGTTATGCTTTGCAATGCGATTTTACAGGATCGGCCAATCAATTTCAATCAGCTCGCAAAGTTTGAAAATGTTAAATATTTTGTGATGCGATTCCGCTCGCAGGAACTGAACAACCAACCGCGTTAAGTCATATGACACCAAATGCCAAAATGCATCCCTATAATAAGTACAACAACATATATATGCAGCCACACCTGGATATAGCAATTCAGATACTGTGTACTCTGCAATGTCGATTAGACCATTCACTATAGCAACAGACAGTTCAGAAACCCAGTATCAGGATTTGTAGACAATAATAAAAGAAGCTTGTTATTTTTGTTTAGTTAAAAGTAAAAGAAATAGTACAAAATATTTCTGCATTTCCCAGTCGTTGCTTATTTTTTGTGTAACTGGGGTCTAAATGTAACATTTACCGTGTGTGTCTATCTTTTATTTCACATGCAAATGGATGATGACAAGTATCATCACATTGTAGTTCTTGATTTACATGCATATTTTCGTTGTTCTCATTTTAAAAAAAAGTGAATGCATATTGTTTAATAAGTACACAAAAAATTGCTATTTTATGTGTAACTAATTTAAACATGCAAGGGGTAATTTAATGAGCTCACAGAAACACATAACATAGGAAACGTTACTGCCGTGGCCTTTCGCTTTCGGCCACTGAATCGCCCCATTGCTGTACTTGGAGGTAAACAACAACTGCGGATCCACAGGTTTTACACCATACACCCGAAAAACTCACAAAATGTGCCGCACTTCCCACGATTTCATTGGGCAGTTTGTCATGTGCGCTCTCAGAGGTGTTTTTATGCGACGCAACCTCTGCCAGAGAGATACGATGATCACATCAGGCAGTGTGTCTCTGGCTTAACTCGGTAATCCATTTTAAGGAACAGTGATTGATTAGGGAAATACACAATGGCAGGATTGCAAAGGAAAGCTTTTTTTTTAAAGAAAGAAAGTTATACAATTATTGGAAAGGCTGGTCGACACAAATCTATTCTATTTGGCAAGTTTTAGTCATGAAGAAAACAAATGTTGCAGATGATCACTGATGCAATAAACACTGTTGGGGAGGAGCAAAGAACAGAGGACGAAATAAGAAATAAATTGATATATCTAACGAAATTAAAAGGAGGAGAAAAGAAAGGAGATGAAAAAGCTTTAAAGTTGTGTGACAGTCTGACTCACAGTGGTGAGGTGTGATGACGTCACGGACCAGGAAGTAACTGAAACCAAAACAATGGATGGGCGGGTGAAGCTGAGTGCAACGGCACTCAGCGTATTTATTAATAAACAAACAAAACAAAAGATTTAAACAAAACAGAAACCAAAGGGCACGAGGGCCAAGAGAATAAACAGACAAACAAGTAAGTGGCGTGCTGGCTAATCCAGCACGTTTTAGCAATTGTTTTTCTGTCGTTATTTCTCGTTCTCTCTCTCCGCTCCCCATACTCTGTACACTCCAACACTCCACCAACGCAGAATGGACAGCTGCAGGTTCTTATACTCTGGCCGAGGGGTTAACTAGCTGCTAATTATCTTATTACCCCTCGGCCACAGTCTGCACACGTTTGGTAAGGATGCATGACTGTCAGCTAGTTAAATAATCAGTAGCTGATCAGTCATGCATCCTCACGAGGTTTTTAAATATAAATAATAAAAAGACGCGGCGCTTTTCACTGCGCCACGAACAAAACACAAATAATAATAAATAGGGGCGGGACACTCCGCCACAAGTTGATTGAGGAAAACCGTAATTCCTCACTGTCGACAGAGATTTGGAGCTGTGTAGAAGTGACGTTTTATCTAAAAGTGAGAAGGAGGCCGTCACTATTTTTGTTACTTGAGTTTGGTCCATTTTATTTACTTGTATCAGGTTTGTGTGTTATTTAACTTATTCATTGTACACATTTAATTTTGTTTGTATTATTATTAGTTGTTGTATTAGTCTTAGTATTAGTCTTAGTCTTAGTATTAGTATCAGTATTAATATTATTATTATTATTATTCACGTAATAATTCTTGCATGGCATTGTCAACAATTTAAAGCAAGGCAATCTGCCCAATAATGCTATTAACATACTAAATAAATCGGTACTTTGGTATATGATTGTATTTAATAAATAAACCGTTTTTGTTTTTACAACTTGACCTTACCTCAGTAACTGTTATTTTTCACCCACATAACTTTGGGTTACACGTCATTAAATAAATAATTTTGTTTTGTAATTATTTAAACATTTTGTATATATCCAAAAAAAACCATTTTGTATAGTGCAGTTATACCTCCATTTCAGCCCTATATATGTGTAAGGGGGCATGGTATGTCCTAAACTTGCTACTATGCGACTGCTGTATGGCAGTTTCTGGTGAAAATTGCCGATGTCACAGCCATGCGAAAGTTTTATGAAACCCATTATTTTATTTGCAAGTTGCTTGCAATTGTGAATCATTGCAAATCGCTTTTGTGAAACGGGTCCCAGAATTGCAAAAGCTGTTTTCCTTGAAATGTCATTCTGTGTTTACCACCTCCAGACTGAAGTGCCTGAACCACAGTCATTAGAACACATGCTGCCATTTCAGAGAGCTTCAGTCTTGTTAAACTAACTGATTTGAGATGACTGTCCTTAACCGATAGCACTGCTTAGTTGTAGGTTTGGTTATAAGTTAGGTGGCATATTATTAAAGCTTTTGTTAGTTTGGTGGGCTTTTCTTTGTTGACCCTGAGCATTGACTTACAATAGTTTTTTTTTTTTTCATAAGGACTGATACTTTCCCAACATTATATTACACTCCCTGTTTCAACAATGCCTCTTGATGTTCGGGCACAGTCTACCACAAGGCTATCAATGGTTACAATGAAAACAGAAGTAGCACGCTATGATTGTAGCGCTACTATTCCTGAAGAAAATCTACTTCACTCTGTCATATTTTATTATGACACAGGTTTACAAGAAACTTCTAAGCACTGTGCCAGTGGGTGTCATGTTATGGTAATTGAGGATGGGGCTATGCTAATATTCTGGGTGTCAATTATCAAAAGAACCATGCTATAAATGAAACATGAATTGTATTAAAAAGAGTGTTTACAACAGCTTGTTGGAATGATACTACAGAAATATTCTAATTTTACTTACTTAATTGTGACCATCTCCTAGGATGGTTAAATGTAATTATTTGTTCAATGTTCATGCTATTACAGTAGTCTCCTAAGAGAACATTTTGCCTAAGAGAACACCCTTGTGGTGAAACAGCTTTTTCCCCCATTGTAAACACTCTGGCTAAAGGAACAGGAACTTTGCTTAAAAGAACACTTTCTTGGCACCACTAGCGACTCGTTCACAATGGATACAATACTGTTTTATAACCTGATAACTCATCATCAAACTTAAATTCAAATGGTTTATTCCATCTTTTCAAATGTGACCTGTCATCGTGAGAGTGTCTTGAGGCACACTGATTGGTTTATTAACGCTTTCCAGAACCGCCGTCCTATCATTGCCTTGTTTTGTATTCTGATTTCCATGAGTGCACCTCATCACTACAAAATGGCATGTTGCAAAAGGCGACGCTGTTTCTCTGCTACAAAAAGTTGGAAATTGTTCGAGCTTAATCAGACACGTCACTGAGCATTTTGATGTTTTCCATTTTGGTGAGTTTTGTGCATATCTTAAATATTGCTCCTGTACAGGTATTCATAATGAATCTAGAGCTGCTGCTGCTGCATTTTTTAACACGTAAGGGGTGCTGTGTTAATGTAGTTTGATATTTTGTTTATTAATGCTAGTTTATCTTACTTTGTTATAATAGTTTATTAACATACACTTGCCTATTGATTTTCCCTTACTTATTCTGTTCATTTCATATGTTGATGCACGTGTGTCATGATAATTAATACAAACAGCAGTTCAAACAGCAGCTTTTCTAAGAAGTGCTTCGTAGAAAAGTGCAGAGCAGTTTAGAGGCAGTAAAGAGAAAACAACGGCAGCATGGAGAGTGGCTGCGTGGGGAGAATGCTTCATGGAAAAGTTGAGACAGAGACACACACCCAGAGAACTTGAAATGAGAAGAGAGCTGTTACAAAGGGAGAGCTCCAACAGCAGGGTTTAGCAAGAATAAGCTTAGCCCCTCAGATTGCGAGGATAGTGATGGATCATGAGTTGCTAAAAGGTTGGGTTTGGCCGGGGGTCCCCTCTGACTCGTGGAGAACCCTCCTGCTGAGGTAAAGGAAGCGGAGCTTAACCAAGGGTTGGAGGAAGTGAGATCACTAACCCACCAAAGAATGGACCCCTGGCTCCCTGCTAAAGAATCCTATATGTGTAGACAAACAAAAGAACCGTCAATGCATATATGAAGAAAGAAAGAAAACGGGGGGAAAAACGTTGGTCCCACCATTCCGGACATGCTAGCAATAGACTACTGTGCAGAAGATATCTAAGATGGGGAAGAACATATGTATGATTCAAATGCGAATGAGGTCCAGAGCCCCATATTTTTAATTAGGTGCTGGTTAATCTTTGCTCTTGCTGCTGATGTGGCTGCCCCAGTTCTGAATGAATGAGGAGTATAGCATTGAGGGGGAAGTCCTGCTCTGGAAACCAATGGAGACAGGTGAGATGTGAACCAATGTCTGGATATAACAGTCCGGCCTGGATAAATTGACCTTGCCGAAGCTGATCTGTATTGGAAATGCCTAGGAAGAGGATAAAGTGTGAATCTAGGATGAGGGTGAGATCTCTGCAGTGAATACCCAGCATAGGAAAGCTGGCAATAGAAGGAACTGCATATTCTGAGCATCTTAAAAACCAAAAAATGCAGTTAGGCATATAGTTTCCATTGTTAAGTCATGAAATGTCGAGAAGTAGCCATGAAGGAGAATTAAAATCAAATTGCTCAGAATATCTATAGAGCTAGACAGATGAGAAGGTGTAGTGGTCGGAGAGATCTGTGCAGGAGAAGAAGGACAGCTGGAATTGATACGAGAGTTGGGGAGGTAATGGACATCAAGCGAAATTGGTATTGTATTCCTGACAGATAGGATTTGATTGTAGCTGGTGCAAGATGTAAAGAGTCTTTTGTGTGTACTATAAAAGCCATAATCCAGTCCTGGTTGAATAGTGTCGGATTAATCCTGCTTTGAGAGCAGAAAGTCAAATAGGTGGTCCAGTTGGTGGAATAAGAAGATCTGGTGGAAGGAGTGAGTGCTGCAGCCATGTAAGTTTGTGCTGTATTGAGTAGTCCGCTGATGTTTGGTTTCAGTTGAAAATTAGTTGATTGAACTGGGGGGTCGCTGCTGGAGTTGGCAGAGCTATAGGAACCAGACTGTGAAATCTTGAAATCTGTAAATGAGAAAGAGCATCAGCTGCATTATTATGAATGCCCGGTAGATGGCACGCTTGGATTAGAAAATTAATTGATACTGAAATCCATATTAGCCGCCGCAGAAGTTGCATAATAAGAGGAGAACTGGAACAGCCTTTATTGATAATATGAACTCTAGATTTGTTATTGCTAAAGAAAAGTATTGATTTCTTTGACCAAAGATGACTCCATAGATGTGCTGCCACGACTATTGGATCAATTTCGAGAAGAGCTGTGGATTTTAGATGTGGTGATAGGTTTTCGGTTTCTAGTGGCCATGCACTAGAAAACCATTGATTGTTTAAAAGACCTCTGTATCCCTTAAATGAAGCGTCCATAAATAAAGCCATGTCATGAGGTGCTGAAATGAAATCATCATAGAACACAGACAGGCCGTTTCAATGCTGTATGATAGCAGACCACGTCTTTCCTAGCGTCTGATTAAATATTGATATAGGAGTGCAAGTTTTTTGCTGTCGATGAAAGAGCAAGTAATCAAGATATAAATGTCCGTCCCTGGGGGACAATATGAATTGCAAAATTGAAATGTCCCAGCAAAGAGAGCAGTGCACGTTTCCTGATAGTTTTGCTGATCTGAAAGTCCTGAATAAGAGAACGAATATTGTCAAGTTTAGATAGGGAAGGCTGTCCAGTATGATTCCTAGAAATTCCAGTGAATGAAGTGGGCTGATTATTTTTTCTTCTAAAAGTGGGACACCAACCTCTGAAAACAAACTTTTAAGATTGGTGATCACTTCTGCTGGCGGATCTGAGGAAGGAGAGATCAAGAGAAAATCATCAAATAGGTGGAGCAGAAAGAGATTTGACTGAGTCCGTCAAGTAAATAGTTGACGAATATTTTATCTGAATGATCCAGAAGTTTATGTTTCAATTTGGGAATATTAATAGGAGTGGAGACTATGAGTGTTGAGGAAAGTCACTTTGTAGCTACTGGGCAGATGGCTTTTGAATGGGCATCCCTGAAGAAACTGCACATGTGGAGGTTTTTGTGCTGTCTGAAAGAGCATAAACCGGTGAATCTGATTCTTTGCCCAAATGTGTCTTTCCTTGTAGATTGCTCAAGTGGGGCTGAAGAATGGATGGAGTTAGGGACCGAGATTCTGTTAGAGAAACGAGGAAGGAGTGATGCAGACTGCTGATCTGGAAGTTGAAGGTATAGCAGCTTTAGGGCAGAGAGAGGTTGAGTGGCTGATGGAGACCCCGCATGCGTTGGCTCTGAGACCGCTGAAAATCCTGTTGAATAAGTCTAGATCAGGTTGTGTCTAGTCGATAATGTGATTATTTGTTGCCAAAATAGCTGCTGCTTTAGCTGAAAATTATTTGTGGTAATCAAAAAACATGGTCCCTCCATATCTGACAGATAGCTCCACTATAGAGAATTTGTAAGAGTCCAGTTGTTGTCTGCGGTTTGGGTATACTGAACATAGCAAAGGTAAGGACAAACTCCCCCAGAGTTAGATTTTTCAGTAATCTGGGGTCTCTCGATAAATCTCTGCACTCCCTGACTCTATTCAGATGTAGCCATCAATAGATAAACCAGACTAAAGTCTTTACTTTGCCGAATCTATGGCGATATTGAGTGACGACGAGCAGTGATTGTGGAGGCGGAACCATATGTTGTGGCAGTTGCAAGGTTGTAGATCAGAGGCTCGACCGTAGGGACCGAGGTTGGTATCAAACCGGAAGTGACTGTAGCTACAGTAGAAGCGGATGTGTTTACTGCCGGAATGGAGGAAAACACTGTAATGTGGAACCTTGCTTATCTTGCTTGATGTTGGACACCTGTTTATCCAAGTTGCTGAATTTGGTATTGACTGAGGATATGGTATCTGCAAATAGTTGCATGAATGCTTTATTTTGTTTAAAATCAGAGAATGCTCCTGCTGAGTTTCGCTGACTGCTGAGTTTGGTTCTGCCGAGATGGAATTACAATAGAAAATGAAAAGATATTCCCGATTGCTCCCTGCTGGGGTCTCACTGCCGTTTTTGAAGAGGCTCTTTATGAGTTTGTTGAGAGTCCAGTCCTAAAAATGCAGTCGCTCTAGAGGTGCATCCTTGGCCCTGAGTCGCTTAGATCGACGGGGATTGACTCCTTGGACGGTGGGTAGTGATATGTTGTCCTGCTCGGGGAGGCACCTGTTCAGATGTTACTGAGATGCCTGATAGAGAGAAGAGTGGTGGGCTGAACAGATCCTGGGTTGAAGCTGTCAGAGAATGTTCCGATACAAGAAGTGATCTTCAGAGGCCTCCAAATCTGAGGAAGAGTTGTGCAGTAAGTACTCCATACTTAATTTGTTCCTTTTTAAATTCTTTACACAGAAATAAATTGCTGGGGGTTTTGCAATCCGCTTAGGTTCACAACCAAACCAAAAAAAACACAAGACACTGCATAGGGTGTGACTAATGGTTTAAATAGGAAGTAGATTTGATTGATGATAGGAGATGAAAGGATAGGGTGGAGCCCAGCTCCCGTCCCCAAACCACACTAATAGGTTAACATAAGAAAATTAAAACAGAAGATAAACTGGAGCTCACCCTAATCACTCACAGCACACCTCTACATGGAACCCTCAGAATAACAAGCTCCTTACATAAACAACTCCTAAATCAGGATTCCCTGCATAAAATAAAAAGTGGCTGCAACCTCTTGCACTCACTGTAGGCATGAAAAATAGTTTTCTCTGCTGAGCAGAAAGCGCACTGGGTACTAATGCTGGGATCCCCTCTGTGGAGAAACCTGCCCCTGGGCACAATGCAGTGGAGAATCCTCCACTGAATCCTCCACTGCAGGTGGTGAAGGGCAGCTTGCAGAGCACCCTTTACACTGGCCTCTGCCCCTCCTCCACTGACAGGTGAGCTCTCCATCTACCAGACCCCTTAGCCTACTATACTCCATGGCTTTAACACACAATTTATATACATTTTTGCTATTCATTGTGTGAAAGATAATTTCCTTCACGCTGTGCAAATTAAGTAAGGTTCCTCCATTCCCTCCACCCCCCTCTCCTTTCTCACCTGCTGCTGGTGACACGATCAGCCCAGGGAATTTGGAAAGCTCTCTCTGCTCTGTGCCCCTGGACAGCTCCTCCCTCAGGATCTCCTTGTGCCGTGGGGAGAAGCAGCCCCTCAGCTCACCTTAGTTTCTCTGTGAGCCTCTCTGAGTGCCAGCCCAGCTGTGCAGCTAGCTGGGAGGTGGTTAGCCAGCAGGAGAGCTCAAAGTTTAACAGGTGGACCATCCTGGTCACACCTGATTTTAAAAAACTGGCACAGAGCATCATCGACTGGAGGAACTTAACTGGATTAACAAATAGGGGCTCCTTAAACAGGGCCTGCCCTGTAAGGGACCCCTCATCTCTCTCCATCCTCACCAGCTGCCAGGCGTTTAAAATACTTTGATAAAATGTGGGAAGTCCTGCTTTACCCAAACTGGTGTTCTCAATTAAAAACAGGTGTTTTCCTAACCCCAGCCCCCCGACTCTATTGAGGAGGAAACAGGCCAGCCTCTTCCAATCAGCCTCCTCCCAAGTGTACATGAGTCTCTGAACCGTCTGCATTCTGAAGGCTGCAACCCTGCTGGCTATGCTGACCAGCCACTGCCCCCCTTCATCAGTGGGGAGGTACAGGACCGCTGGATTCAAACTGTGTCTCCTGGGGTGAACCAGAAGGCCTCCAAGGTTTTAAAGAGGTAGACGTGGTCGAATCTATCGAATGCCTTCTCTTGGTTCAGGGAGACCAGTCCTACATTAAAATCACAAATATCTTTTACAGATAAATAGTCTCTAATTAAAAACAAGTTATCAAAAATGGAGTGACCCGGTACACAATATGTTTGGTCCATATGCACCACAGTTCCAGCAGCTTTTTTAAAAATCTGTTAGCCATAGTTTTAGATACAATCTTTAAATTGGAACCTAAAAGTGACACAGGTCTCCATTTTTTTAGCTGGCAAAGGTCTCCCTTCTTGGGCAGCAATGTAACCACTGCCCTATGGCAGTGGAGAGGCAGTTCCTTGTGGCTGAGACTCTCTCTCAGAACCTGGAGCAAATCCTACCCCATTATGTCCCAAAAGTTTTATAAAATTCTGCTGACAGTCCATCGATCCCTGGGGCCTTTCTGCTGGAGAGCTGCTTGACAGCAGCGGTCAGCTCCTGGTAGGTCAGCAGTGCTTCCAGCTGAATCTGCTCTTCCTCACTGAGGCTGGGTTACCCCTGGAGCAGCTGCTCATTGTCCCTTAGGTTGCACAATTCTTTATTGTAAAGTTCCTTGTAAAAACGCACCGCTTGCCTGCTGATATCCTCCCGGGTGTGCAGTTCTTTCCCACCAGGAGTCCTGACACAGCACAGCTTTCGGTTGTCCGCTCTCTTCCTTTCCAGGTTGAAGAAGAAGCAGGTGGGGGCATCCATGTCATTCAGCTCCATGAATCTGGAATGCACGATCGCCCCCTTCACCCTCTCCTCCACCAAGCTTCCCAGAGTGAGTTTTTGCTCTCTCAGGTTCTCCAGGATCTGTTCTTTATAGACTGAATTTAAACTTTCCTCAAGGAGGAGGATTTTTGACTCCAGCTCTCTCATGACTGCGTTCAGTAATCTGGTTGCATTTACAGTATACTGTTGACAAAAAAAACATTTTATTTGTATTTTGCCAATGTCCCACCACTGCCTTAAGTCTTTATAGTGTTTTTTTTTTTCTTTTTTTCCAAATGATCCAAAATGCTTGAATTGTTGTCTGAACTTTATGTCTTGTAATAACTTTGCAGTGAAGTGCCAGTAGGATATTCTATGGGATTCTGATTGAGTTATTGCTGTAATTGAGTTATTGCAGTGGTGATCAGAGACTGCAGGGGGTGATTCTCGCTTCAATAAATGTATTTCAATTATTTTTAGAAGTGTAAAACCGGTCTAGTCTCACTCTGTATATACAGTTTGCATGGAACTGAGACCAGGTGTATTGTCTTGAGTTGGGGTGCAGACATCTCCAAATATCAACCAGGTCACTGGACTGCAGCCAGCTCTCTGGAGGACTGAGGATGTGGTTCATCATTAGTTCTCTCAATATTAAAATCTCCTCCCAACACCAACACATCATCACTATTAGTATTAAAAAGAGCTTGTTTCAATTTCTTAAATGCATTCCCAACCCCTCTATTTGAGGCATACATATTAATAATAACATACACTGTAATGCTCAGCCTGGCTCTTACTTTTAAAATCCTATCCCTTCTCTATTTCTTCCATATCTACTAAAACCGTCCCTAGACTGGGTGTAAAAAGTACTGCCACCCCTGTGCTAGTGCTGGCACCGTGACTCATCACACACAGCTCCCTCCACTCCACTCGCCAACCCTCCTCATTCTCTTAATCAGAGTGCTTTTCCTGCAGAAACACCACCCCTGCCTGCTTCTACTCTAAAAACTAATAGAAAAAAAACTGTCTACAGCAATTTAAAAGAAACAAAAACACTTTTCCATCATGGCCAACAGACTAAAACGAGTAATAAAAGAGGATGCATGATAAAACACAACCATTTTTATGTATGAGATTCTGAAACAACATTACAATCCTTCTTAATTTTCTGAACTATTTTTTTCAGTCTACCGTTTTGGCTGATCAAATTCTTCTAGTGTTGCTTTCCTTGTAATAACGTGAGCGGAGTGGAGAAATAACTTTAAATCAGGGAAGAAGTTCCCTATTTATAACCCCCTTCTCCCTTTTTAGGAGAATTACTGTCTGGTACACTTCAAATTTAACTGTGAGAATGTCTAATTAGTTCATGGCTTCCAATGGCAGACATTTGAGAACACGTTAGCCTCTGAGAGGCTAGGTAATGATCGTTTTACCTTATGAGTCATTTAAAGCAAATATAAACCAGAATTGCATTCAGGAAAACTATCCCCAAACAGTTTATCATTATTTTGACTTGTAATTTGTGATATATAGAGTCAAACTGCTTGACCAATGGATTGAAACCTATCCACAGCGCAGTATGCTATTTAGCACCAGGAAGTTGGCACCTTTTACTTCTATATTGTTGTCACTGAAAAACATGGAGAATAAAAAGGAGGTGCAGTAATCATATTGCTAGTTGTAATAGGGTGTAATAGTGTGAATTATAAAAACCTAAGTTAGCAATCCTTTTGAACTGATTCCACTTGAATTAGGTTAATTTGCTCTTTCCATTAAAGATGTTCATGGCACCACAATTAGCTTGCGACTTCAAACATTCTTTTAATGTCACAATTAGGACTTGATAAGTAAACAGCATTTTCTTCTTTGCTGTGAATCTAAGAACAACGTTAGGAAGTCCATGTACTTCCCTAATGTATTCATTTTTTCAGGGCTCTATAAATAAAACATCCAATTAATTAACATGCATCTAAAATGTACTGACCCCTGTCAACTTGATATAAATTGTACCTTTAAGTCTTTTTAAAACTTTTATCTATCATGAATGCATCCGTTCTTAATGTAGAAGCAAATGTGATATTCTTTGGCCTTCGGGCATATTTATAGTTTGCAGCTCTATTATCTCTTAGCCCGATGTGAAAGTGTAAATATGACAATACAGTATTAAAGATTTACAACATTTTCTATTACCATTTTGACAGATGTCTGGAACAATTCATCAATCATTCAGCACCTGGAGGGTTCCGTGCCTGGACTTTTCAACCTGTTATTTAATTGGGTAGATTTAAATTGACAATCGTGAAATTTCTGCAATGCCATAGTGCTAACACCCTTACTATAGCTTCCTCATACTACCTCAATCAAATACAGGTCGACAAATGTTTTACATGTGATTGGCATGTATTTCTTTCTCAATCATGTTTTCAACACGTGTCCATCACACATTATTTAGGTAGTGTGAATAGGGTGCTGGTATATACCTTGATATGCTCCTGTTCTTTACATCCTTATTGATTCTGAGCAGGCTGAGAAACTCGATCATGACATGAGGAGCCTATGATGCATTGCATGATAACTTTGTTTCATAAACATTTTGAGACCATTACTTTAATTTAGTTATTTTGCACAAAATTAAAGAATGGGGAAAAGATGGTTCAAGCTTCTATTTTAATTTTTTTTTTTTTAATCATGTACAAAAGAGCCAGAAATCCTTTGTTTGTTGGAGGAGTTTGGAGGTAAGTGTTTGTGCTGTGACTGTGTGCTGTACTGTTTTTCAACTTAGTAGTGAAGGCGAATGCCCAGCCTCCGTTTGTGTATTTTGTTCAAACCTTTTATTTTGCCCCTTTGTGCTCTTTAAAACTACAGCTTTCTGTCTCTGGGTCTCATTCCTCTGGTAACTTGAGCCGTGATGCTACCCTGTCACACTCTTGTAATCCTGTTGCAAGGCTCATGTTAAGTAATACTTACACACAACTTTAGAACAAGTAACGCATTGTACCCATGAAACTGGGTAACAATAAAAAAAGCCAACCAGGTGTGATGAATTCTTACCCGAGCAGGACTCATCAGCTGGAGGTTCGGCAGCAGGTCAGAGTCGGGTCACAGAACACAGACACACCAGTTGTTGGGAATCCAGTACCATACTTTATTATTACTCAGAAAGTAACACATGACTTGGTGTCATATTCCGAGTTATAAGGACACCCAACTTCAGCCATGTTAACTCCGCTATTCCCCTAAAAGGGATCGGCCGAACCACCCTTCACCCAAAGGATCAGGAGACTATATATCATCTCCACAAGAACTCTTGGTGCCTCACGAGAGTTATTTATTACATTGCTATTGCTTAAAGGTACAGTGCACAAAAATAGTACAAAGTGACCATCACACAGGGAAGGGCACAGAGCTACCCCACCACTGTCAAAAGTACATTATTAGGAATTTCTCAACATAGTTCTCTGAATAATCCCAAAAGAGATTAATCTTTTTTCCTGTTCCTTCTTTATAAATATAAATTACAACTACAGCCGCAGGCTGTCACTGACGGGCTCTGAGGAAAGCACAGCAACTGCTGAGAATGGTGAATAATCATTCAATGAAGTAATTAAAAATAAAAGACTTAAACAGAAGGCTGCAGAGCTGCAGGTTGGCAGAGCGCAGCCAGTGCAGTGCAGGGGGTGGGGGCGGGGTGAGCCAGGTGTGGTGCAGGACTCCGCGTTTGCTGAATCCCAGCCTCCAGAGGAAGCAGCAGAGACCGGTGCCAAGGAGCCAGAGGGAGCCATGGAGGAGCTGATACCAGAGGATGAGAAAGAGGACAGCGCGGAAGAGATGGAGGGGGAGCTCTCTGACTCCTCGCTTATCTAAGACATCCCCAATAGCCAACCCGCCAGGCCAAGCGAATTGTGGTGCCATGAACACTTTTAATGGAAAGATGAACTTAGCCTAATTCAAGTGGAATCAGTTCAAAAGGATTGCTAACTAAGGTTCACACTATTACACCCTATTACAACTAGCAATATGATTACTGCACCTCCTTTTTATTCTCTATGTTTTTCAATGAGAAGTAAAAGGTGCCAACTTCCTGGTGCTAAATAGCATACTGCGCTGTGGAGAGGTTTCAATCCGTTGGTCAAGCAGTTTGACTCGTCTTGATCAGTAACGATGCCCTTGAAAACTCTGTATATCACAAATTACAAGTCGAAATAATGATAAACTGGGAATAATTTTCCTGAATGCAATTCTGGTTTATATTTGCTTTAAATGACTAGTAAGGTAAAACGATCATTACCTAGCCTCTCAGAGACTAACGTGTTCTCAAATGTCTGCCATTGGAAGCCATGAACTAATTAGACATTCTCACAGTTGAATTTAAAGTATATCAGTCAGTAATCCTCCTAATGCCTGGATTAAATTAAATATGTGCCTTAGAGTAATTAAGTATCAAAGTGCTGCTTCTTATGGAAAGTAAGCTGCAAATACCTGAACACTTCCATTTTTTTTTCAAGCTATCTCAGTCTAGCTCACAAAGTGTTTTATACAAATTATATAGACATTGGTGTTCTGATTGCTGTTTTCGAGTCGATTTTAAATTTTAAAATCAGGCTTTACTTACGCGCAAATTACAAATTAATGTAGAAGCTAAATTCAAAATGTAATCATTAAAACACACTTTGTGTTATAGGTGTATTAGTGATGTATAATTGAGTGCTGTAGCTTTAAGAGCGTGCTGTTCTGTGCTGCAGTGCTTGCTGGGATGGAGGAGTTCTGGTTGTTGTGAAGCGTGTTATTAGTGCTAAATAAGCACAATAAAAAACAGAATGAAGAAAAAAAGCAGTGAGAAATTCATACTCCACATACTATTATTGCCACTTTTGCTTAGCATACGTGGCATTCAGTTAATACCAACATGCCTAAACTGTTTTCCATTTTCTGACCTCTCTGTGACATGCATTGGATTAGGCAGATTTATTCACAGCTAGACATGACTGCTGCCTGCAGCCCTGGCTTTTGTTTTGTTTTTCTTTTCCTGTGAGATGAAATGGCTAAAAAGAACCCAGAAAGGATGTCCTTGCGCAAGCTGATGTAGCATATGGTCCTCTGCAAATGATGTGATTATGGGTTAAAACCCTTTCATGGTTGTTGCTTCCTCACTTTTAATTGAATTATCTGTTTACTAGGGTCAAATCGCATTTTTTTTCACTGCTTGCCTGTGGCCCAGAGGATTGAGAGATGATAAAACCAGGATAGTTAGGGTTTATACTGGGCTGACCCTGTAGGGCACCCTGATACATTATGTGAGATTGTTATGGTCCGATTGTGTAAATAAAGGTTTGTTAACATTAAAAGCTTTTGATAAAAGTGGTGGAGATGGTGTTAAAAAAACAATCCCTGAAAAAAGAGTGTGTGAATTATGGTCAGGCTCTAATAGATTAATTAGGCTCTGGCCACATGTATAACGAGGAGCTAAGAGACAGATCCTTTGCTCTCCGGATAGGATGAGGAGGTTTTGTTAAACAGAGGGGCTGCAGATCCCTTTACCCACAAGGAAAGTATGGCACTGTAAAGAATAGAATTATAGATTTAGTTTGTTGTAGTTTGGATAGGCTAGTGTTTCTAGTGTGGGGTGTCACTTTTTATGGGAAGCAGCACAAAGACCACCTTTTGTTTTGTAACTTTTTTTTCTTTAAAAAATGCATGCAGTATATTTCAGATATGAAATATTATATGGGTAACTAAGAACTGGTTTCTACCCGTGTTGACAATAGATTTAGCATATAAGAGAAAGACGTTTAAATACCCTGGAGGAAAGACTCTGCTGCAGAGGTGGAGAAAAACTAGTAAGGAGAAAGCCAGTTGAGTTTGAATGCCTCCAATTGGAAACTTAGGAATGCCTATGTAAATACAAATGTGTCCACTGATTGTTTTGCATGATACTACATGCTTTAATTAAATAAAAATGCTGACAGATGCTCTTGTTAAATGTTGAGCCAAATTTTCAGCAAATTTTCATTTTTTTTTTAATGTAAAACCAGTAGCTCAAGAATTGCTGAATTAAGGCTAATGACTGGGAAGTGCTATGGTGCTTGTGTACTGTTTGAAATGATTTGCAAACATATCAGTTTGCAAAAGCAGAAGCACAGCAGTAACAATTCCACCCACTCTCCTTAATAAACCCTGGCTTTGAGCCACTTTTACTGTATCTAACCCCTGGATGTATTGAAGAAAAGATATAGCCTAGAGATATAGCAATGGAAACAAGAATATTTTAAACAGGTAAGATAAGTGAAAAAACACAAACAAAGGAACAAGGAAAGACAAAAAGAGTCTAAAGCATGTGTTTGATAATTATATCATAAATGGGAAAGGGTACATTCTGACCAAACAAGTACACTATAGCATGCTCTCAATTCAGAGCCAGACTTGCTTTGACAAGTCTACATATAAAGTGTGGCAACACTTTATGCATCATAATCAACACGTAATTTCACTGTAACTGCATGTTTGGATGCATAGTAGTTACAATGTAATTACACAATCATGTGTGCAATACCAATTGTATTACGGTATATATCAGTGCAGTTAGAAACACTTGATTTCAAAAAGTTAACGTATAATGACTTTCAAGACTGTACACTTAAAATGAGGAAAATCAGCTGCTGGAACAAATCACAGTTAACACTATCTAAGCTATCTTCATTTCCAGTGTAATTAGGCACATTCATGGGGCCATTAGCATGAACACAATTTTCTTTATGATAAGGAATACTACAACTACCACTACTACTACTAATACTACTAATAATAAATAAATAAACTAAATACATTTTTTAAGTTAAACCATGAATTTAGACGGTGCACATTATAAAATAAAGAATTACATTTACATATGTCATAGTTTTATAGAGACCTTATTATCCAAGTATGATAAAACTAGATGTAGATGTGGTTAACAGAGTTCAAAGGTCACATTGTCACATGATTTGAATGGAATGCAGATTCTTCAAACACGCTCTAAGCAGCTCTAAGCCATGTAAAGGCAGTTTTAGAGAAACACAACAATAAATGAACATGAGAGCAATAGAATGTAGAACAACTCAGAATGATAAATACCATACAGTAGTAAGGGGAATGCAGAAAAGCAACTGAACTGGCATTTGAAGGAACTTCAAATGTACATTGTAAAGCAAAACACTTGCATATTTTGGTGAAATCTTTGCCTTTATTAACATTATTTGCTTCATCCAACGTATCATACAATCCTGCCTACTCTAGCATGCTAAATTCATTGTTTGGGGATTTTTTTTTTTGTTATAGTACTACGAGGCAGTTGGATATGTGGCATGATAACAACATGCCAATGATTTATTTTTGTTGTAGAGCTAGCTTCAAACAAAGTAAACAAAAACAATATATTTATATTACCAAAGCTGATGCTGCTTATGTGCCTGAGATCCCCTTTCCTTTGCCAGTGCCGTGGGAAATAGGTACTATTGTCCTGGACTAACCAGCGGGCAATCTACCTGCAGGGCTGAAGCCTGGGAGTGGAGGTCTACCTGCAGGGCTGGAGCCTGGGAGCGGAGGTCTACCTGCAGGGCTGGAGCCTGGGAGCGGAGGTCAGATGCACTTCAGGGTATTACCATGCGCCATAGGCTTGGATTTCCGCCCATAGGTTGGAGACTACGGTGGGCCTGAAGTGCAAAACACAACAACATTAAGGAAAACACAACAACATTAAGAAAAACGCTGCAACATTAAGAAAAACACAACAACATTAAGGAAAACACAATGACATTAAGAAAAACGCTGCAACATTAAGACTAACACAACAACGTTAAGGAAAACACAACAACATTAAGGAAAACACAACAACATTAAGAAAAACACTGCAACATTAAGAAAAACACAACAACATTAAGGAAAACACAACGACATTAAGAAAAACGCTGCAACATCAAGAAAAACACAACAACGTTAAGGAAAACACAACAACATTAAGGAAAACACAACGACATTAAGGAAAACGCTGCAACATTAAGGAAAACGCTGCAACATTAAGGAAAACACAACGACATTAAGAAAAACACAACAACATTAAGGAAAACGCTGCAACATTCAGGAAAACACAATGACATTAAGGAAATGCTGCAACATTAAGGAAAACATAACGACATTAAGAAAAATGCTGCAACATTAACTTCAAGCTGGAATGGGTAGGTACATAGGAAAAGGGGTTCCACATAACTGATAGGAGGAACAACCTGTCAATCACTGTGCTGTGGAACTGTGTGACGAACACAGTCCATATTAATACAATATAATGTCCCTGCACTTTGTCCTTAATATCATGTAAGGTATAATATATATATATATATATATATATATATATATATATATATATATATATATATATATATATATATATATATATACACTACCGTTCAAAAGTTTTAGAACACCTCCATTTTTCCAGTTTTTATTGAAATTTATGCAGTTTAATGTCTCAATGTACTCTGAAATTAAAGCATAGAACAAATAAACAATTGGAGATAAAAAAGAAATCATGGAATCGTTTTGTTTAACAAAATTTAATCTAAATTTTTGACTCATCAAAGTAGCCACCTTCTGCAGGTATAACAGCCGGACACACTCGTGGCATTCTTTCTACAATGGAAATCAAATATTGTTCGGAAAGTTCTTCCCAACACTGTTGCAGAAGTTCCCACAAATTTGTTGCACTTGTAGGTTGCTTTGCTTTCACCCTTCTGTCCAGTTCATCCCAAACCAGCTTGATGGGGTTTAAGTCTGGAGACTGTGCTGGCCATTCCATGATTTGAAGCCTACCGTCTTGTTCTTTTCTTCTAAGGTAGTTCTGACATAGCCTGGAGGTATGTTTTGAGTCATTATCTTGCTGTAGGATGAACCCCTGACCAACTAGACGTATACCAGAGGGTATTGCATGGCGCTGCAAAATGCTGTGGTAGCCGTTTTGGTTCAGGGTGCCACTCACTCTGTGCAAGTCGCCGACTCTGGATCCAGCAAAAGAGCTCCAGACCATCACGCTTCCTCCTCCATGTTTGACAGTTGGTGTCACACACCGAGGAACCATCCTTTCGCCTACTCGACGGCGTACAAAAACCCTGCGTGATGAACCGATTTCAAATTTTGATTCATCGGTCCATAAGACCTTCTTCCAGTCTTCAGTAGTCCACTGGCGGTGCTTCATGGCCCAGCAAGCCTCTTTTTCTTATTTTGCCATCTTAGCAATGGCTTTCTTACTGCCACTTGACCTGTCAAACCTGCAGCTCGAAGTCTTCTCTTCACTGTTGAAACGGACCCTTGCTTACTTCGACCAGTGTTAAGCTGTGCTTGAAGCTGTGAGCCACCTATCACGCAAGCTGTTGACTCTCAGAAACTTGTCTTCTGATTCTGTTGTGGCTTTGGGTCTGCCAGACCTCTTCCTGTCAGAGTTTCCTCCAGTTTCCAAGTGCCTTTTGATGGTGTAGGAAACTGTACTCACTGACACCTTGGCTTTCTTTGCAATTTCTCTAAAGGAAAGACCTACACTTTTAAGGGTTATAATGGTCTGTCTGTCTTCCTTTGTTAATTGCCTTTTTCTCGCCATTATGATAGCAATATACTACTTCCTGCAGTACAATACTGTCCAAATAATGCTTAAGAGGGTGTAGTAACACAGTCTGTTCCGACACTGCTTTTATACAGACAGAGGGTTTGTAAGTAATCAACAAAAGTTGGGACACCTGTAGGAATTGTTAGCATCAACTTTCAAGGCTTAATTTACTTCCATTGCTGCAGAACAGCTGTAAGTTGTTAACCCATTACTTGTTCCCTGAAAAAGGCCTTTTTGTATAACTCTGAAATGTACATTATTTTTCAGTGTTTGGTAACCTAAACTTTTTTTTTAACCTCTGGCAGTTTACTGCTTACCTTTGTACCATTTCAGGTTATTCACTGGACTTGAACTGCTTAAATTTCAATAAAAACTGAAAAAATGGGGGTGTTCTAAAACTTTTGACCGGTAGTGTATATATATATATATATATATATATATATAGAAAGAAAGATATTTGTGTGTAAATACACAGGAATGGGTAAAAGCCGGACCAAGTTAAACCCTGCCGAACGGGACATTTATCCTGCTCCGATCATCTTAACCAACATCAATCGATTCCTCCTTGCCAGCTTAATAAAAAATAAAAAAAACATATTTAGCACTTACATATAATAGACTGTGATAAGCATTTGAATTAATAATAATGGTAATAATAAAGTAGCCTATAAGTGCTAAAATATGTTTTTTTTTATTTTATTTTTTTTATTAAGCTGGCAAGGAGGAATCGATTGATGTTGGTTAAGATGATAGGAGCAGGTTAAACGCCCCGTCCGGTTCCACAGCACAGTGATTGACAGGCTGTTCCTCCTATCAGTGATGTGGAACCCCTTTTCCTATGTACCTACCCATTCTGGTTTGAAGTTAATGTTGCAGCGTTTTTCTTAATGTTGTTGTGCTTTCCTTAATGTTGTCGTGTTTTTCTTAATGTCGTTGTGTTTTCCTTAATGTTGCAGCGTTTTCCTTAATGTCGTTGTGTTTTCCTTAATGTTGTTGTGTTTTGCACTTCAGGGCCACCGTAGGAGACGGACTTCGCCAGTTTTCTCCAAGACTAGGGGACTAAAACTACCATTGCCTAAAGGACATTCTGGGGTGATTATTGACCTGGTGGAAACCCAGGGGAAACTACTTACTCACCAGCAGGATGTGGTTGACAGTCTATTTGGTTTACATCATCTTTTTTTGTTTTGTGAATCCTCTTTTAACTGTTTATTTTCTTTTGCCATTATCTTGCAAACAAGATTGTCTTTTCTGTTAAAGAGTTTCAGAACCCAAATAAAACTTTAATTTGTCTTGGAAACTAATGTCTGCTTCATCTGTGTGCAGCCACATGCTAAGCATTTTAAATGACATTTAGTGCCAGGATGCATTTCTCTCAGTCATCAGCTTCAAAACTAGACATCAGTATTTAACCCTTTGCGGTCCTATGTCGGACCTGGTCCGACATTGCAATTATTCCTATCCGGTCCATTGTCGTGTGCACTGGACGCTGCTACTGAGTGAGCAGGGGCGGGGCGGCGATTGGATTGGAAAAAATGGGTCTTGCTGAAACAGACTTGCACAGAAGTAAAAATAATACGGTCTGATCGCTTCCAGGTGGAATTTGGATTTCCTTATCAAACAATGCTTTTAATAGTCTGGCGACGAGCCACACCTTAAAAAGCTTTTGGAACAGCGTGGCTGGGAAAGCTCTGGTCATGGGCTGCAACAAAGGAGCAAGATGGCGCTGGAGATATCAGAATGTTCCGTGAAACCTCGGGTTCGGAAGTAGACGAGGTAGGTAAATCCATGTTCAGTGTCGGGTCCGGTGTCCCAGGAAATAAGTTGATCGGGAAATAAGTTGATCAAGCTCTAGAATTTAAAGGGGAGATTCCATTGTTTGTAATGTAAACGAGCCTAGGCTAGGAAATAAGTAGATCGAGCCAGGAAATAAGTTGATCGGATATATTACACCTTTGCGGTCCATTGTCGGACCTGGTCCGACATTGCAATTATTCCTATCAGGTCCATTGTCGGACCCTGTCCGACATCATCAAAAAAACGCAAAAAACGGGTTTCTAGTCGTTTTTCTCCGGAAAAAGCCGAAAACCATTCGATGGCCGAGTGGGAGCGACAGGAGCCGAGACAAGCCGATAAAAAAAAAAAAAAAAGGCATATCTCATGAATAGTCATACTTGCCCCTGGCATCACATAGGGGCGGTCATAAGGAAACAAGCTGGCTGTTACTGTATCAGCGCACAGAGACTATCACGCACATTTGCAGAGCTTTTTTGAGATGATATAGTAATAAAATAATGACTTGGATTGCATTATTGAGGAGTTTGGTGATAAAACGAGTGATCAGGAGATGATTGATTGGTATGTACAACTATTATTATTATTATTATTTATTTATTAGCATATGTGAAAGCGATAGCGAACGAAAGGGTGGGGCGGGGCTGGAGATGCCTACTGAGTGCTTTGTTGATATGCAGGGCCTTTTAAACCCGTTTGACTGTGGAAAAAAATACTTTATACCCTTTGCAGTCCATTGTCGGACTGGGTCCGACATTGCAATTATTCCTATCAGGTCCTTTGTCGGACCCTATCCGACATCATCCAAAAAACGCAAAAAAGTCGTTTTTTCTCCGGAAAAAGCCGAGAAAACCATTCAATGGCCGAGTGGGAGCGAAAGGAGCCGAGACAAGCCGATAAAAAAAAAAAAAAAAAAAGGCGTATCTCATGAATAGTCATACTTGCCCCTGGCATCAGATGGGGCGGTCATAAGGAAACAAGCTGGGTGTTACTGTATCAGCGCACAGAGAAAATCACGGACATTTGCAGAGCTTTATCGAGATGTTATAGCAATAAAATAATGACTTGGATTGCATTATTGAGGAGTTTGGTGATAAAACGAGTCATCAGGAGATGATTGATCGGTATGTACGACTATTATTATTATCATTATTTATTTGTTAGCATATGTGAAAGCGATAGCAAACGAAAGGGTGGGGCGGGGCTGGAGATGCCTAGTGAGTGCTTTGTTGATATGCAGGGCCATTTAAACCCATTTGACTGTGGAAAAAAATACTTTTAAACAGCGCGTCTAAAATTAACTGCGCGTGTGAAAATAAATTAGACCTGGCGAGCCTGACGCACAATTAATAAATGGACTGCAAAGGGTTAAACAGCGCGTCTAAAATTAACTGCGCGTGTGAAAATAAATTGGACCTGACGCGCACTTAATAAATGGACTGCAAAGGGTTAACACTTAAAAGCATAAACTGATGTGTTTCCACAAACAAGAATACATACAGATAAAGCACAAATTAAATTCAATTGTATATGCCCAAGTATGTGTACTGCATGTTTAAAACACAATTGAGTATTTCAAAACAATTGAGACACATTATACTTTCAAACCAAACTGACCCCATAGTTGAGAGGGATGTCATCCTTAAGTGCATTTCAATTGCCAGCTACAATAAAAATGGCATTTACCTCCAAGATATATGTATAGTCTGGAATATGGCACTTTTAACTGCATGTTATTTGAAGATTGGGATGAACATTCTATTAAATGCCCACTGCAATACAAATACATATTTGATGAATTTGAGACTGTAGCGAAAGGGGAGCAGCATAGTGGAGGATGGAGGAAACTGGGGTTTAAATAGGGAGACTGGCAGATATTTTGGCAGGACAGACTGGAGGAGGAGCCCTAGCTCCTGCCACCTGAACCACACACAAGGTTACAAATAAAAAGAAGGTCTCCTGCTTTTTTATATATTTAATAGCACACCTTTTCAAAATAATGTTTTATTATTTGAAATAAAAACTATTTCTTATTATTTTTGCTGTTAGAGTTTAAAAAGAGCACCTTGATCCCACCCATATTCCCCACTAATTCGTACATTTTGATGCATGATGATCAAAAGCTCAAATTATTTTATTTTTTACTTGTGTAACACTATCATAAGTGCTTTTGTAGCAGCCTATGCCATATGGGATTAACACCAACATTTTTTAATAAAAACAATTTGGTGAGGGTAATATATAGCACATAGTTTCTTTTAATTGGGGTTTTCAGTATGAGTCCATCTACGTTTCTAGTTGTTTTCAAAAAGCATCAAGAGTTTTTTACATTGAGGTTAGTGCAATTTCAACTAGCGAAGATCATATACGTGCACTTCTCAGTTGTTGTTTTTATGTCATCAATCTTTGGGTAAATACTATATGTTGTTATATGTACAGTACTATAAAGTTCATCTTTCGTGCGGCCGTCATTGTGGAAATGTTAAGCAGTACCAAAGGTGTATTGTGGCAAAGTGGTTTGCAGTGCACAGGTGTAGAGGTGATGCAGTGCGCAGGTGTAGAGGTGATGCAGTACGCAGGTGTAGAAGTGATGCAGTGCGCAGGTGTAGAGGTGATGCAGTGCGCAGGTGTAGAGGTGATGCAGTGCAGCAGGTGTAGAGGTGATGTAGTGCGCAGGTGTAGAGGTGATACAGTACGCAGGTGTAGAGGTGATGTAGTGCAGAGGTGTAGAGGTGATGCAGTGCGCAGGTGTAGAGGTGATGCAGTGCAGGTGTAGAGGTGATGCAGTGCAGCAGGTGTAGAGGTGATGCAGTGCAGAGGTGTAGAGGTGATGCAGTGCGCAGGTGTAGAGGTGATGCAGTGCAGAGGTGTAGAGGTGATGCAGTGCAGAGGTGTAGAGGTGATGCAGTGCAGAGGTGTAGAGGTGATGCAGTGCGAGGTGTAGAGGTGATGCAGTGCAGCAGGTGTAGAGGTGATGCAGTGCAGCAGGTGTAGAGGTGATGCAGTGCAGAGGTGTAGAGGTGATGCAGTGCAGAGGTGTAGAGGTGATGCAGTGCAGAGGTGTAGAGGTGATGCAGTGCAGAGGTGTAGAGGTGATGCAGTGCAGAGGTGTAGAGGTGATGTAGTGCAGAGGTGTAGAGGTGATGCAGTGCAGAGGTGTAGAGGTGATGCAGTGCAGAGGTGTAGAGGTGATGCAGTGCAGAGGTGTAGAGGTGATGCAGTGCGAGGTGTAGAGGTGATGCAGTGCAGAGGTGTAGAGGTGATGCAGTGCAGAGGTGTAGAGGTGATGCAGTGCGCGGGTGTAGAGGTGATGTAGTGCAGAGGTGTAGAGGTGATGCAGTGCGCGGGTGTAGAGGTGATGCAGTGCGAGGTGTAGAGGTGATGCAGTGCGCAGGTGTAGAGGTGATGCAGTGCAGAGGTGTAGAGGTGATGTAGTGCAGAGGTGTAGAGGTGATGCAGTGCAGAGGTGTAGAGGTGATGCAGTGCGCAGGTGTAGAGGTGATGCAGTGCGGAGGTGTAGAGGTGATGTAGTGCGCAGGTGTAGAGGTGATGCAGTGCGCAGGTGTAGAGGTGATGTAGTGCAGAGGTGTAGAGGTGATGCAGTGCGCAGGTGTAGAGGTGATGCAGTGCGCAGGTGTAGAGGTGATGCAGTGCGCAGGTGTAGAGGTGATGCAGTGCGCAGGTGTAGAGGTGATGCAGTGCAGCAGGTGTAGAGGTGATGCAGTGCGCAGGTGTAGAGGTGATGCAGTGCGCAGGTGTAGAGGTGATGCAGTGCAGAGGTGTAGAGGTGATGTAGTGTGCAGGTGTAGAGGTGATGTAGTGCGCAGGTGCAGAGGTGATGCAGTACGCAGGTGTAGAGGTGATGCAGTGCGCAGGTGTAGCGGTGATGCAGTGCGGAGGTGTAGAGGTGATGCAGTACGGAGGTGTAGAGGTGATGCAGTGCGCAGGTGTAGAGGTGATGCAGTGCGCAGGTGTAAAGGTGATGCCGTGCTCACTAATAACAATCCAACAACAGTTCAATGGTGAAAAACTAAGCTTTATTATTTGCTTTTAAATAATAATACTGACTATACACAGCTATGTGCAAGGTCACTAAAACCACGGGGTTCAGTCCCAAAATAATAATAACACACACTATACACAGACACGGTCACAAATCCCAGCAGTGAGTGCTCCTGGTGAATTATATAGCAACAGTGAAACATTAGTGCAGTGCAGTACAGGGTTGATGATAGCTGATCAGCGGCAGCTCCCGGATAGTTTAAAGGGTCTAACAATGACAAATCCAATTATCAATAGACAGACAAAAACAACACCAAAAACACTCACAGTTTAAATCATAGTACGTCCTTTACAGGTCTTTTCGTAAAGACCTAAAAAAAAGAAACAAGGACCAGGGGTCACAAATGGAGATTAGCTAAAGGGGCATTCAGAACAGAAAATAGGAGGCATTTTTTTACACAGAGAATTGTGGAGAGTCTGGAAACAACTCCCCAGTAATGTTGTTGAAGCTGACACCCTGAGATCCTTCAAGAAGCTGATTGATGAGATTCTGGGATCAATAAGCTACTAACAACCAAACAAGCAAGATGGGCTGAATGGCCTCCTGTCGTTTGTAAATGTTCTTATGTTCTTATGTTCTTATTAAAATAGCCCATCACAGCAATAGGAGGGGCTGTAAAATGTGACAAAAGTATTTGGAAGCATATTTTCTATTGAAATAAGTATATATTCACTTTCAGTTCACCACAGGTACCCTCTATGAATTGGAAACTTGTTGTCTTTCCGAAAGGAGACTCCATCCATCAATCTCATACGTTACCATTTTAACCAGTTAAATATGTCTCTCTGCCCCAAACACCTGTCGTTTCTTTGTTTGGTACACTTACCTGGCATTATGGATTCGACTCCTCAATCTGAAAGTCGCGTTTCGGCTCCTGAGAGCCCAGCCACTCCAGCTGACCTAGCCGCAAGAGAACGTCTCAGCTGTCTCTTCAACTCACTGTACCAATAATAAAAATGAAATATCAGAGTAAAATTCTGACCTTAAGACACATTTTATCATGTTTACATACAAAATACAAAACTCTTAATCATCTACTCAAGTCTTTAAGTACTATTGTCTTTCCTAACAACCTATTTCAAATGCTAATTGATAATCTGGCAAAATACTTAATTATTTGAGCATCTGGCAACAATTAGTGCTCATTGTTGCAAATTACCTCATCCAAGTGAGAATGCAAGGAAGCTTAATTGATAATCATTACATCACTACATAGAAACTCTGAGAAAACAGCAGCAGTTTGTGACAAAATGGAGCAATTGGACATGGACGTGGACGTGGTTGTGGTTGTGGTCAACAACAACGTGTGGTAGTCTCAAGTGAAATTAGGTTTGACAATGCAAGAAGCTGGTCATGTTGTCCAACCAAATTTGAAGAGGTCTACTGTCGGTTCAATTATCAGAGTAAGTGTACAATATTGGAATTGTATGTACAGTATTACAAAAACAGTGTTTACATTACTGCAGTGTTGGATTGAAATTGCTGTATTTCAGAACTGAAAGGAAAGACGCCAGTGGCGGATGTGGCTTCTTACTGCAGAGCAGGAGATGGCCATAGTGGACATGGCGCTGGCAAAAAATGACATTCGCCTAAAGGACATCCAGCAAAACATCATTGCAGACGTTGAAATGTTTGAAGGGGTTGATGCCATGAGTACAACCACTACTGGACGCATATTGAAAAGGCACCAAATAACTATGAAACAGATTTATTTGGTGCCTTTTCAAAGAAATGAGCAGAGAGTGAAAGCATTGCGATGTAAATACGTTCAGGTAAGTGTACAGTAATTTTGCTAGCATTGCAGTGATGATATGAACAGTGAGATGCTTTGTGGCTGAGAATTGTGTGTCTTTGTGCATATTCTTTTGATATGTGGCCTGTGTACTACAGTGCAGTAGGAGGGCTGTCAGCACTGTTCTGTGAATTGTGAAATGACAGTAAATCACATGAATGAATCTTGTTTTTCAGAGAGGGATGGAGTTGGATGCAGGAGTCAACCACCATGAGTTAATCTATGCTGATGAATTGGGCTTCAATTTGGCCAAACATCGGCGCCATGTTCAGATGGTTATTGGCCAGCATGCCACAGTTGATGTGTCGGGGCAGTGGGGCAGGAATATAACAATGTGTGTGGCCATATCACAAAATGGAGTTGTGGCACAAAATCCTGTGCTAGGGCCATACAATTCAGCCCATCTGCTGAATTTTTTGGATGTTCTGCATAATCACCTCGAACATCCAAATGCTGTCACATTTGCCGTAGTCTGGGACAATGTTAATTTCCATCATGAATTGGTAGTATGAGTGTGGTTTGTAGTGCATCCAGACTTCAGCATGATGTTCGTGCCACAACCCTATAGAGGATTTTTCTTCAGCCTGGAGATGGAAGGTGTATGACCGCAGCCCTTACGAGTAAGCCACCCTCGTCCAGGCCATGGATGAGGCGTGTGGTGACATCACAGCACAGCTGTGTTAGGGGTGGGCTAATGATCCACGGTGCTTGGCTAATGAGGACATGTGATGTGGATAAAAATCTGTGGCCTAATGCTGAAGAGAGAGTAGATGACAGATAAAATGGTGTGGACTATCAACCCAAATGCATATTGTATCTTATTTTGTATATTTATAGTACTGTAAGTTATCATTTTGTTCACTGTGTTCACTAGTGAACAGAGGCTTGTTATTGAGAGCAGCTGGACTGGTTGTCCAACCCAATCTGAAGAGGTCAACGGTAGCTTCAATAATCTGAACATTGCGTACTGAGATCCGGTAAGTCAAGTGTATGCAGTATTGGATTACATTGCATGCACATACGTGCAGTATTACAGTAATTGCTGAAAGAGTATGTTTACAGGAGTGTTGCTGTGAAATCTTTTATATATGCATTACTGTACTCTATGTTTTCAGAATTGAAAGGAAAAAAGGCAGTGGCGGTTGTTGCTGTATCCTCACTGCTGAGCAGGAGATGGCCATAATAGAAATGGTCCAAGCCAAGAATGACATTTGCTTCAGGGAAATCCAAAGGAACATTATTGCTGACAACAACATTGTGGCGGAGTGTCCCGCCCCTATGTATTATTATTTGTATTTTTGTTTGCGGCGCGGGTAAAAGCGCCGCGTCTTTTTATATTTATATTTAAAAACCCCGTGAGGATGCATGACTGATCAGCTACTGATTATTTAACTAGCTGACAGTCATGCATCCTTACCAAACGATGCAGACTGTGGCCGAGGGGTAATAAGATAAACAGCTAGTTAACCCCTCGGCCAGAGTATAAGAACCGACAGCTGTCTGTGCTGCGGAGTGGAGTTTTGGAGTAGAGAGCGGAGAGAGAGCGGAGAGACGACATAAAACAATTGCTAAAACGTGCTGGTTTAGCCAGCACGCCACTTACTTGTTTGTCTGTTTATTCGTTTGGCCCTCGTGCCCTTTGGTTTGTGTTTTGTTTAAATCTTTTGTTTTGTTTGTTTATTAATAAATACGCTGAATGCCATAGCATTCAGCTTCACCCGCCCATCCACTGTTTGTGATTCAGTTACTTCCTGGTCCGTGACGTCATCAATCTCACCACTGCGAGCCAGCCTGCCACATATGGTGTCCTGCGTGGGACAAACAACGCCTCCAAGAGCCGGACCAGGAAAGAAAAAGGATGTTTTTTTTGTTGTTTTTTTCAAAAAGTATTTTTTGTGTGTTTTTTGGAAAAAAAATAAAAATAAAAAAAAATGGGGAAGAGTAGCCGGAGGAGAAAGCAGCAGCAACAACAGCAGCAGCAGCAGGTCCTTACCACGCTGGACGTCTGCCTCACCTGCCTGAAGGGTGAGGAGTGGTGCTTCGCGGTTGGTGAGGTTGGGCACGTGGCACCGGACCAACCCCCTCCATGGCAGGAGAGGAAGGAGCCTGATCATCCAGCAAGGGTGAGAGAGGACCCGCATCCTCCGAGGCGGAAGAATCCCGTCTCCTCTGAGGGGATCTGGGACTGGCTGGCGGAGCCTGAGAGGGATATAATGGTCGCCCTCCCTGCTGTGATCAACCTCCTGTGGGCGAGAGATGGGGAGTGCTGGGAGGCCTGGGAACAGAAACACCAACCAGCATCCCTCCCAGACATCGCAGCCATGGTGCTCAACTACCTGGCTGCAGATATGGGAGGGGCCCCGCTGCTGTTTCCAGCGCCAGAGGGAGAGGAGCCATCAATGCCGTCTCCAGTGCCAGAGGGAGAGGAGCCATTGCTGCCGTCTCCAACGCCCAAGGGAGAGGAGCCATTGCTGCCGTCTCCAACGCCCGAGGGAGAGGAGCCATTGCTGTCATCTCCAGCGCCAGAGGGAGAGGAGCCAGTGCTGCTGTCTCCAGCGCCAGAGGGAGAGGAGTCGTCGCTGCCTTCTCCAGCGCCAGAGGGAGAGGAGTCGTCGCTGCCTTCTCCAGCGCCAGAGGGAGAGGAGTCGTCGCTGCCTTCTCCAGCGCCAGAGGGAGAGGAGTCGGCGCTGCCTTCTCCAGCGCCAGAGGGAGAGGAGTCGTCGCTGCCTTCTCCAGCGCCAGAGGGAGAGGAGTCGCCGCTGCCTTCTCCAGCGCCAGAGGGAGAGGAGTCGTCGCTGCCTTCTCCAGCCAGGGGAGAGGAGTCGCGCTGCCTTCTCCAGCGCCAGAGGAGAGGAGCGTCGCTACCTTCTCCAGCGCCAGAGGGAGAGGAGCCGTCGCTGCCGTCTCCAGCGCCAGAGGGAGAGGAGCCGTCGCTGCCTTCTCCAGCGCCAGAGGGAGAGGAGTCGTCGCTGCCTTCTCCAGCGCCAGAGGGAGAGGAGCCGCCGCTGCCTTCTCCAGCGCCAGAGGGAGAGGAGCCGTCGCTGTCGTCTCCAGAGGGAGAGGAGCCAATGCTGCCGTCTCCAGCGTTAGAGGGTGAGGAGCCCTCGCCACTGTCTCCACCACCAGGAGCAGAGCAGCAGGAGCTGCCTCTGTCTCCACCACCACCAGGAGCAGAGCAGCAGGAGCTGCCTCTGTCTCCACCACCACCAGGAGCAGAGCAGCAGGAGCTGCCTCTGTCTCCACCACCACCAGGAGCAGAGCAGCAAGAGCTGCCTCTGTCTCCACCACCGTCAGGAGCAGAGCAGCAAGAGCTGCCTCTGCCTCCGCCACCTCCACCAGCAGAGGGTGAATGCCTGCTGGTTCCGTCTCAAGCGCCGTGGGAGTACTGCTTAACGCTCCCACCTCCACCAGCAGAGGGTGAATGCCTGCTGGTTCTGCCTCAACCGCCGTGGGAGGACTGCTTGCCCCTCCCACCTCCACCAGCAGAGGGTGAATGCCTGCTGGTTCCGCCTCAACCGCCGTGGGAGGACTGCTTGCCGCTCCCACCTCCACCAGCAGAGGGTGAATGCCTGCTGGTTCCGCCTCAACCGCCGTGGGAGGACTGCTTGCCGCTCCCACCTCCACCAGCAGAGGGTGAATACCTGCTGGTTCCGCCTCAACCGCCGTGGGAGGACTGCTTGCCGCTCCCACCTCCACCAGCAGAGGGTGAATACCTGCTGGTTCCGCCTCAACCGCCGTGGGAGGACTGCTTGCCGCTCCCAGCTCCACCAGCAGAGGGTGAATACCTGCTGGTTCCGCCTCAACCGCCGTGGGAGGACTGCTTGCCCCTCCCACCTCCACCAGCAGAGGGTGAATACCTGCTGGTTCCATCTCCACCTCCACCAGCAGAGGGTGAATACCTGCTGGTTCCACATCCACCATCATGGGAAGGACTGCTCCTGCCCTGCCTCGCACCGCCCAAGGATGCCTGCCTCGCTTCGCCCAAGGATGCCTGCCTCGCTTCGCCCAAGGATGCCTGCCTCGCTTCGCCCAAGGATGCCTGCCTCGCTTCGCCTGGGGCTGCCTGTTGCTCCGCATCGCCTGGGGCTGCCTGTTGCTCCGCATCGCCTGGGGCTGCCTGTTGCTCCGCATAGCCTGTGGCTGCCTGTTGCTCCGCGATCGCCTGGGGCTGCCTGTTGCTCCGCATCGCCTGGGGCTGCCTGTTGCTCCGCGACGCCTGGGGCTGCCTGTTGCTCCGCATCGCCTGGAGAGCCACCAGTTATAGGGTGCGAGGGAGAAGTGGAGCTCCGCTGCCGCCTCCATGGCCAGGGGCTCCCCTCCCGAGTTCGCCTCCGGAGGCTCCGCTACTGCTGCTGCTGCCGTCGCCTCCCGAGGGTCCGCTGCTGCTGCCGTCGCCTCCCGAGGGTCCGCTGCTGCTGCCGCCGCCTCCCGAGGGTCCGCTGCTGCTGCCGCCGCCTCCCGAGGGTCCTGTTTTGCCTGGGGTCGCTACCAGTCCTGCCATACGGCAGGAAATACTGTGGCTGGAGCCCCATGAACGGGAGCTGCCGGCCACGGAAAAGGGGGAGGTCAGGAGACCAGCTCCCCAGCCGCACTTTCGCGGCAGGAAATATTGTGGCTGGAGCCCCATGAAGGGCAGCTGCCGGCCACGAAGAAGGGGGAGGTCAGAAGACCAGCTCCCCAGCCACACTTTCGCGGCAGGAAATACTGTGGCTGGAGCCCCATGAAGGGCAGCTGCCAGCCATGAAGAAGGGGAGGTCAGGAGACCAGCTCCCCCGCAGCAATTTCGCTGCAGGAGAGAGGGTGGCGGAGCCCCACGGAGGGAGCTGCCGGCCATGAAGAAGGGGGCAGGTCTGGAGACCACCCCAAAAATTTTTGGCCAAAGGAGCCGCCTGTGCGCTGGCCATTGGAACGCTACGGCTGTTTGTGTGGGAGGAGGACATCCCACCGTGGCCGCCACCTTTGGCCCGTTGCTGCCCCTGTTCCTGCGCCGGGACTGCTAGCCGGGACTTTAGGGAATAAGGGGGAGGTGGCCGAAAAGGCCATGTGTGCTGCGCACAAGGGGGCATGTGTGGCGGAGTGTCCCGCCCTATGTATTATTATTTGTATTTTTGTTTGCGGTGCAGGTAAAAGCGCGCGTCTTTTTATATTTATATTTAAAAACCCTGTGAGGATGCATGACTGATCAGCTACTGATTATTTAACTAGCTGACAGTCATGCATCCTTACCAAACGCGTGCAGACTGTGGCCGAGGGGTAATAAGATAAACAGCTAGTTAACCCCTCGGCCAGAGTATAAGAACCGACAGCTGTCTGTGCTGCGGAGTGGAGTTTTGGAGTAGAGAGCGGAGAGAGAGCGGAGAGAGAGCAGAGAGACGACATAAAACAATTGCTAAAACGTGCTGGTTTAGCCAGCACGCCACTTACTTGTTTGCCTGTTTATTCGTTTGGCCCTCGTGCCCTTTGGTTTGTGTTTTGTTTAAATCTTTTGTTTTGTTTGTTTATTAATAAATACGCTGAATGCCATAGCATTCAGCTTCACCCGCCCATCCACTGTTTGTGATTCAGTTACTTCCTGGTCCGTAACGTCATCAATCTCACCACTGCGAGCCAGCCTGCCACAACATGTTTCGAGGGATTTATTTGATAAGCACAGTCACAATCGAACGTATTTTGAAAAGGCACCAACTCACAATGAAGCAGATCTATTTGGTCCCTTTTCAAAGAAATGAGGAAAGGGTGAAGGCATTGCGACATCAATATGTTCAAGTAAGTGTACAGTTATTTCAGAAGTACTACAGTAATGGTATGAACAGTAAGTTGCATTATACTACTGTAGGTATGTGAGCCGTGTTCTACAGTACAGTAGGAGGGTGGTCACCATAGTTCTGTGAATTGTGAAAGTGAAGTGTAACCACAGCTGAACATCTTTGTTTTCACAGAGGAGGATGGAGTTTGATGCCAGTGTTGACCAACATGAATTCCTTTATATAGATGAAGCTGGCTTCAATCTGGCCAAACTTCGACGCTGTGGGCGGAACCTCGTCGGCCAGTGTGCCACAGACAATATGCCAGGGCAGAGTGGTGGGAATATCACTATGTGTGCCGCCATTTCCGAGAATGGTGTTGTGGCACGAAGCCCATTACTAGGGGCATACAATTCAGTACATCTGCTGAATTTCCTGGATGTGCTGCACAAGCGCCTCGTACAACCAAATGCAGTAATCACATTTGTCGTGGTGTGGATTATCAAACCAAGACCGGTGTCGTAGGAAATAAGTTGATCGCGCAAGCACAGTAAGGCAAAAGTAGACAAAAGTAAGGCGGGGCTACAGTTTGATTAAAGGGGAGGTTTACTGCATGGCTTTTTATTTTTATCTGGCCGTTTTATTTACTAGACTGTATGTTGGTGCATGTTCGTGTCATCGTCTTTTCGTATGAACTTTAAAATGTGTGATCAACGACTCTTTATATGGTAAAATGTTTTAAATCCCTGTCTTTTTATGTTTCTATAACATCGTTGTCAATCAGATGGAGTTTATGTGTGATCGCGGAGATTTATTTATATATTAAATTATTTTAATGTTGTCAATCTTTAATCAAAGTTAAAATGTTTCAGTAATATAATCTGATGACATGCTGCATCCATCATATTAGTATGACAAGGTCGTATTTTTACATTTTAATATTAGTATAGCTGTAACTTTACTACAGTTTAGACGTGGCAAAACTGCCAGTTAAAAAAAAAATGAATAGTATATACAGGACCTTGATTTGTCTGCATGTCTTATGTTTATTTAAAAAAGGTTCTAGGTTTAGGATTGTGGTTTTTAAATTGGGATAGGGTGAAGAAAATTAACCACAAATAGCCAGACCAAAGTTTTTTTTTTAGTAAGGAATTGTGTCGTGTACTCAGGTTGAGAATTAAAAATAAATCTCTCATGTTGTTTACACAAAAGATTAACATAAATGCCATATTCTTCATAAACGTGACAATTGTATTCCTTTCAGTAATATATAGCATTACAAAGGGATAAGATTTGAACTGTGTAAAAAAAAGAAAAAAAGGACCCTGTCAAATCCTCTTGATCGGACAAATACAGAAATGAAAAACGTATGCCATGGTAGATATGATTGCTTGTTATGTCTTACATGGTTGTTGCACTACAGGAATTTATAATGAGGAATAGAGATATATAAAAAATGAGGAAGAGAGATACTGTATATATGTGTATATCTACATAATTTTAAATCGTGATAATTCACTTTAATTCAATATACTGTATCTCTTTCTTGTTATATGTCTTATTGGTTGTTGCACTACAGGGATTTACCATTTTAAAATTATGCTGATATAGAGTAGCCTACATATACTGTATGATCTCTCACACAACACAAAATCTTGGTAGGTATTGAACTACAGGTATTTACCACGGTTTAGCAAAGACGTTAGCTGTTTAGTTTTTAAGTAATTAATGTATTGTTTCTTCCCAAACTTATAATTGAAAATACATGCACTATGATAACCAGTCTCCTGTTCGTTTTCTGTCCTAGTTATACAAAGTACTATATGTAAAAATAAATGAAAGAACAAATATAAAATAATAATACTGTATAAGCAACGTTTTTCAAGTACATCATGTGATTGATGTGCACCGTGGCCTAGTTACTAATCGCAGCATGGAGCTTAATTTTTTCCATGATTGAAACTCATGCGTTAACTTTTGGACAATCGCTCGCATACCTGCTGTCCATACTGTAGTGCTTCCCAAAACAAAAACACCTCCAGAAATGCAAAATAACGTCAATACGTAACACATTTAGCTAGTTAACGTTTGTTACACAAACAGAAATACACAATCAGAAATGCACAATCATACAATTCATTTTAAATGATTTATTTGCTGCTAATATATATTACAGCGATATTCACATTTCCTTATCTAGCGTAATACTGTCGAATATATCCGATCTACATTAATATAAATTTTACATACAAAAGTCATTTTAAATTATGCATTTTTGTAAGGCTAGTATATCGGATCTAAAGCGATATTCACATCATCTTATCTAGCAGCATACTGCCGAATAAATCCGATCTACTAACTGATATAAATTATACTTACAAAATTAATTTTAAATTATTTATTGTTCATTAACCCTTTGCAGTCCATTTATTAATTGTGCGTCAGGCACGTCAGGTCCAATTTATTTTCACAAGCGCAGTTAATTTTAGACGCGCTGTTTAACCCTTTGCAGTCCATTTATTAAGTGCGCGTCAGGCACGTCAGGTCCAATTTATTTTCACACGCGCAGTTAATTTTAGGCAGCTGTTTAAAAGTATTTTTTCCACAGTCAAACGGGTTTAAAAGGCCCTGCATATCAACAAAGCACTCACTAGGCATCTCCAGCCCCGCCCCACCCTTTCGTTCGCTATCGCTTTCACATATGCTAATAAATAAATAATAATAATAATAATAATAGTCGTACATACCGATCAATCATCTCCTGATGACTCGTTTTATCACCAAACTCCTCAATAATGCAATCCAAGTCATTATTTTATTACTATAGCATCTCGATAAAGCTCTGCAAATGTGCGTGATAGTCTCTGTGCGCTGATACAGTAACAACCAGCTTGTTTCCTTATGACCGCCCCTATGTGATGCCAGGGGCAAGTATGACTATTCATTAGATCCGCCTTTTTTTTTTTTTATCGGCTTGTCTCGGCTCCTGTCGCTCCCACTCGGTCATTGAATGGTTTTCTCGGCTTTTTCCGGAGAAAAAATGACTAGAAACCCTTTTTTGCGTTTTTTGATGATGTCGGACAGGGTCCGACAATAGACCTGATAGGAATAATTGCAATGTCGGACCAGGTCCGACAATGGACCGCAAAGGTGTAATATATCCGATCAACTTATTTCCTGGCTCGATCTACTTATTTCCTAGCCTAGGCTCGTTTACATTACAAACAATGGAATCTCCCCTTTAAATTCTAGAGCTTGATCAACTTATTTCCCGATCAACTTATTTCCTGGGACACCGGACCCGACACTGAACATGGATTTACCTACCTCGTCTACTTCCGAACCCGAGGATTCACGGAACATTCTGATATCTCCAGCGCCATCTTGCTCCTTTGTTGCAGCCCATGACCAGAGCTTTCCCAGCCACGTTGTTCCAAAAGCTTTTTAAGGTGTGGCTCGTCGCCAGACTATTAAAAGCATTGTTTGATAAGGAAATCCAAATTCCACCTGGAAGCGATCGGACCGCATTATTTTTACTTCTGTGCAAGTCTGTTTCAGCAAGACCCATTTTTTCCAATCCAATCGCCGCCCCGCCCCTGCTCACTCAGTAGCAGCGTCCAGTGCACACGTCACCTCTCCAGAGCCACCTGCAAGTATAGCAGAAACCCAGCATCTACCTACAGCTGAAGACACTATGGCAGAGCTGCATCAAAAAATTATGAACGACATGAAAAAGTTTATGCAGTAGTTTGCAAACGCTTTGTCTGCAATCAACTCTAGTCTAGATGGCATAGACAATCACTCCACTACTGTTGCAGTTCCTCCTTCTGCCTCTTATGTGCCAATCTCCCCACCTCCACCACATCTTCCATTTCAGTGGCTCCCTTGCTCGCCTCAGCCCAGGAATCTTTGGCCCCGCCCCCGGTCCCATCATTCATCAGCGTTCCAGAGTACAACCTGGCGACAGCAACCACTTCAGGCTCCCAATCAGCAGCAGCAATCAGATGTCACGCTCTCTCCCTGTTGATCTGCACACAAATAATTGAAGGTAAAGATATCAACTTGGTTACCATTCTCATCACTGCATCTGAATTAATTGATCACCCAACTTACCTTCGGCTGCTGCAGCAGCCCTAACATATTCAACACCTTGTCCGAAGCCCTCTGCTGGATTCGTCTCAACATGTATTGAGTTCCTTTCCTTCTTCTTCTCCTAGATGACTTTCTTCTTGTATCCCCTCCCGCTCAAACAATTTCCAATCTGCGATCCCTGTTTTCTTCATTAGGTGTCCCACTCTCTGAAGATAAAACCATTGGCCAAGCAATCCGACTAGAATTCCTCGGAATCACCCTGGGCAGATTCATAGCCAGCCTTCCACTCAGCAAACTGGAGCACATTCTTCAGCTCATTAACAATTTTCAAGTATCAAAATCAATTTCCAAATGCAATCTGTTATCTCTCCTCGGCCACTTCAATTTCACAATCCGCATTATTCCCCAAGGTAGAACATTCATAGCTCGCCTTCTCACTCTCGCCTCAAATGCAAGAAACCTGGATTCTCACATAAAAATCTTTATTTACCAACGCTTCATCCATAGGATTCTGGGTTTTTCTAATCAATGAGTTGTTCTACGGCACTTGGCCCCCCAAAATTCAAAAGTTATCTCCCAATCTCAAGTCCTCAGCTCTGTTCGAAATTTACCCAATCGTTGCAGCAGCTCATCTCTGGGGCACTCATGGTCCAGAATATCGATATTATTTTTCAGCGACAACCAGTCAACCGTCCACATCATCAATAAGGCATATCATCCTCCCCTCTCATATGCAACTACTTTGCCGTTTAGTCTGGATATCAATTTCCCATAATTTCATTATCCAAGCTCGCCATCTTCCAGGCATCTACAATAACGCAGCTAATGCTTTATCTCGTCTACAGGTAGCCATGTTCTGCAGCCTGGCTCCAACAGCAGTTCCATCTCCCCTCCAAGTCCCACCGTTCCAGCAGCTCATCTTCAATTAAACCCAACCCTCTCCAACGTCCTCCTCTCAGCAAGAACCTATATGTTAGCAGCCCTCTCCCCATCCACCCACTCCTCTTATGCAACAGGCTGGGCAACCTTCTCTACTTTCTGCACTCAGAACAGGATATCCTGCACACCCTTTAATGAAAACTGGATCGTAGCTTTCATCATTCACGCTCAGGACACACTGCATTTATCTCCAACCTCTGTAAAAACCTACATTTCAGGAATTCAATTCCACTTCTGCAGCATATTCATCCCCTCGCCGACCCTTCTCTCCATCCCAGCAGTACACTTGACACTCCGAGGAACCACCAAGAGCCTCCCTCCTGCATCTCCTTCCAGACTTCCTATACCCACCGATATCCTCAATACCCTGATATCAATTCTCAGGCCAGGATGTTTCAATTCATTCGACAACACCATCATAGAAACCATGTGTCTAACCGCCTAATTTGGATTTTTGAGAAGTTCAGAATTCACAACCCCCTCATCATCTAATTTCCCAGCCATAGGCATGTACTCCTGTGACCTCTCTCTAGTTCCAGATCTACATTACATCTTGTTTCTTAGAGTATATCCAAGACAGACCAACTCTGCCAAGGTTAATTCATCCAAATATCAAAGGTAAATTTCCCTCTCTGCCCTTTCTCCTCTCTAACTAAGTTCATATCTATTAAAAGACCTTTCAGTTCCTTAGCTCCCCTCTTCATTGATTGCTCCAAAAGTATAATTACCAGACACTGGTTCTCTTCCTACCTCTCCGCCCTCATCACCAGAGCAGGTCTTTCTCCCCTATTCTATTCCACACACTCCTTCAGGATTGGTGCAGTCTCTTCAGCAGTAAGAGCCCGCATCTGCCATCACCTGATCAAGACCATGGGGTGTTGGTCCTCTTCAGCAGTCAATTCCTACATCCGATCAGTGTCATCCGATATTACTGCAGCTCACCAGTCTATAGCTAGTATGTCTGGAGTAGGGACACCCTCTCCTCCAGGACTACCAGAGGTTTTCCGAGCGGATGGCTGACACATAGCTTGTTCCACTAACCATCTATTTTTAGTTATTTTGTTTGTCATTGTTTATCTTTGTTGTTGTTGTTTGTCTCTTCTTGCTTTTATGTTATACATTGGCACGCAGGCTTTGTTTGTCGTCACAGGTGCGGGTTCAGCGGAGAGCCGGTGGTCCATCTTTTGGGGGGATAGTGAGTCTCACTTCCTTGACCTGGAGTTCCAGTAACTCTGCAGGTTCTTCGTGTGGTCAGAGGGGACCATTGGCCACACAATTCTTTTGCAGCTCAAGCTCTATATAGCTTGCATCATGAAAGAAGGCTCTGTCTTACTTCCTCCTTTACCCTCCTGGTACATGGCCCCTTTACTCTTAGTGCTTGAGTCCCAGAACTGACAATTATTTGTGTTCTTTCAGATTATTTTCTTCCTTATGTCAAGGCTTTGTATGAGCTGTTCCGTCCTCTGAGGGTTGACCCCGGTCGCTAACTGGGACCCAGTCGCGAGGCCGAGCCTATAACGACTCCCCGAGAAGTCAGAGGACTCTGTCTTTTCAGGGGCCTGGAGGCCATTAGGGGTAGCCTCGACTCCATAGGGAAGGCCCTCTTGGCTGGAGTCTGGCCCGTCTTTTACTATCTCTCTCTCCCCTGCTCTAGAGGCCGAGCCTCAATTCTCAAGTTGCAAAACACTCCCTTCCTCTCGCAGCCCAGGTTCCAGCCCCGTGAATCTAAAGTAATACAGAATTGTAATCTTTGGACAATTACAAAAAAATACTGTTTCAATTGGTCTGGGCTGCATATATTCATCAAGTAAATGTTGGTTTAATATTTTTCTGTATTGCATAAAAAAGAAAAATTTATATTTTTAAAGACTGATACAAGACAATAGGAAGGTGTGATTATTATTGTAATAATGTGTGCGTATGTGTGTGTATTGTGACAAACCAAGGGGCCGTGTTATAAATGGCAAGTATGTGAGGGCGGAACTGCTAACAGGGCTCTGTCCTCTCACTGGATTGCGACCAGAGGGGGGACTACAATTAAAAATGGCGCCCCAAAAGACTACAAGCCCCAACAGCCAGAGCAATGTGCGAGGCATGGCAGCCACACCCACAACAGTCATGGGGTGTGGCCGGCCAATATAAAAAGGGTCAACACAGACCAGGAGAAGAGAAGAGAGAGAAGTAGAAGGTGGTGAGGCATTGGGGAGTGTGCTATTACTGTTTTGTGGATTTTGAATTGATTTACTGTGTATGACCTGGACCGACTGAGAACCCTACTGGCTGTGAACTTGATTTATACGGAGAACCAGATTTGTGAACTGACCCTTGATATCCCTGACCCTGTGGGCCGTGTGTCCAACATGGCACAAGGTAATAAACTTACAAGCACCGTCTTGTTGGAACAAACTTTATTTGTGACTGTACCTTCTTGTGTGTGTCTCCCATACCGATTGGTGTACAAGTTCACTTACCCAGCAAGAGCTTTGTCACAGTATATATATACTGTATATACACCCTCGCCTTTTGTTTGTTATATTTTGTTAGAACATAAGAACATAAGAAAGTTTACAAACGAGAGGAGGCCATTCAGCCCATCTTGCTCGTTTGGTTGTTAGTAGCTTATTGGTCCCAGAATCTCCCAGAATCTCATCAAGCATCATCTTCTTGAAGCATCCCAGGGTGTCAGCTTCAACAACATTACTGGGGAGTTGGTTCCAGACCCCCACAATTCTCTGTGTAAAAAAGTGCCTCCTATTTTCTGTTCTGAATGCCCCTTTATCTAATCTCCATTTGTGACCCCTGGTGAAAGGACAATCAAAGGACAATCGAAATGAACAACAAACTGTTGGAGTAAATTAATGAGATGAGATTGTAAATACAAGTAGAATTACACATACCTGTTTGTCTCATGTATGCAGTGTTCTGCCTTTGCTTTATCCTGTTTGTTAAATAATTAAAAAGCAGTACAAAAGCAAAAATCCCGAAGTGAAGCTGAACTTTTATTCAAAATCAATGACATGAATCATTTCAAAGTGCACCAAATCTTAATCCAACATGCAAGAATCCCAAACTGAGCTTTTATTCCCAATCAACCCATTTCATCATTTGTTGTTGTTTTTTCTTTAATCAATTTTGCTTTGCCGCATGGTTGCAGAACAAGTCAGAAAACAGAGTGCTTTTTGACAACCTATATTCATGACAGAGCTATGCCTGTGTTGCTCCTTTTTTCAAACGATCAATATAGTTTCCAGCTTTGTTGCAACATGAAATTATTTTCGTTTCAGATGTATAGTTACACAGCACATGCTTTTTATTAGACAAAAGAGCTGACTTCACTGTGGAGGGGCATCCCGTGCGTACAGACTGGGATGTTGACAGTGTGTGTCTATATTATATATATATCCGGGGGTCCAGGGGCCAGGTTTGTTATAGCCGAAAGTTCGTTATAATGAAGGGCATTATAGCAAGGGTGTACTGTGTGTATATATATATATATATATATATATATATATATATATATATATATATATATATATATATATATATATATATATATATATATATATATATATATATATATATATATATATATATATATATATATATATATATATATACAATACTGTGCAAAAGTTTTAGGCAGCTGTGAAAAAATGCTGTAAAGTAAGAATGCTTTCAAAAATAGACATGTTAATAGATTATATTTATCAATGAACTAAATGCAAAGTGAGTGAACAGAAGAAAAATCTAAATCAAATCCATATTTGGTGTGACCACCCTTTGCCTTCAAAACAGCATCAATTCTTCTAGGTACACTTGCACAGTCAGGGATTTTGTAGGCATATAGTCAGGTGTATGATTAAACAATTATACCAAACAGGTGCTAATGATCATCAATTCAATATGTAGGTTGAAACACAATCATTAACTGAAACAGAAACAGCTGTGAAGGAGGAATAAAACTGGGTGAGGAACAGCCAAACTCAGCTAACAAGGTGAGGTTGCTGAAGACAGTTTACTGTCAAAAGTCATACACCATGGCAAGACTGAGCACAGCAACAAGGCACAAGGTAGTTATACTGCATCAGCAAGGTCTCTCCCAGGCAGAAATTTCAAGGCAGACAGAGGTTTCCAGATGTGCTGTCCAAGCACTTTGAAGAAGCACAAAGAAACGGGCAACGTTGAGGACCGTGAGACGCAGTGGTCGGCCAATGAAACTTACTGCAGCAGATGAAAGACACATCATGCTTACTTCCCTTCGCAATCGGAAGATGTCCAGCAGTGCCATCAGCTCAGAACTCAGAAAACAGTGGGACCCTGGTACACCCATCTACTGTCCGGAGAAGTCTGGTCAGAAGTGGCCTTCATGGAAGACTTGCGGCCAAAAGCCATACCTCCGACGTGGAAACAAGGCCAAGCGACTCAACTATGCACGAAAACACAGGAACTGGGGTGCAGAAAAATGGCAGCAGGTGCTCTGGACTGATGAGTCAAAATGTGAAATATTTGGCTGTAACAGAAGGCAGTTTGTTCGCCGAAGGGCTGGAGAGTGTACATGAATGAGTGTCTGCAGGCAACAGTGAAGCATGGTGGAGGTTCCTTGCAAGTTTGGGGCTGCATTTCTGCAAATGGAGTTGGGGATTTGGTCAGAATTAATGGTCTCCTCAATGCTGAGAAGTACAGGCAGATACTTAACCATCATGCAATACCATCAGGGAGGCATCTGATTGGCCCCAAATTTATTCTGCAGCATGACAACAACCCCAAACATACAGCGAAAGTCATTAAGAACTATCTTCAGCGTAAAGAAGAACAAGGAGTCCTGGAAGTGATGGTATGGCCCCCACAGAGCCCTGATCTCAACATCATCGAGTCTGTCTGGGATTACATGAAGAGAGAGAAGCAACTGAGGCTGCCTAAATCCACAGAAGAACTGTGGTTAGTTCTCCAAGATGTTTGGGCCAACCTACCTGCCGAGTTCCTTCAAAAACTGTGTGCAAGTGTACCTAGAAGAATTGATGCTTGATGCTGTTTTGAAGGCAAAGGGTGGTCACACCAAATATGGATTTGATTTAGATTTTTCTTCTGTTCACTCACTTTGCATTTTGTTAATTGATAAATATAATCTATTAACATGTCTATTTTTGAAAGCATTCTTACTTTACAGCATTTTTTCACAGCTGCCTAAAACTTTTGCACAGTACTGTATATATATATGGAAGAGGTGAGTGAGGAGGGGGTCCAGACACACATGGTGGGCTTATGGCTCTGGAGCAGGGAGCAAAGATTGGTCCAAGAGGGGCGAGAAGGAGGAGAAGGAGGGTAGATTAGTAGGGGTTGCAGAGGGTGATGGGGATTGAATGAGCAGGGCCGAGATAGAGGTAGGTGGAAGGAGAAGGTAGAGAAAAGTTTACGGGGATTGTTAGTAGAAGAGTTTAAGTAGAAGCATTTGGCAGAGGTTAGTGTAGAGGAGAAGGAAGAGAGGAGCCAGCGATAGCAACCCAAGGCAGCAGGGAGATTGGTTTTCTTCCATTTCTTTTCAGCAGAGCACAGTTTGGTACGAGCCGAGTGGAGCATGGAAGATAACCAGGGCTGGGGGGTGAGGAGCGGGCAGATCAAGGGGTGAGGAGGCAAAGGGAGTCGAGGCAGAAGGTGAGGGAGGAGGAGGGTGGAGGTAACAGAGTCTACAGAGAGTTGGGAGAAGGATTCGATAGAGGGGAGGTGTGAGAGAGCAGCAGAGGAGAATAGAGGGGGAGAGGGAACAGAGGTTTCGGCGGAAGGTGACAGAGGGGGTCGGCGGAGCAGGAAGGGATGGGCGAGGACAGGCAGGCAAAGGAGTGAATAAGGGGATGAAATCTAGCAGAGTGGTTAGAGTTGGAGCGGTGGAAGTCAAGCTCATCAAGAAAGTGAGTCAGGGGTCCAGGTGGGCGGTAGCAGAGGAAAGGGTGAGAGGCAGGGAGATCAGGTTAGAGGAGTTAGATTTGCAGCGACAGGGAGAAGCCAGAGGACAGGAATAAGAGGAGAGGATTATAGGGGTATTAAAGGTAGTCATGGTAGGGAGCAGTAGAGGAAAGGAAGTAGAAATGGCTATGGGAGAGGGTGGTGCCGAGAGGGAGGCACAAGCAGACAGGTACAGGAGGAGCAAGGGTATTCATTAATAAAAAGAAAAGAAAGAAATGTATGCAAACCTGGTCTGAAGTTGGAGCCTTCACGTTCGATGCTTGGATAGAAGATTTTGTAGCCGGTCCACGTTGGTCTGTCCTCGTTTGGACTACCACAGTTTAGACTACCAGCCCTTTGGTTATGTGGCCCTTCGGTGAGCTGGCGCTGAGTGCTGGCGCACTAGTTTAGCGTCAGTGCATATATAGTTCTGTAGAGGTTGAGAGCTGTGTGCATCAGGGAATGGCTTTGCAAATGAGTCTAATCAAGTCAACCACGCCCTGCTGTGACTTTTGCAAATAGTTCATTCTACTTTTGCAAATAGTTCATTCTTCTAAATACACACTCCCTCGTATCATTAACATATAAACATAATGTACTGTATATTTCCTCACTAATTTTGCATTATGAAGAGGTAATCCTATTTATATACAAAAGTTGTAGAAGTCATTACAACCACAAAACCACAAATAGCAAATCAGAAATAACAACAACATAAAAGAATATAGTAAAATGAACTATATGGTGATCATAAAGCAATAATCTTAAAAATAATGGGGTGCACTGTCAGCAAACAATACTTCAAAATATGTGCTGGTAGCCGTGTTTCCTGTATGTGACATTTTTGAAGTGTATCATCAAAATTGGCATGTAAGGATACACATGTTTCATTCCTAGTACCTAGCCTTATTCAATGAGAAGGCTCAGACTTCAGAATTATAATCAAATGTCCCTGCCCTATGAAATTATTTCAGCCCCTCCCTGTAAGCCGTATTTATCAAGCGACCTGCAGGTGTAGACTCAAAGCTGCATTGTACAGCTGCGCTTCATTAAGAAGCACCATCTTTCCATCTTTTTAATGCACTACTGTCTTGGCCTCCAGTGTTAGTTGGAAGACTTCACAGAGCACATTTGTTTATCATCTAATTGGAAACAGTAACATGGCCAATATTGTCATCAGCAAAGTGAATGTTTAAATTCTTGTTCACAAAAATCTTGTTGGATTCTGTGCACCAGAACTACAGCTGTATTCCTATCTTGGAGAGTTACTTGAAGTGAATGCAGGATTTTGTTCCCAGCCATGTGTCACTTTTCTGTTGATGATGGAAAGCTCACTTACAGTTACTGCTCATTTCAGACTTTGTTGACAGCATTGGTGGCTGCAACTTTGATTCTAAAAATACTTTGAATAATACTACAGAATTTGACTGACACATACCTGTCAACATTGTTTTTTCAAAATAAGGGAGCTTTTGTAATTGGAAATCTTAGTGGCCTGTATTGAAGTGAATACCCACATAAGATGAAGGCATACAACTATTCCACTGTATTACTTGGTGGATTAATAGACTGTGATGTGATGCTCCTTCTAATTTATTTTAAAAAGGGAAAATATCAAAAAGAAAAACAACCATGAGATGCTTCACAATCAAATTCTCTCTTGGCCCCTGTGGTTCTTATTGTACTGTAGTTGTAGGTGGCTGATTTGGCAGCAGTCAATACTTTGTGAACAGCTCCACTGTAATTGATTTTGCACAACAGCAAAACATATACAGTAGCCGTTGTTACTTTCATCACACAACACACCTAAAGGCTGAGTTTGGTGCTGTACATTGACCTCGTCATCAAAGGAAAGCTATGGTACCTAATTTATAACAAAAAAAAAGCACTACATTTAATCAGTCCATCTGTGGCAGGGTGCCCTGCCCCTTTGCATATTTTGTGTTTTATGTTATATGTGGCATGTTTATATGTATGTGTGTATTGGTGCACGAAATGTGGGTTATGTAGCACAGGTGATTTGATTGCACAATCACTTCACGTGCAGATTAAAGTGAGTATTTGTATGGGGGCATGGGGAGTGCACAATTAGTTCTTGTGCAGACTTGGGATTCAAGTGAATGACTGATTAGCAAGTGAGTCCCAGCACAGCTGCCTAAAAGAGTTTTCATGCGCACAAGGTTGGTGTTCAGTGTGGAGAGAAGGGGAGAGAGTCGGGATAAAGGATTTAAAATATAACAATTGCTACTCATGCGGGAGGACCTGCGCAATACTTGTGGTTCATCCGCTGTTTGTCTGTCTATTTATTTTGGCCAACGTGCCATTTTGTTTGTTCAATGTTTCTGTTTTGTTCAAACCTTTTATTTATTTTGCAATAAACAGGCACATCAGCGCATTCATTCATACCTCAGTGCTGTCTGTGTCTGTCTCCTCCCTGGTCTGATGTCCCCCTCCAAGCTAATCTGTTCACACAATCATAAAAAAAAAATAATCAAAAAAGGCAAAATACACAACAACATGGTACGGCAACGTTAGTCATAACATTGCACCGGTTGTCTGGGAGAAGTGTCCAAAAAATGGGAGAGTCCCAGCAAATAAGGGAGAGGTGACAGGTATGCTGACATCATGAATACGTTTTTGTGTCTTCTGTATTATAAACTGAACAGTTGTTCCTGATTCAGATTAAGCTATGAAGTTACCTTCAGTAATCAGGCTCAGATTTAAATCAGATGTTAAATCAGATGCTAAGATTTGTAAATGGGAGATACCACCAATACTAGATGAAAAAACAACAACAACAAAAATGAAGATAATGAACCAACATATCTTGAAACAAATGCTGTATTATAAACCTAATTCTAAACAAGATATACAGTGCATGTCATTTTACATGTTAAACACACAGCAATAATACAGTTCATTTGTTTTAGTTTCTTAATCTGCTGGAAGCATACCCTCCCATTTGAGAGATGAAAATAGGTCCACTTGTGTGGCATAAAGAGAGCAAGAGTCTCGTAGTGCGGTAGTGAGCGACCTGCTTCCGTGGGGTCTGGTGACATGCCCCTCAGAGAATTCTTTAAATGTTAACTTTAAAATATGCAATTTCCTGCAAACAAAATGAGTATTATTACAATCATGTGTTCCCTTAGGGATAAGGGATAAATAAGACGGGTTAAGATTAAGAAATCTAGAAGTTTCAATGCCTGACACTAGCACTCGCATGCCTCTGGCGGTCTGGCGGTACTGTGCAGGAAAAAAAGGCTTCAGATGAAGCTTAAAATACGGTACACACAATCAATTTGTGGGGAATCGGTATGAAATGTTAGAAAATAGTTTTTGTAGCGGCTAAATCAGTACAGTTGGAGGGTATGTGATAGTGTAGCCATAATGTGTTGATTGCACAGCAATTATTAATATTGCTATCAACAATACAAGTAGAAATAAGAAACAGACGTTTTAAGTTTATAGGATTGTACTGTTTATTTAGTGGTAGGAATGAGCAAACGGAAGCAGATAGGTTTGGTTGAAGCTTCAAAAAGAACAACAGTCTCTCTTCTGATGATCCAGAATGTCAGAAGAAAAATAATCAGGAAAAGCACCGAACCGTCTGTTTCTGGCAAATCCTCTGGCGGCATGGAATGCTAGTACAGTAGCTACGGCTGCATGATCTGAATTCTGCTGCTCTTCCAGGATTCAGCACGGGAGGTGCACATTTAAACAAGTTTCATTTCTATTTGAATTTTATCAGGGTCTTATATTAAAATTAATAATACATTTTCCTAATCATTAACACATAATTGCCAAGTTGTGTTATTATTATTATTATTATTTTTATTATTATTATTATTATTATTATAATAAACTCCTGGAGTTTATTATGTACAGCTGTAAGGTTATAAGGTTTATTATGTATAGGTCGCGTGGGCATCTTAACTGACTTGAAAATGAAAACGCCGACCAGATTTCAAAATATTACTGATGAAAAGAGACGTGTTTGTTCAAAATCAGGCAAAAGATGCCAGAAGAAAACAAGACTTTGATTGATATAAATGTACTAAAAGCATAACTGGAAGAAAATGGAGAAAACAAGAACATTCATCAAATACCAGTACATCAACTCGACAACATTACGGTATACTTGGAAGCAAAGACATTTAAAGCACCACAAATATGAAAGTTTAATTTACTACGGTAATCTAATGGACTTCACAAAAACAAAAGAAAGTTTAGAGCCAAAACAAAAGCATTAAAAAAAACAAGTGAAGGGAAATGGTCGTGTGTGCTACTTTTTCAAGCCATTGTAAACGACTACAACTAATTATAACAGATAAAGTACACCAAAGTGTGCAATAAAAAGCCTGTCCTTGTATCTTAGGCTTCTGGTGACATGGATACTCCACCTTCGGTCTCGTCGTTTATCTTGCCATGAGAGTTTATTCCTTATATTATTATTATTCTTGTTTTATTTTTTTAACTGCCTGTTGTGTCACGTGTAACATAACAAGCTTTATGTTCACACGCCATGCTTCGGTGAGTAATGATTAGTTGTAGTGATGGGGAGAGTAAAATGATTAGAAATGGAACCAGCATTACAGATTTGTGAGCTAGTTTTTCCACTAGTTTAAGTCTGTTTTTATTGTTGTTGTGGACTATTTGGCTGTCACTGTAGTTGCTGTTCTGTCTCGATGGCAGTGGCATGAGAATGGCATGAGAATGGTGTGGTTCAGTTGTGCGTACCATGTGAAAGATTTCTGGGGGCGCTTCGGGCCTGATGTATGCTATTTGAACTCTATAAATAACTTTAAAACTGTAAAATGGCATAGTTCAAGTTTTGACCTTTTGAATCCAGGAGTAGAGCCCCAAGTTAATTTGAGTTAATTCGAACAGCATGCACCACAGAAAGAGTGTAGATTTTCTCAGCTGTGCCATTTACTTTGCTCCAGATTGAACTCACTGCTCTTTGGAAAAGCAGAAAGTTGGAAAAAGAAATCAAACATTATGAACTTTTTTTATTGCTCAGCTGATTGATGGCTCGTGGAGCGCTTGTGCTCTTCTGTTTAATAATGAAGAACACATTAAACTAGCTGTACAGCTCCATTCCAGAAACAGGAGGAAGAAGCAGCAGCTCATCTGGTCTGTGAACAGGAGTTGAGTGGTGCAGTGTACAAAGAGATGTCCAAACAATGTTTCTCTCCCAAAACATCCATATTTATTAATAATAAATTAACAATAATCTGCCCCTTCTACCAGCGATGGTATCAGGGAGGGTATACAGCAGGTTTACAGTCCCAAACACAAAACACAGTAAATTTATAACCCTGGTGCACGAAAATGTGCTCTCCAAACTCTGGGGTATTGTGGTTCGTGTCCGTGAGGTGCAGTGAGGGGTGTGATCAGGGATAAAGTGCTGGCTCCGTGGCTGCAGCGTCCTGTCTCCTCAGTCCTCCTGTGCAGCAAAATAAACAAAACACGCAATCACAACACACAGGCTCTGGCCGCAGATTACGTTTCAGCGCAAGGCGGAGTACTGATGTAGCTGCTTCCCCTTTGTACCTATAAACTCCTCCCTACAATCAACCTGTTCTCCAATAGAGAGCCGCCCCACAGCTGATTGCAATGTAGTCCTTCCGGGTATGTGCAACTATGCGCTATGTCACCTACCATCAATGGTGTCCATCTAGGAGGAAGAATACCACCAACCTTATACAGCACCCTTTCTGTTCGGGAGGGAGATTTACAGTTCGAAATCTTCCTCTCTCTGTCACAAGGTAATTTGGGGAAACACATACTAATACTGCTCATAATACCAATATTGTACACAATACTACTACTGCACACAATACTACTACTGCACACAATACCAATTCTGTACACAATACTAATACTGTACACAATACCAATTATGTACACACTACTAATACTGTGCACAATACCAATTATGTACACACTACTAATACTGTGCACAATACCAATTCTGTACAACCTACTAATAAGATACACAATACTAATAATGTACATAATACCAATACTGTACATACTACTAATACAGTACATAATAGCAATAGTGTACATAATATCAATAATGTACACAATACCTATACTGTACACATTATGTGCAGCACTGTGGAGTAGTGGTTAGGGCTCTGGACTCTTGACCGGAGGGTCGTGGGTTCAATCCCAAGTGGGGGTCACTGCTGCTGTACCCTTGAGCAAACTACTTTACCTAGATTGCTCCAGTAAAAACCCAGCTGTATAAATGGATAATTGTATGTAAAAGTACTGTGTACAAAATTATGTAATTGTATGTAAAAAATAATGTGATATCTTGTAACAATTGTAAGTCACCCTGGATAAGGGCGTCTGCTAAGAAATAAATAAATAAAAATAAAATAAAAACTATCAATACTGTACACAATACCAACAATGTACATAATATTAATACTGTACACAACATCAATGCTGTACACAATACTAATACATACTAATACATATTTAATATATTGTAACGACCCTGGCGATGGCATCCTGCTGGACCCTTGGGAATGGATCCGCTCACCATCAGGATCAAAGAGGGAGAGCAAGCCAATGTGCTTGGGGAGAACGCACGCGAGACTTGACTTGAGTGGAAAAGAAAAAACGTAGTCCTGAAAAAGACCAAACTCCACTACACGGCCTGGCTGCTGAGACCAAAAAGACATGGCGCATGCAGTTTGTGCTCTTCAGAACGATGTCGGATTCAGTCACATTGTTATTGGAGCAGAAATAGAAGTTGGAAATGACCCTCTTTAAACATCAAACAGGCGTGAAGTTCTTACCAATTTATCACAATTTTCTGAAAGCCTGAATAGTGTTGTGCAACTTCAGCCACCAAACAAAAGAAGTAAGCATTTGATAATGGAAGACAGCATCTTGGAAAGGCTACAAGGCTGTCAATAGAAATAAAAGAAATTAATACAATTCTCAGAGAATGCTGGTGTAAATAGCAGAAAGGGAGCTGATACTGTTCAAGTGAAATCCAAAACGATATTAAAAAATCACTACTGTGCTTTGGAGAGCTGGAAAAGGAGAACATAAAAACAGAGGATGAGATTGCTGCAGCGAAATCGGAGATTGCTGTCTTGGGGAAAAAAAGGTAATGATTCTAATAAGCTCCAACACGAAGCTCATGCAGAGAGCATTATAGCTGTTGAATGATAGCGTTATTACTGGAATGTACGCATTCAAGGGTTTTCTGAGAAAGATCCTGACGATACTAAAATTAATGTAATTTATACCTGCTTTTCATGATTGTTTTAAATGTTATTCATGTAGATAAACATATATGTATTTCTTTTTTAAAGTAACATTTATTGCCTAAAGAAATTACTTATTACATAAGATTTATAACAAGTAAAAACCTTACAGGTATATAATTTTAAAATGATTGTTATTTTTATATCATGACTGACTATTGAGGCTGCTTGAGATCCAAGCTGAAAAAGTGCCTACTGTAAAAATAGCTGTGTAGTTTTACTTTAATTGAGAATAATATATACTTGTTATGGGTTCAGGACAAAATGTACAAAAGGATGGCTAAAATAAATTAAAAAATCCATTTACTTTTTATTAATTTACTAAAAGTGACTTACAGTGGGCTCCAGGACTGGAAGGAGAGACAAGGACAAGGTGGGAAAGTGATTTGTCCTTTGGGGTCAAATCACAGGCAATTTGGTGAGCTGGGAAAGCCTTGCTAACATAATAAAAGAGTACAGCACGATACTTTGTACATAAAAGAGTTTAAAAATCTGCTGCTTTCCTCTGTTCAAAGGCTAGCAGGATTCTGATGAAAAAACAGCCAATGCAATTCTGCTCAGAATTCAGATGAATGCTACTGTTCTCTCCAGCTAGTACATGAATCCATAGGGGGAACTAGCCAACACGAGTACTGACAAATCACTGTAATCCCTTTCACATAGGAGGTGTGTGCCAGACCTTCAGCTTGGAGTGCTTCGAAGCACACCAGGAAATGGCTGAGCATTTGAAGTGCACGAGCAATCTACGAAAGATTCATTATCATCCTGCTGATAATTCTCCAGGCAGTTTCAGTGACTGGAAGTGTCAGGCGTAATTGTGTGCACATACAGTTTACTGTCATCCGTTCATACAACACATTGATTAAACTGTTCTAGTGTTTTGAGTCACTGACCCTTTTTGTCTGAGCCATTTATTTTGTTGTAAGAGAAGAAAATAACACAAGATAAGGTTTGTTCCAAATTATTTAGTATTTAGCATACAAGCTTAATGCTAATGTTCTGGCAGGGTGCACAGAAGGATATGCTGAGTGAAGTAGCAAGGAAGGCCAAACTCATGAAGTCTGCTGCTTCTGATCTCAGTGTGCCCTTGGGGGGCACCACTTTCAATGGAAGTAATGACGAGCAAGGTAAATAAGCACAAGACATGGGTGCCCCACATGGTATATAACAATTAAGGATCATTTGAAGTGTGGTTCAATCCTGACCACATCTACCGAACACATGTCTGGGTTTTTAAAATGTATGTGGAAATTCAGATTGTATTAACAGGATTTTAAATAATACTGTATTCGGTTTATCCAGTGATGCAATACCATATACTGTTATAAACTGTTATGAGCTATGGCTACCGAAAATGTTGAATGATATGTTGAATGATACCCAGGAATGATCCCAAATATTATTCCTATTACTGTTGGCTAATCCTGTAAAACATCATGCTACAGTATTTAATCACATATAGTCCTTAATCATTTCTTAGAGGTGCAGAAATAATAACATATTATGGGGCAGATGTACTAAGATGGGCCAGTCGCAGTGCAAACATACCCAGTTTGCATTTTCGCTACAACAATTCGCAAAGTGCACATTTTATCGTAGATACTAAGAAAAAATATGTTAATGAAGAGAGCCGCAATATACTAATTTATATATTATTTGCGTCATCTTAGCGAGATCTCTAGAGAGAGTTTGACATTTTTTCAAATAAAATAGCGGGAGTTGAGTTATGGTTTGCTGCAGCAGAGGGTGCCTGAAGGATAACGTCTATGCATGCAAGGATGCAAGAATCAAAATAACATTGTTTTTGTTAAATGTAAATGTCATCTGTACAATGCATTCTCTTCAGTCTTCATTTGACCTATTTTAATACTTACCTATTTTAATATATATATAAAATGAAAGGCAATTTAATCCCATCAGATTCTATAGTGGGGCCCCAACCCCAAAAAGCTTTTCATAATCATACAGTATCCCCTCGCTAAACCGGACATATTTGTCCGGCATAAGACAATAAAAACTCACACACATACAGTACATTTACAGTTCTCAATGTATTTTAAATATAAATCATTGCACTGAAATAACAGTAATGTGTTTTGGGTACACTGCACATTACATAATAATATAAATCTGTACAGTACACTTATACAGTATACAGTACAGTAGTAAAATCAAATGAATACCTAGCGCACTTTCTTTGTACTTTAGTCTACTGGTAAAACAAAATAAATAATGCTGCTGCATTGTACACATTGGTGTACAATGCGAATAAAAGATTATTTTAAATTGAAATTAAATGATTCTAGGGTTTTTTTAAATTTTATTTTAATTATTATTATGTTTAACTTGGTCTACTTAGTAGCCTAGACAGTTAATACACAATAGATCATGGTCCTATACAGATGCTTAGAATGAGCTGGAGGGTTTAGTGGCACATGTGTGCAGTCTATTGCTCCCAACACGCTGGGAAAACCAGAAATGTCATAGAAATTTGTTGTCAAGGCTTGTAAGTACACCCTGACTTGAAAATTAGGTACTTGGGTGTTCGTCTCAAAAATGCATTGAGCACAACTGGCAACACACGAAAAAAAGCAGACTGAGAAATGACAGCAACAATTGCGACTGTTTAAAACATGCTTTCAAAAGTTCTTAACAAATTGATGCAATTGTAAGTGTCACAATTGCCTGCAGCTTTAGTACATCTCCTTACAGTATTTTTGATCCCTCATTTGCATCTCCACCCTGTTTTTGCAAATTTCTGCAGGAACGCCCAGAATTACAAATTCATTTAAGGCTAAAGCGCAAATAAGAACTGCAGCTGCAAATCATTCGTTAAAATGATGCTGACAGCGCTGCGTTTGTTTAGTACATTTCACACTACACTTCTGACTGGTTGGCAATGGTTGCAACAGACGCAACACTTTAGTACACTGTAGAACATATAGCTCTGGATTACAATACATAATACATTCTGTACAATGTTTTGCAATTAACTCCTTCTCTGTCATGATGTCATTTGACCTTGTATTATTTTCTGTCTTAACAATTATTTAATGGATGTTCTGTGTATTCACCAATGAGGATGTTAGGTTTCTTCTAGAGCAGTCAGTGAGAGATGTAGGAACCAAGGATACTGTGCAAAACATTTTGATCTTCAGGATCTTCAGGACTTCATTTCATTGGGTGAAGGCAGAATACGATGAATCACCAAATTAAAATGGATTTATGTTTAATATAATGTATATGCATGCATATAATGATAAAGACATACTGTGTATATGTGACATGGTTGGTGTTGCCAAGCTTGAACAGGAGAACGTGTCGGAGCAAGAGTGTGGAGGAGTGTGCTGTAGTAGGAGATGGAGTTCAGTGAAGGCATTGCCAAACTTGAACAGGAGAGCGTGTCGGAGCAAGAGTGTGGAGGAGTGTGCTGTAGAAGGAGACGGAGTTCAGTGAAGGCATTGCCAAGCTTGAACAGGAGAGCGTGTCGGAGCGAGAGTGTGGAGGAGTGTGCTGTAGAAGGAGATGGAGTTCAGTGAAGGCATTGCCAAGCTTGAACAGGACAGCGTGTCGGAGCGAGAGTGTGGAGGAGTGTGCTGTAGAAGGAGATGGAGTTCAGTGACAGCATTGCCAAACTTGAACAGGAGAGCGTGTCAGAGCGAGAGTGTGGAGGAGTGTGCTGTAGAAGGAGACAGAGTTCAGTGACAGCATTGCCAAGCTTGAACAGGAGAGCATGTCGTTGCCAAGTTTGAACAGAATTAAGAGAAAGAGAAAGGTTAGTTTATGCGCCGGGATAGCTGTGCTTAGGTTCTGTGTTTATTTAGAAGTGTAGATATTTTTTTCTTTAAACCTTTTGTTTCTTCCCATTTTGTTTTGTTTTGTTTTGTGAATAATAAAAGTGTGCAAAGAAGCGCTAAACTGCAGCTTTCCAGGTCTGTGTGTTTTGCTATTCCCGCCATTGACCAGCATTGATGGACTGCCACTCATGGTACTGTCACAACGCTCCCTCGGTCTGGAAGAAAGAAGGTTCTTCCACCAAGAACAAGCAGAAGAACTGTGAGGAAGGTTAATAGCAATCCGTGATTGACTGCCAAAGATATTCAAAGTGAATTGGCTGCAAGTGGGACTGGGGTTTCCATTTCAACCATAGGTCGAGTATTGCATGATGAAGGTCTCAATGGTCGCAGGCTAAGTAAAAAGTCACTCTTGGGAAAACATCACAAGGACAATCGCTTAAAGTTTGCAAAACAGCATTGGAATGATGGATATGAGTTCTGGTCAAAGGCTTTGTGGAGTGATGAAACAAAAAAAATTGTCACACTGATAGTCATTACGTTTGGAGAAAGTCTGGTTCAGCGTACAAAGAAAAGAACACCATACCTACTGTCAAGCATGGAGGTGGTAATATCCTTCTATGGTGCTGTTTTCCTCTAATGGCACAGGATATTTAGTTCCAATACATGGTAAAATGGATTCCATAGCATACCAAAAGATATTGGGCAATCATCTGAAACCCTCCACTACAAAACTCGGTTTAAAGTGCAACTGGACATTCCAACACAACAAAGATCCAAAGCACACATCAAAATCTACTTCAGAATGGTTAAAGAAGAATACAATCAAGGTTCTGGAATGGCCTAGTCAAAGTCCCAGTCTAAATCCAATTGAGAATCTTTGGTATGAGTCAAGCCGGCTGTGCATAAGAGAAGTCGAATTTGAATGAACTGGAACAATTTTGAGTTGAATAATGGTCAAAAATCACTAAAGAATCATGCCAAAAGCTCATTGATAAATATCCTAATAAAAGATGTTATTATTGCTAAATGTGCCTCAACTATATATTAATTGCATTTTCCTTGGCAGGGTATGAATACTTTAGCATTTTTTGAGTTTTGTAAAACAAATCTATTTCTTGTAACTTTTTACCTCATCCACAAAAGCAAAACTTTTGCTTCAAAAGATTTTTCCTATAATTATTTGTTTTTGAGAAGTTTCTAGAAATTATAAATTTCCATTGGGGTATGTATACTTTTGACTACAACTGTGTGTGTGTGTGTGTCTCTCTCTCTCTCTCTCTCTCTCTCTCTCTCTCTCTCTCTCTCTCTCTCTCTCTCTCTATATATATATATATATATATACTGTATATAAAAGTCAATAGTAATTTTAGTTAATGTCTTCATCAGTGTTCTAACTAAATTTTTTGAAGAGAATAAGTACATCTATGATAACAAAAATCACCAAAATAAGTAAGGATATCACCATGAAAAAACAGCATTAGCTTGAAACTCTAACTGCCATGCTGAAGATATTGCCACATAGAAAAGTAACATTGTAAATTTGGTTCTCCATTTGGTAATTGTATCAGATCCAAAGATAAACTCATGGATTCGTTGAGTCAAAATACAGCATGAATCTTCTTACTCCAGATTATCATCTAGGATTTACAAGCAGAGCCAAACAGCTGGAACTGATATTGTAATCCTCTAGTTACAGTCTACATAGCTATAGATAAGAGCATGCAATTGAGGAGGATCCAGGGAACAAAAGTACTGAACCATGTGTTCAACAAAGAGTTAAAGTTTGTGAGGACCATATACTGTACCTTTTCCAATGGGCATTAAAACTGGATAGTGCATTAGTTCAGTTGAAATAAATTGTTTCTTCGTATGAGTGTAAGACACACAGAAAACATAACAGTTCTGTGTGAATCCCTCTTTGGTTCTGTCTTTGGCGATTATTTTTCCATTACTTGGTGCATTTTTTATGGTCCCCCACACACACAGTTTTTGTTAAGATTTCATAGCATACATCATCACACTATCCAATTGACCTAAATCCATTACTATGGTCTAGCTAGCTTGACTGAGCACCCCCACTGGTGGCATTCGAGGGGGAGTGGCGTACAATTGCTAATTTAGTAAACTTAATTGCAGACACGCAAAAACAACATACTTAAATCCTGGTAAATATAAAATAAATAACAAATGTGTCTCTAATTACTGTGTATTTACTAGTAGTTACTTAGTAAATACATGTGTACTTACAGATAATTACAATGTTCGTATGCATAGTTACAATGCACTTAACACATTAAGTGCATTGTAACATGGATAATAACACTAATTATTTGAGACACTTCATGTAAAGTGTTACCAATCCTTGATATAGTTATTTTTTAAACTGGTGGAATAAGCTATAGTAGAATGAGCTGTAGTTGCATACCAAACGTGAGCAGAGGTGTTGAGATGGTCCACCCAGCTGTCTTCTAAATGATTACTGTCATGTATTTACAGCCATGCACCTTGTGAGGGTGCCATGGTGAATCCTTTTAAACATATTTCATGTAATAGAATGAAACCAGACTCAACAACAAAATAAAGGACTGCAAAGGAAAGTAGGGTTTTTAAATAAAAAAAGGATCAATAACCAATCTAAGAAAAAAAATGATTCAGTTTCAACTTGATCAGAGGTTATTATAAAGTAGGTCACATATAATGAAAGGCCCTTCAAAAATGGGACCACCAAGGGATGGAATTCAAAGTACAAACTATTAAAATGGCCGTCAAATTTCAAGTCAAAAGCTTCACAGAAGCGTGTTCAAGAAAAGGAAACCATGTCAAGATCCAGCGGGACATATTTAAGAAGGTGTTCTTGCCATGGTGACTTCTGATTGTTGGGGATACCTTTATAACCTTTATTGAAGGTATTTAATTAATTGATATTACCTAAACAGCAAATCTGGACTTAAAAAGAGCAAGATATCCAAATACTATGAGGCTCTTAACATTTGTAGCTTTTATCACTAAATTGACTTCACTTTGTGTTTCACACCATCTTGTATACCTTCTTGACCATTCCAATAGGTTATTTCAAACTGAATGTCCTTTATCTAAAATGAGACAACTAGAAAAAGAAGCCCTGAAAGAAAGCTAAAACACATTGTGATAAATGCTACCAAATGTGTTCCAATAGAACACATTCGGTGTTCCAATAGAACACATTCAGTGTTCCAAAAAAGGATAGCTTCAGCAGATAGGGAACTATTAAACTAAGATCATGATAGAGGAACCAGAAGTCTTGAGATTAAGGTGATTGTACCTAGCAATATGCGCCTGGGGTGGAGGGCACCAAGCAGGCGTAAATTACTCCGTCACAACAGCTTACGTCGTTGTTACTACTTCCAACTTAAGCCCGACTTAAAAGTAAATTCCACACCAAGTGCACCAAAGCAAAATCATCCCTGGCATAGTAACAACTGCGTTGCAACCAAGGCGCAGCAGAGAAGGGAAATAGCCATTTCCCTGGTTGGCCTTGCCTTCGCATACTATAAGCAAAAATGTCAAGAAAAAAAAAAACTTTACAGATCACGAAATATGCACACTGCTGCTTCTATATAAAGAGAACAAGGACATTCTTAATTCTAAGCTTAACACGACAGTAATATTTAGTCAGAAGAAGGCAGCATTCCTTTGGTTCATATATTGAAGGTCATCCTGTATTTCATCTATAAGTGGAAGGAGATTCTGTCTTGGTAATCGATAGCGCTGATAGAGCTCAAGATCAAACAATCCAATGGATTAAGTCTGTCCCATATGCTTCTTTCTCGATGCATGCACAGCGGTACTGTAAATCAGGGGGTTTAAACCTTTTTTTGAAACTGTACACTTTCTGTCGGGAGGTTTCAGCTAAAGTACCCTTTACAATTCTCTCTCACTGAATGGTACACAGTTGCAATGAAAGGCAGAATAATCTGGTTAACACATTTCTTTTTTCTTCCATTTATTTAATGTATAATTTTACACAGCAGTCTGGGACTGGCAAATTGCTGTGACAGAAAACCAAACAGTAGGCTTCATTCTTAAAACTTAATTACATGTCTTTGGATGCAAAGAATTAAAAGATAGTATTTAGGAATCTTTGGAAAGACTCATATTCGCTTTCCATTGGGAAAAGTCATTACAAATAATACAAAATAGTCTGTAAATGTTTATCACGTTACTATTTACTTCCCACCTATGCATAATTACGTGTGCCGTTTAAAATGTTTACAGAATCAAAAACATTAACCTCAAGGTAAAACTATAATTACTAACTAAATACAAAGGGACTTTGTATAACTTTGTCACTTTGCACTTTCTGACTTTTGTGTTTTCCTTTGTTTTTCTATTGCAAGTAAGAAATGTATCAAACAATGAACCCATATTCAACCAGCCACTATTACTGTTAATAAAATGCAGCCGCGGTAGTAAACAAAAACCGTCAAAGTATGAGTATTGTGATGACTGTTTATGTTTGCAGGAGCATTTATACTGCTAAACAATGCAGAAACACTGTGCTTAACTGATACGACAAGCTGAAAACAAGCAAAGATCATGAGCAGCACAGAGCGCTCTCAAGGCACAATCGCCAGACGCCTGCTTCACCTATATATCAGAGTGGAAACCCACGCGATCGAAATCGCGCATGCGTACAGGTGGAAAATGTGGACGTGATAGATTGTGGCCCAAATTCATAAAGGGGAAAAACCGACCGCAAAAAGCCACGTAATGTGCGTGTTCAGTACGGCCGCACTCAGCGTCAAAATAACGACCTATTTTAAAAAACGAATTAGATGAAGCAGGCGATTCCGCAATCAAACAATTTAAATACCCCTCACCGCAATTAGCGGTGGAGAATTACACACCTCTCACAATAAATAGCGGGTTTGGGTCAACCCTGCGTGTGTAGGCTACTCATTCCAAAAGAAAATGAATGGCACACAAAGACCTCAGCCTGGTACTAGCCATGGTGATGAGGATGCTCAGAAGTAAAAACTGAAATTTACCAATATGGAAGTGGAGATTTCGGTACAAGCAGTACTTGTAACACATATAAGCTCGAAATACATCACCAAAACAAAGGAATACAATATGGAATGAGTGGTGGCTTCTTAATAAACAAATGTCCCACTTACGACGCATCATCCAGTTACTGTGCTTCGCATATTAGTTCAACTTCTTATTTCGTATAGAATAATTCCAGGTGGATAGGTTTTTCAAACTTCAGAAACAATACGTTTTATTTACTTACATCCATGGCAGTCAAACGGGTGGAAAATCCTTCCATTGTACAGCAATATGTTCAACAACCACAACTCCATACGGCTTCATACAAAAGGTCTTCAGTTTAACTACGACTTATATCTTCTTAAATTCTTATGCAGTTACAACTCTCCTATTTCTTATGTTTGTCTGTATTTCTGTCTCTACGTATGATTTTAAAGCATAACTGCATGGTCTATAATATAGCTACATTATGTGCCTACAACCACCTGTACTGCATTTGCTCTAGCTACAAACTAACTGCGTCATTTGTCCCTCTGTCCTTTTTTTTTTTTTTACTGATTTCTTTCAAACTCGAATTTAACAATACTGCCAGAACCAGTATTACAAAAAATACATTCTGTAGGCATTACTAAATTAATGGTGGAGGATGAGCCCTCATTGTATTACATGTATATCAGACTTTTTCTTTAGTGTGATTGTCTTATCGTTCCATCTTTTCTTAATCTCCTTCACCGTTCTTATAATAATGCCTACATTCTAGAAGTAAAGGCTCTCTTTAGAATCTTGCTTTGCCACTGTGGGGAGACCTTTTTAGGTGCTTCTAAGAACCTTTTTTTTACATGGATTCTATATTATCTATTTGCAGACTTTCTGTTTTGTCATGTAAGCTATGAAACATGTATTGAAAATTAGAGGTATTATAAACCTCGGTATTATAATCCTCAATTTACAAACTGACTTGATCAGAAAAATTAGCTCTTCGCAAAATGTTATTAAATGTTTCTTTGTCCTTGAAAACGATGTCTCTTTCTTGCTGCAGACAAGTTTCCCACATCACCTTGCCTTTTATATAGACTATTGTCTGACTGCGGCAAATTAACGTCTGTTTTTCAGAGTTCTTAAAATAATCAAGCAAATACGAGGCCCGCAATTACTGGCAGCTTTAATAAATTAGACGGAATATTTAATAGACCTAATTTGCAAAATCCCCTCCCAATTATATAAACATATACAGAATTATATATGCATCAAGGGCTAAAGCGCACAGAAACATTGCCCCCTCAAATCACATCTTAATTGCGTGTTTATGCCATTTTGTGTGTTTTATAAATACCATCCAAGAATTCAGACATCTCAGCGCCTGTTTTACGGTCATAAAACATGCGCAATCATTTTATAAATCTGGCCCTCTGTGTTTTGTTTTTTTTCTTTAGCGGTTCACTTTGAGCTGCTAAACAAAGATTCAATAAGTATACACCGTGGTTTAGAGAATAGTATAATACCGCTAAAAAAATTCAAGATCATTATTTTCTCTTACTTTCATTTTTATTTGTGCATTTCTGAGTTGCCCTGTGTACCCCCATGACCCTTAGAAGTACCCCCAGTTGAAAACCCCTGCTCTAAATCATTAAACCAGTATTCCACCCATCTTTGGCTTTTGCTAAACTAAATGTTATTTTACAATATTCAAAGCTGATTTGCTTTTAAATGTAACTTTCTGCCTCTATCCCCCATGTTATTTGCCTGTCTACGCCTACACCTACCTCCTAGTAGGCGTACGGTTACGACCTCTTTATGACCTGAATAAGTATTACGCCTGCTTGGTGCACCCTGCCCCTGGTGCCTGACACATCGGGTATATACAGTACCCTTATTGTCACATAGATTGAAATGTGTGCTATAACATTTACTGCATTCAAAATTGCTACACTGTTAGCTACAATTACTTTAAGAGCTCGGCTCTTGCAAAGAAACTAACACATTTTTTTTACATACATTAATTCTTGTAATCTATATCTATGTACCAGGATTGAACTTTTAGAACATTTTAAACAGATTTGAAACTTTTGTTTGGGCGAAGATTCAGCCACTAGCACCCTTCATTCTCTCCCTGCCTACTGTACTCCGTTACATTTGCTTGAGCACCATGGAGTTTTTTTTTCTTTTTTATATACTGCAGCTGATGAAATATGAAATCATCACTGCAACTTCAACCTTTACTTCCCCTGCCTCATCAGCTGAGCTTCAATCCAACATTATACTACAGCAGGAACCATCTGATTACCATACTCATTCAAATGGGTGGCCTGATACCCTGCAGGAATTTAAAATGTGCTTGTATGACATCTTCAGCCTCATTACACAGACTGATATGTCTGCTAACCTTGTATTTCACCTCTGAATAGTTAGCTTTGTTCCAGCTCCTCATTGATTTCTGCACAGCCTAAATGCTCATAAACAATTAAAGAAAACTGTAAATAATTACTCATTTCTTTCACCCGGTAAAGCTATCGATTCTCGCTCTGTTCCTCAACACATGAGCAAGTACTTCAGCTTCCAGGCAAATTAATTAAACAGAATTAAAACTTAATAAAACTAAATGTATTACTTTGATATTTGAAACCATACAGGTTAATTCCAGCCCCCATCAGTAGCTTTCAGAAAATTAAACTACTTGGTGTAGAAGCATCTCCACAAACTCATGCATCTCCTAAATGCTATGATTTCTGTTACAGTCGATGAAGGACTGGCCTGCTCCAAGGTTAAACAAGCTTCATGAATGTGGAACACTACAATATTCATTATATTCCTTGACATTGTATGTTAAAATGTTCTCTAAGTGGCCAGCTGTTAGGTTGGAACTCACTGTTTCTAGGTGTCATCATATTGGATATATGTCACAAGCAAAAAGTCCAGCTGCAAGTTTTATTGATAAATCCATTGAGTTGACATTAATACAATCTCTCGGTAGGTTTAGTCAGAAAAAAAAAACACAAAACATGTTTTTTTTTAATTTATTTTATGGGAATTGTTTTTCTGGAGTGTGTAAATTAAAGCAAGACATGATAAAAAAAATGCAATCTGCAAATTCTCACAATCACAGTCACACATAGAAACAAATACAAAACATACTGTAGAAAATATGTTAATAAAACAAGTTTTTGAAGAAAAAATTGAAGAATTGATTTGACAGCAAAACCAAAAGTAAACATACAGTAAGATTTAGATTTTAGAGTTGTTTATATTCCTTAAAAGTATACACCACGTCCTGGGTGTGCCAAGTTGCAGGGATAATCACATTGGGCCAGGCAGCAGTCAAGCTCCTGGGTGCAAAGAGGTGATTGGCTTTGTGCAGGGATCCGAGGCCCACACTGACCTTCAGTTCTCCAGAGCTGTTGTGGGGAGTTGCTGAAGGAACACAGAGATGATTTTGCATAGGGCAGTGTTATGTTAGTAAATTACACTCAACATGATTTTAATATTAATGCTGTGCTAAGCAGATAAAGCATCATAACATCCACTTGTAATTATACAGTTCTTTTTCATGCACCATTTATTTTATGCTGAGCTTTATGCTTTTGGTTTCTGTTGAGTTTTGTGATTAATGTCTCTTTAAATCAGGAATGATAAATATGAATTACACTTGCTAATTAGACAAATTCTGTTATAAACCAGACGAGGGATTGCCACAACAAGTGAGATCTATTGTTTGTTAAATATGTTATGAGAAGAATACATCTCTTTACAGACTTCCGAGTGACAGCAACAGGATGGCAGCTATCTTCAGCAATCAGTTTTACAATTAATGTGGCAGTCAAGGTCATTCTGTAAACTTTACAGACTGTTAGTTTGCTTGCTCTTTCAAGTCCCAATTTGTCTCAATATATATTTTTATGTGCTACAGATGAAAACTTTGTTCTGTACATTTCTTCTGTCCATATATAATATTGTTCTTCCTCATCGCACTACAGTGGACACAACTGGTCAAACTTATAAAAGTTTACCAAGGTAATTTTTCACAGCAATAGTTGGACAACTACTGAACCTGAGTCTGTCTCCACTCAATTTCCAAATATGCCCTTTGGTCCTGGACATGTTGCACTTGAAAAAGTGACTAGAAGTAATTTTGGTTGACTCATTTTAGGATTTCAAAGACTTTGATTAATTCTCCCCTAACCCTTTTTGTTAGGCAAAACCGGTTCAGCTCCCTGAACATATCCAATTGCCACTTTTCTGCACAATTGCATATCCCTTGGATTTCTGAATGCTGTCCACATCCCTTGGATTTCTGGCCACTCTCTCCAGAATTGTATCCCCTGCAAATATTTCCTAATTATCCTCTTGCTGAGGTCATTTATGTTGATAAGAAAAGAAAGGATTCCTGATGCAATCTACTACATGAACTGAACTAGAAGTTACTCCCCTTACAAGTGTTCATCCTGGTTCTCTTTTGGTTTGTGTGACTGTATTGCAATCCAGCTCATTCTAAAATCCCCATACAGGTAATGCAAATGTCTCTGTCCTTTTCCCTAAAGAAACGGTATACTTTTTAGTTTATTACAGGAACCACTATTCATATCCCTTCATACTTCACCACAGTAGGTTACATGGTCAAGTGCACAATAATAGCTCTTAAACTTTCAATAATTGTGAAAGAGCATTCATATAGAGCTAATCTTTTTTTTTCCATTAATGTAAATGAGCTACGGTTTTATGGTCTGTTACCAGAGGGCATCCAATGATATTTTAGCACTCAACATTTGACCGTAGAAATTGTATTGCTTGCACAGTGAGAAGGAGGACTAGCTAATTGAGCTACTTAATAACATTGGTTCCTTACATATTTAATCTAGCATGTCATTTTAGTCAAATCAAGTAATTCAGACAATTTTTTCAGCTATGCTCTACAAGAAGGGTAAAATATTTCCAAAATGATGTAATATTAGGCTTATGTTACTGTGATCTGGGCTCCAATGTGTATGATTTCTCAGAACCCTTCAAGAGATGTTGATTTGTTAATTGTCTCCTTTGTAGAACACAGCTTGAATCTAAAATTGTACTAGAGTGCTAGAATCCTAGCAGTGAATGTAACTTTAATAACACCATGTGTTTGAAATATCTTTTCATGTGGATTAACAGTTTTTTCTCATGCATAACACCATAAACTGAATTATAAATTGTAAGGTAAAACATTTATGAAACTTTAATATCTGATTTAACACTGATCAATTATAATATTTTCTTAACTAACATACCCCTATACAAGTTTACCATAGTAAAAGCTGAGCAAAGTGCAAGAAAGCTTTGTAAAAGCAAGGTAAAGAACTGTCAAGAACAGAGAGGTACGATAGAGTGAATTTAAATTAAAATGGTAAATGCATTGTATTGTAGCAATCTGGGTACTGTAATTCCTGCTGTTTGTACTGTAATTCACGCTGTTTGTACTGTAATTCCTGCTGTTTGTACTTTAATTCCTGCTGTTTGTACTGTAATTCCTGCTTTTTGTACTCTAATTCCTGCTGTTTGTACTCTAATTCCTGTTTGTACTGTAATTCCTGCTGTTTGTACTGTAATTCCTGCTGTTTGTACTGTAATTCCCGCTGTTTGTACTGTAATTCCTGCTGTTTGTACTGTAATTCCTGCTGTTTGTACTGTATGTGTTTAAGTGCTGTGTGTTTATTCCCTCCCTGCTCTCTATATGTGTTTATGTGCTGTGTGTTTATTCCTTCCTTGCTCTCTATATGTGTTTATGTGCTGTGTGTTTATTCCCTGCTCTCTATATGTGTTTATGTGCTGTGTGTTTATTCCCTCCCTGCTCTGTCTATATGTGTTTATGTGCTGTGTGTTTATTCCCTCCCTGCTCTGTCTATATGTGTTTATGTGCTGTGTGTTTATTCCCTCCCTGCTCTGTCTATATGTGTTTATGTGCTGTGTGTTTATTCCCTGCTCTGTCTATATGTGTTTATGTGCTGTGTGTTTATTCCTCCTGCTCTGTCTATATGTGTTTATGTGCTGTGTGTTTATTCCTCCTGCTCTGTCTATATGTGTTTATGTGCTGTGTGTTTATTCCCTGCTCTGTCTATATGTGTTTATGTGCTGTGTGTTTATTCCCTCCTGCTCTGTCTATATGTGTTTATGTGCTGTGTGTTTATTCCTCCCTGCTCTGTCTATATGTGTTTATGTGCTGTGTGTTTATTCCTTCCTTGCTCTGTCTATATGTGTTTATGTGCTGTGTGTTTATTCCTCCCTGCTCTCTATATGTGTTTATGTGCTGTGTGTTTATTCCTCCTGCTCTGTCTATATGTGTTTATGTGCTGTGTGTTTATTCCCTCCTGCTCTCTATATGTGTTTATGTGCTGTGTGTTTATTCCCTGCTCTGTCTATATGTGTTTATGTGCTGTGTGTTTATTCCCTCCTGCTCTGTCTATATGTGTTTATGTGCTGTGTGTTTATTCCCTCCTGCTCTGTCTATATGTGTTTATGTGCTGTGTGTTTATTCCTCCTGCTCTGTCTATATGTGTTTATGTGCTGTGTGTTTATTCCCCTGCTCTGTCTATATGTGTTTATGTGCTGTGTGTTTATTCCTCCTGCTCTGTCTATATGTGTTTATGTGCTGTGTGTTTATTCCTCCTGCTCTGTCTATATGTGTTTATGTGCTGTGTGTTTATTCCCTCCCTGCTCTGTCTATATGTGTTTATGTGCTGTGTGTTTATTCCCTCCCTGCTCTGTCTATATGTGTTTATGTGCTGTGTGTTTATTCCCTGCTCTGTCTATATGTGTTTATGTGCTGTGTGTTTATTCCCTCCCTGCTCTCTATATGTGTTTATGTGCTGTGTGTTTATTCCCTCCCTGCTCTCTATATGTGTTTATGTGCTGTGTGTTTATTCCCTCCCTGCTCTCTATATGTGTTTATGTGCTGTGTGTTTATTCCCTCCCTGCTCTCTATATGTGTTTATGTGCTGTGTGTTTATTCCCTGCTCTCTATATGTGTTTATGTGCTGTGTGTTTATTCCCTCCCTGCTCTCTATATGTGTTTATGTGCTGTGTGTTTATTCCCTCCCTGCTCTGTCTATATGTGTTTATGTGCTGTGTGTTTATTCCCTGCTCTCTATATGTGTTTATGTGCTGTGTGTTTATTCCTCCCTGCTCTGTCTATATGTGTTTATGTGCTGTGTGTTTATTCCTCCCTGCTCTGTCTATATGTGTTTATGTGCTGTGTGTTTATTCCCTCCTGCTCTGTCTATATGTGTTTATGTGCTGTGTGTTTATTCCCTCCCTGCTCTGTCTATATGTGTTTATGTGCTGTGTGTTTATTCCTCCCTGCTCTCTATATGTGTTTATGTGCTGTGTGTTTATTCCTCCTGCTCTCTATATGTGTTTATGTGCTGTGTGTTTATTCCCTCCTGCTCTGTCTATATGTGTTTATGTGCTGTGTGTTTATTCCTCCTGCTCTGTCTATATGTGTTTATGTGCTGTGTGTTTATTCCCTCCCTGCTCTGTCTATATGTGTTTATGTGCTGTGTGTTTATTCCCTGCTCTGTCTATATGTGTTTATGTGCTGTGTGTTTATTCCCTGCTCTCTATATGTGTTTATGTGCTGTGTGTTTATTCCCTCCCTGCTCTGTCTATATGTGTTTATGTGCTGTGTGTTTATTCCCTCCCTGCTCTGTCTATATGTGTTTATGTGCTGTGTGTTTATTCCCTCCCTGCTCTCTATATGTGTTTATGTGCTGTGTGTTTATTCCCTCCCTGCTCTGTCTATATGTGTTTATGTGCTGTGTGTTTATTCCCTCCCTGCTCTCTATATGTGTTTATGTGCTGTGTGTTTATTCCTTCCCTGCTCTGTCTATATGTGTTTATGTGCTGTGTGTTTATTCCCTGCTCTGTCTATATGTGTTTATGTGCTGTGTGTTTATTCCTCCCTGCTCTGTCTATATGTGTTTATGTGCTGTGTGTTTATTCCCTCCCTGCTCTGTCTATATGTGTTTATGTGCTGTGTGTTTATTCCCTCCCTGCTCTGTCTATATGTGTTTATGTGCTGTGTGTTTATTCCTCCTGCTCTGTCTATATGTGTTTATGTGCTGTGTGTTTATTCCTCCCTGCTCTGTCTATATGTGTTTATGTGCTGTGTGTTTATTCCTCCCTGCTCTGTCTATATGTGTTTATGTGCTGTGTGTTTATTCCCTCCCTGCTCTGTCTATATGTGTTTATGTGCTGTGTGTTTATTCCCTCCCTGCTCTCTATATGTGTTTATGTGCTGTGTGTTTATTCCCTGCTCTCTATATGTGTTTATGTGCTGTGTGTTTATTCCCTCCCTGCTCTCTATATGTGTTTATGTGCTGTGTGTTTATTCCCTCCCTGCTCTGTCTATATGTGTTTATGTGCTGTGTGTTTATTCCCTCCCTGCTCTGTCTATATGTGTTTATGTGCTGTGTGTTTATTCCCTCCCTGCTCTGTCTATATGTGTTTATGTGCTGTGTGTTTATTCCCTCCCTGCTCTGTCTATATGTGTTTATGTGCTGTGTGTTTATTCCCTCCCTGCTCTCTATATGTGTTTATGTGCTGTGTGTTTATTCCCTGCTCTGTCTATATGTGTTTATGTGCTGTGTGTTTATTCCTTCCTTGCTCTCTATATGTGTTTATGTGCTGTGTGTTTATTCCCTCCTGCTCTCTATATGTGTTTATGTGCTGTGTGTTTATTCCCTGCTCTGTCTATATGTGTTTATGTGCTGTGTGTTTATTCCTCCTGCTCTCTATATGTGTTTATGTGCTGTGTGTTTATTCCTCCCTGCTCTGTCTATATGTGTTTATGTGCTGTGTGTTTATTCCTCCCTGCTCTGTCTATATGTGTTTATGTGCTGTGTGTTTATTCCTCCTGCTCTGTCTATATGTGTTTATGTGCTGTGTGTTTATTCCTCCCTGCTCTGTCTATATGTGTTTATGTGCTGTGTGTTTATTCCCTGCTCTCTATATGTGTTTATGTGCTGTGTGTTTATTCCCTCCCTGCTCTGTCTATATGTGTTTATGTGCTGTGTGTTTATTCCCTCCCTGCTCTCTATATGTGTTTATGTGCTGTGTGTTTATTCCTCCTGCTCTGTCTATATGTGTTTATGTGCTGTGTGTTTATTCCTCCCTGCTCTGTCTATATGTGTTTATGTGCTGTGTGTTTATTCCTCCCTGCTCTGTCTATATGTGTTTATGTGCTGTGTGTTTATTCCTCCCTGCTCTGTCTATATGTGTTTATGTGCTGTGTGTTTATTCCCTCCCTGCTCTCTATATGTGTTTATGTGCTGTGTGTTTATTCCTCCCTGCTCTGTCTATATGTGTTTATGTGCTGTGTGTTTATTCCTCCCTGCTCTGTCTATATGTGTTTATGTGCTGTGTGTTTATTCCCTCCCTGCTCTGTCTATATGTGTTTATGTGCTGTGTGTTTATTCCTCCCTGCTCTGTCTATATGTGTTTATGTGCTGTGTGTTTATTCCTCCCTGCTCTGTCTATATGTGTTTATGTGCTGTGTGTTTATTCCCTCCCTGCTCTGTCTATATGTGTTTATGTGCTGTGTGTTTATTCCCTCCTGCTCTGTCTATATGTGTTTATGTGCTGTGTGTTTATTCCCTCCCTGCTCTGTCTATATGTGTTTATGTGCTGTGTGTTTATTCCTCCTGCTCTGTCTATATGTGTTTATGTGCTGTGTGTTTATTCCCTCCTGCTCTGTCTATATGTGTTTATGTGCTGTGTGTTTATTCCCTCCTGCTCTCTATATGTGTTTATGTGCTGTGTGTTTATTCCTCCTGCTCTCTATATGTGTTTATGTGCTGTGTGTTTATTCCCTCCCTGCTCTGTCTATATGTGTTTATGTGCTGTGTGTTTATTCCCTCCCTGCTCTCTATATGTGTTTATGTGCTGTGTGTTTATTCCCTGCTCTCTATATGTGTTTATGTGCTGTGTGTTTATTCCCTCCCTGCTCTGTCTATATGTGTTTATGTGCTGTGTGTTTATTCCCTCCCTGCTCTCTATATGTGTTTATGTGCTGTGTGTTTATTCCCTCCCTGCTCTGTCTATATGTGTTTATGTGCTGTGTGTTTATTCCCTCCCTGCTCTCTATATGTGTTTATGTGCTGTGTGTTTATTCCCTCCCTGCTCTGTCTATATGTGTTTATGTGCTGTGTGTTTATTCCCTGCTCTCTATATGTGTTTATGTGCTGTGTGTTTATTCCCTCCCTGCTCTGTCTATATGTGTTTATGTGCTGTGTGTTTATTCCTCCTGCTCTGTCTATATGTGTTTATGTGCTGTGTGTTTATTCCTCCCTGCTCTGTCTATATGTGTTTATGTGCTGTGTGTTTATTCCTCCCTGCTCTCTATATGTGTTTATGTGCTGTGTGTTTATTCCTCCCTGCTCTGTCTATATGTGTTTATGTGCTGTGTGTTTATTCCTCCCTGCTCTGTCTATATGTGTTTATGTGCTGTGTGTTTATTCCTCCTGCTCTCTATATGTGTTTATGTGCTGTGTGTTTATTCCCTCCCTGCTCTCTATATGTGTTTATGTGCTGTGTGTTTATTCCTCCCTGCTCTGTCTATATGTGTTTATGTGCTGTGTGTTTATTCCTCCTGCTCTCTATATGTGTTTATGTGCTGTGTGTTTATTCCTCCTGCTCTCTATATGTGTTTATGTGCTGTGTGTTTATTCCTCCTGCTCTTCTATATGTGTTTATGTGCTGTGTGTTTATTCCTCCCTGCTCTCTATATGTGTTTATGTGCTGTGTGTTTATTCCTCCCTGCTCTGTCTATATGTGTTTATGTGCTGTGTGTTTATTCCCTCCCTGCTCTGTCTATATGTGTTTATGTGCTGTGTGTTTATTCCCTCCCTGCTCTGTCTATATGTGTTTATGTGCTGTGTGTTTATTCCCTGCTCTCTATATGTGTTTATGTGCTGTGTGTTTATTCCCTCCCTGCTCTGTCTATATGTGTTTATGTGCTGTGTGTTTATTCCCTGCTCTCTATATGTGTTTATGTGCTGTGTGTTTATTCCCTCCCTGCTCTGTCTATATGTGTTTATGTGCTGTGTGTTTATTCCCTCCCTGCTCTGTCTATATGTGTTTATGTGCTGTGTGTTTATTCCCTCCCTGCTCTGTCTATATGTGTTTATGTGCTGTGTGTTTATTCCCTGCTCTCTATATGTGTTTATGTGCTGTGTGTTTATTCCCTGCTCTGTCTATATGTGTTTATGTGCTGTGTGTTTATTCCCTCCCTGCTCTGTCTATATGTGTTTATGTGCTGTGTGTTTATTCCCTCCCTGCTCTGTCTATATGTGTTTATGTGCTGTGTGTTTATTCCCTCCCTGCTCTGTCTATATGTGTTTATGTGCTGTGTGTTTATTCCCTGCTCTCTATATGTGTTTATGTGCTGTGTGTTTATTCCCTCCCTGCTCTGTCTATATGTGTTTATGTGCTGTGTGTTTATTCCCTCCCGCTCTCTATATGTGTTTATGTGCTGTGTGTTTATTCCCTCCCTGCTCTGTCTATATGTGTTTATGTGCTGTGTGTTTATTCCCTCCCTGCTCTCTATATGTGTTTATGTGCTGTGTGTTTATTCCCTCCCTGCTCTGTCTATATGTGTTTATGTGCTGTGTGTTTATTCCTCCCTGCTCTGTCTATATGTGTTTATGTGCTGTGTGTTTATTCCTCCCTGCTCTGTCTATATGTGTTTATGTGCTGTGTGTTTATTCCTCCCTGCTCTGTCTATATGTGTTTATGTGCTGTGTGTTTATTCCTCCCTGCTCTGTCTATATGTGTTTATGTGCTGTGTGTTTATTCCCTCCCTGCTCTCTATATGTGTTTATGTGCTGTGTGTTTATTCCCTCCCTGCTCTGTCTATATGTGTTTATGTGCTGTGTGTTTATTCCCCTGCTCTCTATATGTGTTTATGTGCTGTGTGTTTATTCCTCCCTGCTCTCTATATGTGTTTATGTGCTGTGTGTTTATTCCCTCCTGCTCTCTATATGTGTTTATGTGCTGTGTGTTTATTCCCTCCCTGCTCTCTATATGTGTTTATGTGCTGTGTGTTTATTCCCTGCTCTCTATATGTGTTTATGTGCTGTGTGTTTATTCCCTGCTCTGTCTATATGTGTTTATGTGCTGTGTGTTTATTCCCTCCCTGCTCTGTCTATATGTGTTTATGTGCTGTGTGTTTATTCCCTCCCTGCTCTCTATATGTGTTTATGTGCTGTGTGTTTATTCCCTGCTCTCTATATGTGTTTATGTGCTGTGTGTTTATTCCCTCCCTGCTCTGTCTATATGTGTTTATGTGCTGTGTGTTTATTCCCTGCTCTGTCTATATGTGTTTATGTGCTGTGTGTTTATTCCCTCCCTGCTCTGTCTATATGTGTTTATGTGCTGTGTGTTTATTCCCTCCCTGCTCTGTCTATATGTGTTTATGTGCTGTGTGTTTATTCCCTCCCTGCTCTGTCTATATGTGTTTATGTGCTGTGTGTTTATTCCCTCCCTGCTCTGTCTATATGTGTTTATGTGCTGTGTGTTTATTCCCTCCCTGCTCTGTCTATATGTGTTTATGTGCTGTGTGTTTATTCCCTGCTCTCTATATGTGTTTATGTGCTGTGTGTTTATTCCCTGCTCTCTATATGTGTTTATGTGCTGTGTGTTTATTCCCTGCTCTCTATATGTGTTTATGTGCTGTGTGTTTATTCTCTCCCTGCTCTGTCTATATGTGTTTATGTGCTGTGTGTTTATTCCCTCCCTGCTCTCTATATGTGTTTATGTGCTGTGTGTTTATTCCCTCCCTGCTCTGTCTATATGTGTTTATGTGCTGTGTGTTTATTCCCTGCTCTCTATATGTGTTTATGTGCTGTGTGTTTATTCCCTCCCTGCTCTGTCTATATGTGTTTATGTGCTGTGTGTTTATTCCCTCCCTGCTCTGTCTATATGTGTTTATGTGCTGTGTGTTTATTCTCTCCCCGATGTATTCCGCCACTGCTTTGTTTACCTGTTGTGTGTGTATTCCTCTGTATAATGTAACCCACCTGCCTGTTTGTGTCTCCTTGGTCTGTGCCCATTGGTCCTAATGTGCAGCTGAGGACCAATGGGATGTGCGTGAGCTCCGGTACTCTGATCTGAATAAGGGGTTTAGTTAAATGTATAAACAGGGCTGGGCCCGTCAATCTGTGTATCCTGAGAAGTTGACAGTGGTGTGGACTCTGTGGGTCAATTGCAGCGTACCAAATTTAGTCCACTTGATGTGTATAACTAGTGAATTAAGCAGGTTTACTCTAAAGTTGGTACACTTTCTAATCCTGATTGTAGCATTAATCATCACAGGTAGATCACCTGCTAAATCAGACTAAACAAGATCCCGATTGCAGTGAACCAAATCAGATTCGTGATGATCCTGTTCAATGGATTAACTTAGTACTGTGAAGGATAAGACTAACATAGTATGCTTATCCTAAACATTTACTGCTTAACTTTTTTTTTTTTTGCAGAGATAGCTGCATTTTTCCTCAGTATATCTGAAAACTGACAGATCTGTGAGAAGAAAGTCTTGCACGATATATATAGGCCCTACATTGTATGCGTATAAATCAGTGTTTAAGTGGCTAAATAAAAGCATGAACCGAAGCAAGCATCTCTCAGTTTTCTGCCTCTTGCACAACACGCTACAGTATAATCGGGAAAAACATGGGAAAACTTCAAAATTAGCATGCAAATTTACAGTGGTCCAATAGACAGTCCAAGATTAGTGCTAATCAGAGTCTGTGAAACCTGCTGAAAGTCAACGAGACAAACATTTTGACTTGCGCCTCCATCAGTGATGAAACACTGATTGCTTTCGAAACATGAACTGGGTTATGTGTATAAATCAGTGTTTAAGTGGCCTCTTTTGGGACAATTTGCAAATTGCTTATAAATAGGCCATTTTCATCTTGGTTAAGTCATGCAGTCTGGAGCACACTTCCAGCACTGAAGTTTTTTGTTTGTATCTCGAATAGGGGCAAAAAATACCTCTCCAGTGTAACTTCCAAACAGAAACTAAAAAAATCCCTGGCAAATGGGATTATCTTCACAAGATACTGTAGATATTTTCAGAGTAATTCTTTGTACGATGTTTTAATTTATTATGTGTTAATTAAATGAAATAAAGCGTGTTAATCACTCAACACGAAACACATTCTTCATCTGAATTGTGGGATTGTAGTCCTGGGCAAGATTTAACCTCTGAGTAAACTCAACAAAGAAATATATATCCTAGGATGCACAGCGGTGGCTCTTAAGGTAGGTCTAATGAAATGTATATATGTGAGGAACCAGTTGCATTCGCCAGCTTTGCAACATATTTTCTTTATCAGTTTATGGCCTCGGTATGGCAGGACAGCAGTAAAATTCTCAGCGTCCCGGGTGAAAGGAAAATTAGCTTAAAATTGGCTTTTAAATCACTCAATGCGTAAGTTAACTGCCATTGATTGGCGAGAGAAATGCACCTTTTCTCGTGAATTAACACATTATTATTGGCTTGTTTTGTTTAATTGAATACGTGCTGACAAAAAATAAGTATCTTAAAGGGAATTACATGGACAATGCAACTATCTGCACACTCTAATGATGACTCTTTTACTGCCCCAACAGCAGAGAATGTCTGTAGAGATGCACCAGGCAACACAGATTTGTTGTCCATGCATTCCTTCAAATTTAACCCTTTGCGGTCCTTTGTCGGACTGGGTCCGACATTGCAATTATTCCCGTCAGGTCCTTTGTTGGACCCTGTCCGACATCATTTTAAAAATGCAAAAACGCAAAAGTCGTTTTTTCAACGGAAAAAGCCGAGAACACCATTCAATGGCTGAGTGGAAACGAAAGGAGCCGAGACAAGCCGATAAAAAAAAAAAAAGGCGATCTCATGAATAGTCATAGTACCCATTGGCATCAGATGGGCGGCATATGGAAACAACCTGGGAGTACAGTATCAGCGCACAGAGACTATCACGGACATTTGCAGAGCTTTTTGAGATGTTATAGCAATAAAATAATGACTTGGATTGCATTATTGAGGAGTTTGGTGATAAAACGAGTCATCAGGAGACGATTGATCGGTATGTAACGACTATTATTATTATTATTTTTATTTGGTAGCATATATGAAAGCGATAGCAAACGAAAGGGTGGGGCGGGCTGGAGATCCCTAGTGAGTGCTTTGTTGATATGCAGGGCCATTTAAACCCGCTTGACTGTGGAAAAAAATACTTTTAAACAGCGGCGTCTAAAATTAACTGCGTGAAAAAAATTAATTAGACCTGGCGAGCCTGACGCAGAATTAATAAATGGACTGCAAAGGGTTAAGATACACTTTTTGAACCAGTTTTTGCTTTTCAAAAATATTCTGTGTCTTAAATTCAACTACAGTATAGTGATGCGTGTATTAAAATCGCCAACAAAAGACATGACTACACAAACTGAGAAAAGATGTCACTGCCCAAATACACAAGCAGCAATGTGACGTACTGCCGACAAAAGACAAACCAAAACGTTACTGCCCGATCTTAAATCACCCATCACAGGGAGCCATTTTCAAAGAAGCAACATTAGCTTCCTGAGGAATTCAAAAAGAAGCTTTCACAATCTCAGCGTTTCTAACAAACAGCACCAGCTTGGAAAAACTGGAAATGCTGATCAGACCCCCGTATTTTTCGACATGCCAAGCAATACCACAGTTCACAAATTGGGAGAAACACAGGTGTGAGTAAAGAGAAGCAGCACGTACCTGTAATGCTCTGTGACAGCAGACTCCGCAAACTGCCTCCATACGCGTAATTGAGGTTATGTCTTTTTAAATGCATATTTATTCTATGTTTCAGTTTTTCCTCAAATTGAGGGTGGGGAATTCGGGAGCGTCTTAAATTTGAAGGAATATGGTACATATTTGTTTCCTTTAGCCTTAGTACTGTAAGTTGTATCACAGAAAAATCAATGGAGATTTTCAACATTTCTCTATTGCTACTGTTAGTGTGTAGCTGCTGTTGACCTTGTCGGCAGAGCTCATACACTTATAATAGATGATTCTCCCTTAATGGGATTTCCAATGGTACTAATCTGAGAAATATGACATCATTTAGCTGGCACAAAGCACTTAAAATGTACAATGAAACTTAACCCTAGAATCTTTATCATAACTACCCTGACTGTTTTTATGAAGGGTTTTTACTCAAATGTCAAACATAATGACTTCTTTTCCTATATCAGGGGATAAAAAAAACCTAATAACTTGGATGAGATATAATGATCTCCTTTATCCTGCTCAGGTGAGACTCCCCCTAAAGGCTGATTACACCAATCTCCTGTGCAATGGTGGGATGACTATACATTTTTATTCATGAGTTACAATGAGGAGTATAATAATTAAAAAAAAAAATACCAAGTAATTCTGAGTCTAATGCATGGTTAATCTCAAATATGAATCACTATTTACTGCACCAGCCCCTATTAAAGTATGCCTTGTTCTTCTACCACCTCCTCCACCTCTACAACAGTGTTCCCCTTTGGGGGTGGGGGGTATCCATCACCCCACCTTGGAGGCTTGAGCTCCAGCCTTGGCTCTCACAAGGGAGGCTCTGTCAGGGCAGAGTTGAACCCCAAGGCTAAGTCATACCTACTTGTGGCAAAGTGGTTTGTAGTGCGCAGGTCCAGTGGTGATGTGATTGTGGAACAGCAGACAAACAGCAAAGTTCACTATCCAAACAGGTTTTATTTTTATAATCCTGGTCTGGTGACCACAAAGAATAACCCAGGCAATACACCCCTATGTGTATTGCACTGGCAAACAACGGGTAGCAGTCCCGAAATAACAATACATAGGTTGCAAGTGACAAAGACAGTAAGACACACATGATCACAAGTCCAAAGTGAGTGCTATAGTGCTTGTGGTGAAATACAATTTATCGTGAACAAAGGTGCAGTGTTTTCCGGGTTTAGTGCTGGCCTGCAGCGATAGCTCCAGATGGTGTTAGCAATCTAATAATCACAAACAAGTAGAATTTAGACAAAACAAACAAACACTCCCGATAAGTTCACTCCTTTCCGGTTTCCGTGTTAACCATAACAAAGGAACAGATCACCTTGCTACGTCCCCTTATGTACTGTCAATCACGCCCCCTTGGTAAACGATTGCAACCGCTCCTCCAATCCTCGCCTGCCACGTTGCTTCCCTTCTAGGTTGATGATTTCTAGATGGTTGACGTCCACCTAACCCTGGGAATGAATTGTCAGGCCATCCAGTCCAGGGCACTCTGTTCTCTTTACACAGTAACCTCACAGGTCAGGAGGAAGATTTTTTAACCAAGATTCATTCTTTCTCTGTCACACTACTACACTACTGTCTGTCTGTCAATCTGTATTTTAAACATAATAGCAAATGAAAACCTGCATACATGCAAACACATTATTATATTCCATACTACCCCCCCAACCCCCCGAATAAATATATGTTTTACTCCAGGCACTGTTAAACAAGCACTTTCTTTTTTTATTGCTTTGATAGATGCTATTTTCATTTGCTGGACCTGACTTTATTTAATGTATATATCTCAGAACCTTCAACACTATGCTTCCTGTGATCAGCGAATGCTGTGTAGAGTGTAGCCAACTCCAATAAACTGAGATCTGGTCATGTGAGCACAATCCCTGCCAGGCAGTGCAGTGCACGAGTGCCAGAAAGAAAAATACATTTAAAAAGTATGGCGCGACAGCGAACGCCCTAGACTAGCTGTGAAAAAGGATCAATATTGGGATTTTTTTCCTTTTGCATCGTGATAGGAAATTGGTACTGTTACCAGCGTTGTAGGGGCTGTTGGCATGTATGCATCCAGACCCTGAAGTAATCCATTTTACCTGTTAAACTTTGAGTGGAATGGTCTTCCAGGACCGAGATTGGACAACCCTGCTCTGCATACACAGTAAAGCTTGAAGGTCTGTCTTTTGCTTATTCTTATTATCCTTAATATTATTAGAAGTATTAACAGTCGTAGTCGTAGTTGTAGTATTTCTATAGTCATTAATGCTACATTATGCTGCATTGCATTTACGTTAATAGATATCAACATAATGAAGGCTACTCAATCCCACTATTCCAGTTTCAAGACATTTACATGCCATTTCAACTATAGGAATGTCCTTGCGCTGTTTGTGACATACAATAGTTCTCCCATTTTAATGACCACAGCAGGTAAGGTCTGAATTTGTTTCATGTTCTGCTTGAGCAGGCCTCACCTTCAGGGAGGTTAAACAAACCGAACTCTAGCAACACCCTTCATTAAATGCTTCATTTCACTGTATTGCCTGTTTTAGATTCTGGGGATCCTTGTGAAACAAATCCTGCTGTTAGAGTTCCCTTATTACACTAATGCAAATCAAATACATGTTCATGGCAAGCAACCCCCTTCCATCTCACATAATTAGTGTTTCTCTCTCACAGTATATCTGTCACCAAGCTTGTGCCCCGAACACTTAAATTCAATACTTAACGCTAGCTTTAATTAACTGACTTTAGCCTCATTTAGCTGATATATATATATATATATATATATATATATATATATATATATATATATATATATATATATATATATATGAATGTATCAGTGATAAGAAATCCAGGCCTGTGATTGGTTAAATGCACATGAAGTGAAGTGCAATCCCCGTGCCTAAATACAATTATACATTTTAAACACTTGTGCTCATTACCCACATTATATCCCGTGTACCAACTACAATACACCAACATTAACACATGCAACATACAACATAAAACACAAAAATACACACAGTGGCGGGGCACATTGCCACAGTTGGCTACACATTACCTTATGTAAAAAATATAAATCTGTACAATAGGCCGATACAGTATACAGTACAGTAGTAAAATTGAATTACTACCTAGCGCACTTTCTTTTTACTTTAGCCTTCTGTAGGCTACCGGTAACACATTGTAAACCATGCTGCTGCATTGCACACATTGGTGTACAATGCAAATAAAATATTGAAACAATTATTTTAGCAGGGTTTTTAAAATTATTATTAGCCTAGACAATTAACACAAAATAGATCATGGTGTCGCATTGACAAGTTATGATACTTACAGGAAGACAGTCAATTCTCGTTAATACGAATTTCAAGGGACCAGCAACAATTTTGCATTATACCACTAATTAGTTTTATCATGAGTAGCCTATAAGCCAGATGTATGCTGTCAGTTTTTATTTAAGTTAGTCAGGGGTGTAGCGCTAAATTATGCACAATTTCAAACCACCTGCACATTAATAGAATAGGTGTGTTTCCTATTCCTTTACAGATGCTCAGAATGAGCTGGAGGGGTTAGCGGCACATATGTGCAGTCGATTGCCCTCCCAACACGTTGGGGAAACCAGAAATTCGTTTTCAAGGCTTGCAAGTACACCCTGCTTTTAGGGAAAAGTAGGTATTTGGGTGTTCGCCTCAAAAATGCATTGAGCATAACTGGCAACGCACAACAAAAAGCGGACTGGAAAATGCCAGCAACAGCTGCCACAGTCCCCTGAAAGGACCCAGAGGCAAGCTAATGCAATAGTTTGACCACTGCAGGGACAACATGGCTTCTCTGGGTGACAGGCTCCAGGTCATCTTTTAAATCCGACAGCAGCTCAAGAATTATGTGGCTGCCGAGCCTGTACTTGTGCTTAATTTGGTCTTCTCATCCTACAAAACACTTGTTCTTGCTGATGTCTCCTTCTTGTTGCAATCACAGCGGCCATCGTTAGGGGATAGCGTTTTTCATGCTGCCTTTTAAAACCTCAGAATGGAGCCCTGTGGAACACCACAGACAACTTCAGATAATGCTGATTTTACCTCCCCAATAGAGACGAAAATGAAACCTATCAGAAAGATAAGATTTGAACTAGGATAGGACAAGGCCAGACAGTCCTTCTGTGCTTTCAAGACAATTCAGTAGGATGGAATAGTCTACAGTATCAAAGGCAGCACTTAGAAGAATTAAAAATGATGGAAAGCCCGAGTCAGAGCTTATCAGCAGATCATTCACAACTCTGACAAGGGCCGTCTTGGTGCTATGTGCAGTGCGAAAGCCCGACTGAAACTTTGCGAATATACCATTCAGAGTGAGAAATTTTTTTAATTAAATTCCACCAACTCTCTCTAGAACCTTAATGGCCTATAGTTATTGAGGTCTTTAGGGTCCAAATTGTGTTTCTTAAGCATAAGCTTTACCATAGCTACCTTAAGTGCTGAAGTGAACCATTTATAATTTTTAAAATGTGGGTAATAATAACACCAAGAGCATCTTTTAATAGCTGTATAGGAATAGGATCAAGAGAGCATGTAGTAGCTCTGCAAGATAATCAAAGAAAAAGCCCCCATAGTAGCCTAAATAGGTGTAGTTGGTAAAATTCTGCCGGAGTCCTCCTTAATAGATGGTGTCTGTGGAATCTCATTTCTGATGTCTAATATTTTATTTTTAAAGAAATGTAAGAGGTCATGGCAGCTGTGAGAGGAGCCAATGTCAAGGTTAGGACTATTAGGGGAAGGATTAATTAATTTATTTAGGGTAGCAAAAAGAAATCTAGGATTATTTTTATTTATTTCAATTACATTAGAATAATATGATGATCTACCCAACACCAGAGCCTTCCTATATTTTACCAGGTGATCCTTCCATGTCATGTAATTATTATTATTTGTTTATTTAGCAGACGCCTTTATCCAAGGCAACTTACAGAGACTAGGGTGTGTGAACTATGCATCAGCTGCAGAATCACTTGCAACTACGTCTCACCAGAAAGACGGAGCACAAGGAGGTTAAGTGACTTGCTCAGGGTCACACAATGAGTCAGTGGCTGAGGTGGGATTTGAACCGGGGACCTCCTGGTTACAAGGCCTTTTCTTTAACCACTGGACCACACAGCCTCCTGTTCTATTTTATGGCCCTCATAATTTCATCTTATGAGTTTGAACCACAGTGAGCTTTTTTTAAAAAACACTCTCCGACACTTGATTGGCGCTACAGTATCTAAAATACCAGTCAAGGTGGTGTTGTAGATATTAACCAGCTCATCTACTGATGAGGACTCAGAGAGTGGTAATGAACTCAATACATTAGAAAGCTTAGCAGCAGTTGAATTAATTACCTGGGATTTAAATGTACGGTCCACAGTCTTTGTAGATACTGGCAGATTCACCTCAAAAAGAAAGGCAAGATGATCAGAAATAGTAAGATCTAGGGTTATGACATTCTTAATAGCTAAACCATGAGAAATTACCAGATCTAAAGTATGGGCAAGATTATGCGTAGGACCTTTGACATGCAGGATATAATCTAAGGAATTTAGTAGCCTCAAAAATTCCAATGAGTTAGAATCAGAATCAATGTCAACATGAAGGTTAAAATCACTCAATAAAAGAATCCTATCATATTTGACTGTCAATATAGATAGCAGATCCCCAAATTCAATCAGAAATAGCGGGTTTGACTTAAGTGGTCGATAAATAATTACAATATGAACAGGTCTGTTTAATGTCAAAGTTAAAGCTTCAAAGGTTGAATAACCTTCAACAATTTCCTGCTTGATTCTAAGTTCACTACAGAAAACAGTAGCAAGTCTACCTCCCTGCCCACTAGAGCAAGCTTTCTGGAAAAAAATAATAGTTAAGTGGGGAAGCCTCAATCATTCAAGCCATGTTTCAGTTAAAAAGAGAATATCAATGTTGTAATCCTGAATAAAATCACTAATTACCGGAGCCTTATTAGACAGAGACCAGACATTAAATAAACCTAGGCATAAATTGGTCCAATCAAGAGCATGTGATTGAGCAGGGGTAATAGGAATTTGTCTAAGGTTACTTTAGCACATACCTCTGTGTTTACTCAGCAAGTAGCTGGAATGTTGACCTGAATTTATCATGCCTCTTTAGATTCCCTCCCCTCCCTAGTTCCTACTTTAAATACCTTGCTAGGTGATGTTCGATGTTATCAGCTAGCCTGTTTACTGCTGACCTATTTAGGTACAGTCCATCTTTCCTATAATATCTATTTATTTTCCAAAAGCAATCCCAGTTGTTTATAAATCCCAGCCCTTATTGCACATACCAACCAGCCAGCCAAGTATTTAAGGCCTTAATTCTACTGAATACTTCATCCCCACCAACAAGAGTACAACAGGTAGTAGACCTGAGAGAATAATTCTGCATCCTAACTTTTTCAGCTGTCTTGGTAAGGATTTAAAATCATCTTTCAGAATCTCAGATTTACTGTTCCTCATGTCATTTTTACCAGCATGTACAATGACCACAGACTTTTTTTTGTGAGTTAATAATCTGTGCACTCTTGATTCAATACCCTTTACTTTTGCTCCAGGGAGTGAGGTAACAACTCTATTTACAGGATCTTTACAGGTAAAATCACTGTCGACACAGCGTAGAATTGAATCACCTACTAACAGCACCTCACCCCTGTGTTCATCCAGCACTAGGTCATCATAGTGTAGAATTGAATCACTACTAACAACACCTCACCCCTGTGTTCATCCAGCACTAGGTCATCATAGCGTAGAATTGAATCACTACTAACAGCACCTCACCCCTGTGTTCATCCAGCACTAGGTCATCATAGTGTAGAATTGAATCACCTGCTAACACCACCTCACCCCTGTGTTCATCCAGCACTAGGTCATCATAGCGTAGAATTGAATCACCTACTAACAGCACCTCACCCCTGTGTTCATCCAGTACTAGGTCATCATATTGTAGAATTGAATCCCTACTAACAGCACCTCACCCCTGTGTTCATCCAGCACTAGGTCATCATAGTGTAGAATTGAATCACTACTAACAACACCTCACCCCTGTGTTCATCCAGCACTAGGTCATCATAGCGTAGAATTGAATCACTACTAACAACACCTCACCCCTGTGTTCATCCAGCACTAGATCATCATAGCGTAGAATTGAATCCCTACTAACAGCACCTCACCCCTGTGTTCATCCAGTACTAGGTCATCATAGCGTAGAATTGAATCACTACTAACAACACCTCACCCCTGTGTTCATCCAGCACTAGGTCATCATAGCGTAGAATTGAATCCCTACTAACAGCACCTCACCCCTGTGTTCATCCAGCACTAGGTCATCATAGCGTAGAATTGAATCCCTACTAACAGCACCTCACCCCTGTGTTCATCCAGCACTAGGTCATCATAGCGTAGAATTGAATCCCTACTAACAGCACCTCACCCCTGTGTTCATCCAGTACTAGGTCATCATATTGTAGAATTGAATCACCTACTAACAGCACCTCACCCCTGTGTTCATCCAGCACTAGGTCATCATATTGTAGAATTGAATCACCTACTAACAGCACCTCACCCCTGTGTTCATCCAGCACTAGGTCATCATATTGTAGAATTGAATCACCTACTAACAGCACCTCACCCCTGTGTTCATCCAGCACTAGGTCATCATATTGTAGAATTGAATCACCTACTAACAGCACCTCACCCCTGTGTTCATCCAGCACTAGGTCATCATATTGTAGAATTGAATCACCTACTAACAGCACCTCACCCCTGTGTTCATCCAGCACTAGGTCATCATATTGTAGAATTGAATCACCTACTAACAGCACCTCACCCCTGTGTTCATCCAGCACTAGGTCATCATATTGTAGAATTGAATCACTACTAACAACACCTCACCCCTGTGTTCATCCAGCACTAGGTCATCATAGCGTAGAATTGAATCACCTGCTAACATCACCTCACCCCTGTGTTCATCCAGCACTAGGTCATCATAGCGTAGAATTGAATCACCTGCTAACAACACCTCACCCCTGTGTTCATCCAGCACTAGATCATCATAGTGTAGAATTGAATCACCTACTAACAACACCTCACCCCTGTGTTCATCCAGCACTAGGTGATCATTGCTCAGTGCTTGGAATGCATTAGCTAGATCAATCTCCTCTCTATGTTGACGGTTCGGTGTCGTCCTCCTCTTTGTACTTTTCTAACAGTTACCCAGTCCCTACTCACCTCCTGCCTTTCATCCATATTTACCTTCTCTCCACTCTCCACTTTCATGCTGTGGCACTGAAATGTCACATGGAGCAGGCGCATTTATAAAGTTAAAATCAGAGTCGTTGTCAGTCTCATCTTCAGTATCCAAAACTAACCAAGTGTTATTAATTTTGTTAAAACTATTTTCAATGAACTGCCCATTTTCGTTTATGCTTCCAATTCCAATTTGTTTTTCAAGTTCAGCATCCTTCTGCATTAAAGAATGCGTGACAGAGCACTTCTTGCAAATAGTCTTCCTTAATTTGAAATGTATTGACCACCATATACACTACCGTTCAAAAGTTTGGGGTCACTTAGAAATTTCCTTGTTTTCGAAAGAAAAGCAAATTTTTTGTCCATTAAAATAACATCAAATTGATCAGAAATACAGTGTAGACATTGTTAATGTTGTAAATGACTATTGTAGCTGGAAACAGCTGATTTGTAATGGAATATCTACATAGGCGTACAGAGGCCCATTATCAGCAACCATCAGTCCTGTGTTCCAATGGCACGTTGTGTTTGCTAATCCAAGTTTATCATTTTAAAAGGCTAATTGATCATTAGAAAACCCTTTTGCAATTATGTTAGCACAGCTGAAAACTGTTGTCCTGGTTAAAGAAGCAATAAAACTGGCCTTCTTTAGACTAGTTGAGTATCTGGAGCATCAGCAACTGTAGGTTCAATTACAGGCTCAAAATGGCCAGAAACAAAGAACTTTCTTCTGAAACTCGTCAGTCTATTCTTGTTCTGAGAAATGAAGGCTATTCCATGCGAGAAATTGCCAAGAAACCGGAGATCTCGTACAACGCTGTGTACTACTCCCTTCACAGAACAACACAAACTGGCTCTAACCAGAATAGAAAGAGGAGTGGGAGGCCCCGGTGCACAACTGAGCAAGAGGACAAATACATTAGAGTGTCTAGTTTGAGAAACAGACGCCTCACAGGTCCTCAACTGGCAGCTTCATTAAATAGTACCCGCAAAACACCAGTCTCAACGTCAACAGTGAAGAGGCGACTCCGGGATGCTGGCCTTCTAGGCAGAGTTGCAAAGAAAAAGCCATATCTCAGACTGGCCAATAAAAGAAAAGATTAAGATGGGCAAAAAGAACACAGACACTGGACAGAGGAAGATTGGAAAAAAGTGTTATGGACAGACGAATCTAAGTTTGAGGTGTTCGGATCACAAAGAAGAACATTAGTGAGACGCAGACCAAATGAAAAGATGCTGAGGGAGTGCTTGACGCCATCTGTCAAGCATGGTGGAGGCAATGTGATGGTCTGGGGTGCTTTGGTGGTGGTAAAGTGGGAGATTTGTACAGGGTAAAAGGGATCTTGAAGAAGGAAGGCTATCACTCCATTTTGCAACGCCATGCCATACCCTGTGGACGGCGTTGATTGGAGCCAGTTTCCTCCTACAACAGGACAATGACCCAAAGCACAGCTCCAAACTATGCAAGAACTATTTAGGGAAGAAGCAGTCAGCTGGTATTCTGTCTATAATGGAGTGGCCAGCACAGTCACCAGATCTCAACCCTATTGAGCTGTTGTGGGAGCAGCTTGACCGTATGGTACGTAAGAAGTGCCCATCAAGCCAATCCAACTTGTGGGAGGTGCTTCAGGAAGCATGGGGTGAAATCTTTTCAGATTACCTCAACAAATTGACAACTAGAATGCCAAAGGTCTGCAAGGCTGTAATTGCTGCAAATGGAGGATTCTTTGACGAAAGCAAAGTTTGAAGGACACAATTATTATTTCAATTAAAAATCATTATTTCTAACCTTGTCAATGACTATATTTCCTATTCAAACTCATTTCATGTATGTTTTCATGGAAAACAAGGAAATTTCTAAGTGACCCCAAACTTTTGAACGGTAATGTACATCATATACATTTCACAAGAAATACAGATCAAAGCATGCATTTCAGAATCTATAGTGTGTGGAAGACGAAATAAATAAAATAGGATTTATAATAATTTAACAAGGAACAGAGCAGATGAAAGAAATGTTGAGAGGTGAATAAAAACAAAAGGTAAAATTATAGCCAAGATTACGAGTGACTTACCCCTGTTCTGGACCCAACACAGTTCAGCTCATCCAGCAGCAGCCTCTTACAGGCTAGCCAGGACAAATACAGATAACCAGCAGCAGCCTCTCACAGGCTAGCCAGGACAAATACAGATAACCAGCAGCAGCCTCTCACAGGCTAGCCAGGACAAATACAGATAACCAGCAGCAGCCTCTCAAGGCTAGCTAGGACAAATACATATAACCAGCAGCAGTCTCTCAAAGGCTAGGACTGGTGGAGGTATTAGAAATTGGTGATGAAAAAAACAGCACAGCTGTTTTTCAGACACCAATTTATACAATTTATAGCTCCAATGGCAATTAACACAGTACCTGCGGCAATCTGGGCAAATTCACAGGGCAATTCTAAAAGAAATGCAGTCACACCCTACCAGTTTAAAAACTAGTAATGTGGAACAAGCTACTCAAAATATTTAGTCAATATTAATAAATTAGGTAAAATGAACTTACCAAATATTTAGTTAATGTTAATAAATTAGGTAAAATGAACTTATCACAATAAAGCCTCAATGGAAATGCCCCTCAGGAAGACTATTCTTACCTCCCCTGTTGGTAACAATAGTTTTCCCTCAGGTCAATAATGTTCTACTATAGCCCTCCTCTGAAGTTCTTGTTTACGATATATAGATAGATAGATAGATAGATAGATAGATAGATAGATAGATAGATAGATAGATAGATAGATAGATACCACAAGTGTGGGATACATTTTTGTTAGTACACAAGAGTGGAATAACATGTTCACCGGGACTCTCTCTCTCTCTCTCTCTATGAAGATGTGAAATGTGTGTAATAATTATGCACTGTGATATAACCTACCAAATCTTTAAATTGCCTTTTTGTCTTCTAAATGTCTCAGAGGACTGATGATTTAATTGCCAGAAATAAAAAGTGACACATTATTCTCAAAATCCTGTTTCTTCACGCAGACATCAATGACAGCTGAATGCAAATGATAATATTATTTTTCTACAGAAGGCTAATTATGCTCATTAAACAGCTGGAACATTTTCAGTTTTGCTTTTACAGCAGAATAATCTTCCCCAGTGACCCAGACTTCTTTATTTGTGCTCAGTTTGTGGTACTGGCATTCAGGTTTTGCTGTTGTACTGTACCTGGATGTGGCAGCATAAGATTAGAAAATGGGACAAGACTAAAAACTTTAACTTTTTAGTGTCATGGGAAGGCATATTGAATTCCTGGGACAGCTTGCTCAAAATGTATTTTTTACTTATGTCATGACGCACGTGGATCAACACATGAAATTAACAGAATAAGTAAGAGAAAAGCAATAGGTAAGTCTATGTTAATAAACTTTAATAATAAACTGACAAACTAAATTAACAAAGCACCCCTACATACATACACTACATAAGCTCTAGGTTACTCTCGCGATGACAAGACGCCATTTGATCTTTAGATTGAAGATGATGCCTTATAATATCAGGTTACAAAACTGTACTGTATCAGTTTTCAATCCGTTAGCAACGAATCACTATCGATGCCAAAAAGGTGTTCTTTTAAGTGAAGTTCCTGCTTTAGGTGGTTTTTGCTTTCTGGCTCTTGAGTGTGACATTCAATGATTTAAAGTTTAAAGCGAAACTTATGGAAACTATAATAAGATCCAAAATGGAAAATGACCTATATGGTAACAATATCCTGGGAGACAGTCAGCATGGTTTTAGGAAAGGGAGATAGTTTCTAAACTAACCTGCTTGATTTTTTTGAGGATGCAACATCGACAATGGATACGACATGGTTTATTTAGATTTCCAGAAAGCTTTTGACAAAATCCAGCATAAAAGATTAATTCTCAAACTGAACGCAGTAGGGATTCAAGAACATGCATGCACATGGATTAGGGAGTGGTTAACATGTAGAAAATAGATAGTACTGATTAGAGGAGAAACCTCAAAATGGAGCGAGGTAACCAGTGGAGTACCAAATGGGTTCAGTATTAGGTCCTCTGCTATTCCTAATCTACATTACTGACTTAGATTCTGGTATAGTAAGCAAACTTGTTAAATTTGCAGACGACACACAAATAGGAGGAGTGGCAAACACTGTTGCAGCAGCAAAGGTCATTCAAAATGATCTAGACAGCATTCAGAACTGGGCAGACACATGGCAAATTACATTTAACATAGAAAAGTGTAAGGTACTGCATGCAAGCAATAAAAATGTACATTATAAATACCATATGGGAGATAATGAAATTGAAGAAGGAACATATGAAAAAGACCTAGGAGTTTATGTTGACTCAGAAATGTCATCATCTAGACAATGTGGGGAAGCTATAAAAAAGGTCAACAAGATGCTCGGATATATTGTGAAAAGTGTTGAATTTAAATCAAGGGAAGTAATGTTAAAACTTTACAATGCATTAGTAAGACCTCATCTAGAATATTGTGTTCAGTTCTGGTCACCTTGTTACAAAAAGGATATTGCTGCTCTAGAAAGAGTGCAAAGAAGAGCAACCAGAATTATCCTGGGTTTAAAAGGCATGTCGTATGCAGACAGGCTAAAAGAATTGAATCTATTCAGTCTTGAACAAAGAAGACTATGTGGTGATCTGATTCAAGCATTCAAAATCCTAAAAGGTATAGACAATGTCGACCCAGGGGACTTTTTTGACCTGAAAAAAGAAACACCGGCCAGGGGTCACAAATGGAGATTAGATAATGGGGCATTCAGAACAGAAAATAGGAGTCACATTTTTACACAGAGAATTGTGAGGGTATGGAACCAACTCCCCAGTAATGTTGTTGAAGCTGACACCCTGGGATCCTTCAAGAAGCTGCTTGATGAGATTCTGGGAACAATAAGCTACTAACGACCAAATGAGCAATATGGGCCGAATGGCCTCCTCTCGTTTGTAAACTTTCTTGTGTTCTTATTTCCACTAGAGCCCGTGCCAAGCAGCGAGTACAGACAGATATTCGTAATGAGTATGGCAATTTTTCTGGTTATGCATGAGTAATTCTGCTATTACTTGTTATTAGGACAAAACAAAACAAAAATAAAAAAAACTATGTAAATATGTAAAAAAATGGTTTTATATTGTATTGTAAAATGATAAGATAAAAGTATGTGCATTGCTCACATTCTGTAATTTTAAGTTTGCAATGCTTGACAGCTGGGGATTAGAGTAAAATGCACAATATAAAATCAGAATTCAGCAACAACCTTGAATTTGCAGTCACCAGGTCACTACCAAGCCGAGGATTTCATAACATTAATGTGGGACAGTTAATATAGTCCTGCATTCCAGAGGAAGCAAACCTTACAGCCTTTAAAGAAAATAGTTACAGTAGCTTGTTATTTGAGATTGGCCTGCAGATTTGCCTAAATCATTGCATCCCTCACAACATGGACTTAAAATGTGGCAAAAATTACTTTTGTTTTTTGCTTAAGAATCCAACCTTTGATATGTCTTTGATTGAATAGTTAGAAGCATAGTTATCTTGTCTTTCACAAAGTCAAATGGCGAGCATCTGAGTTAATACATTTTCTGTGGTTCTCTTCTTCCTGTACAGCTATGGCCAAAAGTTTTGCATCACCCTATTTAATTCGCTAATAAATTTGAATGAAACCTGCTGAATAATGTTGCATTGACATATTGAATTACATACCATGTTGTAGTTTTCCATATACATTTTGTAGTTGTAGTTTTTTTGATTGTGTGATGTTAAATAAAATATCTAAATTATGTTCATTAACACTAGAACCGCCGACAGCAGATACATTTTAAACAGCTTCGATATGAAAATGAAACAAACTATCAGATACAACTCAAAAGTTTTATTTATGAACATCATATCTAACATTTACAAAGCAGAAACACCGTATTTAAATAAAAAAAATAAACATAAAATTAGTGCATATAATGCAGGACGTAAAAAAATGAAAAAATATAATAAAATAAACATTTCAAAAGAAGCTATTTTGTAACCAGGTGTAAACTGCTATATGTTCTTACAAAATTGTAGAAACTAAGTAATTATTTACAAAAATAACAGGCTTTTTTCACATTAGCCTACTGCATAGCACAACTTCAAAAAATGAAAAACTATAATGAAATAAACATTTAAAAAGAAAATATTGTGTAACCAGCTGTAAACTGGTTATATGTAGGCCTACATACACAATTGTAAAATCGAAATAATTACTTATAAAATATAACATAAAAAAGAAAATAACTCAATTTCCACTGTGTAACAGGAATGTACATTCAGGGAAACATACTTCAAAGCAGCCCCCATATTAGCACAATCCACGCAGATGTAACATTTATCAACTTGTTGTGTGCATTTACCACGTACTGCTCTTTCACACTGAGCACAGATATCAGAAGTTTTATTTTTATTGCATTTAGTTACCTGGCATTGTTTTCTGTTGCATGTGTCACTTGATGTGCACTGTTTCCCTGCCGCTTTGCAGCTTTCTGATGGAAATGTTTCTGCCAAAGCTCCGTGGTTAGCATCATAAGAGATCTCTCCTACTGATATTCCTTGTACAAGGTGCATTCCTTGTACAAAACGAAGGAATTGATGGCTGCTATGTCCAGTACATTGTAAAATACAGCAACTGGACACCGGTGATTGCTTTCACGGAGTACTAAGTCTTGCACAGATGGTGGAAAATACTGTTGACAATTTTTCTTCAACTAGTTTGCTAATTACAGTGAAATAATAAAAAAAATGTTATTGGTAACATTCATCCCTTTTCCTAAGCATGGTTATATCAGCCTAACACATTGTCACCCAGTCTCTGACCAGCTGGGCGAGTTTCATCTTTGCACAGGTAAGGGTAGGGTCCGCTGCCAGACAAAACTTGATCCCAAATTTGAAAGGTTTGTTTGACATGTATTGTGTACAGAGACACCATGTTTTTTGTTTGGAAACAGCTGCTTGTTATTTAATGTTTTATGTTTAGCTTGAAGCAGGCAATGCTGTTTTCAATGAAGTCGTATCAAATTTCTGATGCCAAGGCAAACATATCTGTAGTTGCTCTCAAATGAAAACACAAAAATCTCAAGATTTCTCTTGTGATTGTAATAGTTCTCCAAGGAATTGATAGGATTACAATAGATATTTGAATAACACATATCTAGACATCAAGAGCAATATTTTATTCAAATACATACTGCTGTAAACTCAGTGGAGGTACAGATAACAAACTGTCTTGTATACATATAAAAACAGCGTATTGTAGGTTATATTAACAATAAAAGCATGTATTGTAACAAGCCATCAAAATGACTACTTTTGGCAATACTAGGTAGAGGTAGAAGTGCTTATAACTTTTTTATTTTTGCGATTCTGGCTTTCAAACACCGTCAGGATATTTAATACATGTATTTAGGAAAAGTCAAGAACACACAATTACAGATGTTTAACACACACAGAGTAATTTAAATTATAAAAGCACATCATCAAAAAAACACATTTTCAGGTGAAAAACACAATAATAAAGCTTTTTATATATATAAACACATGGAATTTTCTGTTCACTAAAATAAATAGGTTTACATAATATCTGTAAGTAAGAAATGGGAGTGTCCAGTGTGAAAACACAACACTAAATAATAAAATAACATAGCATCCAAAGTAGCACTATAGCATTAAAATGTTCAATACAAATTTAGTTACAAATGTTGTACTGTCTTCTAAAAAAAAAAAAAAATCCAAAATATGGTTTGTAGCGTAGCAACAGGAAAGCATAATCAATCAGACTACGGAGTCTGTATCATGTGATCTGAAACCGCTGAATTGCACGTCTTTGTCGTCTGAACCTTCTTCACTGATGATGCAAGCAATTGTCTGAATCATTCATGCACAGAGAACTACTTCTAGGCAGTTTTTTCTATTCACTTGAGCCGCGATATTTACCCTCATGCATTATTTGTGCATGGTGATTAAAAAATGGAAATTAATGGTGAAAATGTGACTTTCAATAAAAGTCAGGGGGTTAGTGTTAAATCCGGGGTGTTGCCTTGGTGGAATCTGATCATTTAATATCCACATATCATGAGAATAAAACAGCTTTTATTAATATTATTATGTTTTTTTGGCAATATACATTTGTTATACTCATTAAATCGAACATCTGTAACTCCTGTAATCTAATCATATACATTATTTAAATTGATTTTAAAAAAAGCCACTTAATAAAAATTAAAATAAACTCTAGTGCTGAATTCTCTTTTTATTTACACTTCTACAGTAATGTCACACTTGACTCTAAAAGCCTTTCTTCCCTTGTACAATAAAATTCTCTTGAGAGAAATAATATGTTTTAAGTAAATTGAAACAGAATAATTGAACTAAGTGTTTTACTTGTTTTAAGGTTTTGCTGTAATAGAAAACAAGTATTGTAACAGAAAAAGTTGTAAAGGAAGAAGTTAGGATCTCATAGAACATAGAGGCCTCATAGGTATTGCAATTTAGCAAAAGAAAAACTTTTTGGGGTAAAAATTGAAATAGGACATTTGAATTAAAATAAGTATTTGTCACCTATTTCATTTTTACTGTAATAGAAAATAGAAGTATTTATTACAGGAAAAACTGTTATGTTTAAAAGTGAGAGAATCAGTATAAGCTGTGATCCAATTTAATAACTTAGGAACCTGCATGAGGCTGTGAGCCCTTATCAGTAAATTTACTGCTGGGTTCCTGTCGGCTCTGCCTGACTGAGTGAGGCAGTTTTAGACATTCAGAGCTGGTTTGCTGGTCAGCCGTGTCTCCTATTCAAGGCCCTTGGCTATGTATAAACTGTTATATTTTACTAACAAGTACTGCATGAATGAGGGAATATTGGACATTAGCAGATAAGGGAAATTAATCTTGGCTGGTTTGACGCTGTTTCCAGTTCAAGGTTCCTTCGTTGTGTATGAATAATCTTGTATGTTAACCAATGGAAGGTACTTTATGGCACAAGAAAACAAAGTTAATGGTCTTATTCTCATTACCTCATTATATTATCCATAAAATAATGAGAGCTTAGTTATAAAATTAGGATGTAAACTTTTTCTTATCTGTAGAGCTACCGGTCCAAGCAGTCTCTTCGAGTCTTTATCTATAAATTGTCTGTTGAAGCAGGTAAAATGAGAAAAAAACAAGTTGGGTTTTTACTGTTAAGAAGGAAATATATTTTAGACCAAGGCTGGAATAATTAAACAGAGCTGGTGTTATATATTTAAAAAAAAAACTCTCTCTATATATACTTGTATCTTAATAAGTAATAAGAACTCTGTGGTACCGGAAAATATGTTATCAGTTTGAAGATTACCTCATACATTTTAGAGATTAGAGAGGTAGAGGACATGAAATCATATCCAATTAATTTGAAAAGAGTTGTCGGGATTTTTTAAATATATTAACTTTTTGAAGATTAGAGCTGCCAAAATAGACCAAATGTTTAAATTTAATTAAGTCTTCTTTTTTTTTAAATTTAGTCGTTGCCAATTAGTTTTTATTATTTTCTCCCCAATTTGAAATGCCCAATTATTTATAGGCTCAGCTCACCGCTACCACCCCTGTGCTGACTCGAGGGGCTGAAGATGAACACACGCTGTCCTCCCAAGCGTGCAGCCATCAGCCGCCCTTCTTACACTCTGCAGACTCACCGTGCAGCCACCTCAGAGCTACAGCCTCGAGGACAACGCAGCTCTGGGCAGCTTACAGGCAAGCCCGCAGGCGCCCGGCAGGACTACAGGGTCACTGGTGTGCGGTGAGCCGAGGACACCCTGGCCGACCTAACCCTCCCTCCCCGGACGACGCCGCCAATTGAGCCGCCTCTGGGAGTTCCCGTCCACGGTCGGCTGTGGAATAGCCTGAACTCGAACTGGCGACGTCCAGGCTATAGAGCGCATCCTGCACTCTAGCGAGTACTTTTACTGAATGCGCCACTCGGGAGCCCTAATTAAGTCTTCTGACACATGAAGCGGAGGAAAAGTTCTATAAAAGTCGAGGCAAGACGCCAGTCAAGTATCATTCAACTTGGTAACACAAGCTGTTTGGTCGTATTTAGAAGCCTCTGCCTCCAAAGACAGCTCTTGTCTTTACTTATATTCTACACAACACATCCATATATTGGGAGGTAAGCATAATCTTGAATTTAGATCTCACTTATATTGAAGCATTGCTATAGTGATAGGAATTATATTTTAGCTGTAGAGAGCGACATATTGGATGCTTAGGATTTAGCGGTGGGCGTTTTAGCATTTTGCATGTCTGGCCTAAGGGCGAAACATGTGATAACCATAATTGTATTGAATTGTTAACGCTGTTAAGTTTTTAACAAGGTACTGGACCTCCCAGATTGCCTATTAGCTGGGATCTGACGTGATCTATAATGACTCGATCCATTTTAAGCATTTAATAAACCGAAAGAGTACTAATACTGCCCTGATTCATTAAAACTTCAAATTTGAAAGGGTCTGTGTGATTTTTCTTCATTACTTAAAAGTTGTCTGGATATATTGTAACTCAGTGCACGAACAATCCACTTACAGGAGTTTAAAATGTCTCCCCTGGATTTAAGAGTGTTCTCCAAGCTTAAAAGAAGTATGTGGGATCGTGACAATAAGCAACAATATTTTGGTTTCTCAGAATGAACTGCCTTTGATATGAGTGAAGTCAGTCTGGGGCATACAAAGTTCAGTGTAGAAGTTGGAATGTTTGCTAGATGTAATACAGATATGACCTGCCTGTCAAAGCCAGAGAGATGTATTTGAATTATTGATAGGTTATCATGTGGCTGTGCCTGTACTCACGTCACAATTATAACATTGGCTGTGTCAATGATAGACCCGCTGTACGACATCCTAGAGTGACTACCCTAGGGCTGGTGGAAGCTAAATGGTTTGTGGAGGAATAAACTACTAACACTGTGCAATAAGACATTCATGGATCCCTAACTGCAAAGCCATATGTCAAAGTACTTTTTTGTGGAATTGAAGGTGGGAGTCCACATTTGTGTATTGGAAGAAATGCCAATCTGAAAATGTGTCTTGAAAAATGAAGTCAAAGATGAAAAAAAACACAAATGTTAACCCAGCTCCGTGAATCAGGGAAAATGTTTAATTAGAACACGTGTATGATCTGTTAGAACACATGTATGATCTGTTAGAGCATGTGTATGATCTGTTAGAGCACATATATGATCTGTTTGAGCACATGTATGTTCTGTTAGGACACATGTATGATCTGTTGTAAATAGAAACATGTTGCTATAGGTTGGCAACACAGATAATACCATTAATGTTTTACGGGACTGTAATCATCATCAGCTAATCTGGGTAAATCATGACACCTCAGGGTCAATAAGAACTACTATACAATGCCCTAAAACAGTAAATGTGTTGCATTATTAACTCATTTCTTTCATTTGAATTGTTCATTTTGCAGTTTTAGTTTTGCATTAGTCCTTTTGCCCAGTGCAAACATGCCTGTCATCCATATTTTCAGAAGTATCGCTGTCCTCTTTAAAGGACAGTATGAGCTTTTCAACATTGGGTTGAAAATCTCAACTGCCAACCTGCAAGGATGATACGCATCCATGTTGCTGAGGTGAGGATGATGAGATGTTTCTTTCATTGAAGGATGAATCAATGTGGCATGAAGAGAAGAATTTCCACCCCATTTCCACTTCTGATTACCCCCCCCCCCCACAACTCCATAATAGCTTGTTTTTTATTATCAATCTCTTTTTACCACTTTTGCACCAATAAAATGTGACATACTTTGTGTATGACAGAAGTGATGCTTGCCATGTGTCTAGGTTAAAACAGAGACTTCAAAACTGTTATGGTCCCTCGAGTCTGGAATGAGTCCCCATTATCTTTCCCCCTCTTTTGTTTGCTATTTTTGACTCTTAAAATACCCATGCACCTTGGGGACTTAAAGAAAACATCACTATTTTTTACACTCCACCCTCCCTTTAGAAAGCATGGCAGCTAACTGCTAGGAGAAGCACCAAAGAAACATTTCATGAGTGCTTGTGCAGAGTTCTAATTACCAGGTTTAATCAAATATATTGCAAGAGCTATGTCAAGAAAGAAAAAAAGGTGCTGACTATTCAACTAGAAACTTGAGGCTGATAAATGAGCATGCACCTTGCAAAATGGGTTGCTCTTTATCTGTTTTGCTATTAAAAAGGCATCTATTGATTCAAGCAAAGCTGTTAAACAAATCTTAGCCATTTATACTTTTAGTAAACGTTCTAATATTTAAAAGCTAGACATAATGCTTTAGTGCTCTTCCTGCCTGCAGTGATAAACCATAGATGATGTTTGACTCCTCACAGACATCAGGTTCTATTGCCAGCTCTGGTTATTATTGACCATTCTAAATTGAAAGAATGAAATAGAATCAGTGTATACAATGAAAGCCCTGGATGACACACCAGTTCCCCCACACTCCACAGTGTCAGCCAAGTCCAAGTTCAAGAGAATAAATGCACTGTATTAGGTTAAAGCTGGTCATCACATACATCATAATTCAGTGCACCCTTCAAAAATAAATAGGATTTCTTAGGACAGTCAAGACCACTTTCATACAGCATTTTTTCTTGTTAGAGCTAACATACTATTGTAAGGTAGAGAAAGTGTAAGAAGGATAGAAATTGAAGGGAAGAGAAAAATAGAATATGGCAAAAAAAAGAATGCAAGTGAGAGAAGAAATGCATAGAATGATGGAACTTGAGCAAGAGAAGGATAAATACCAATTGTAATATACATTGTATTGTTGTTTGGGAACAAAGGGATATAATGTGGGTGAAAGGGAATTTAAGGTTGAAATCAGAGCTACAGCATGAAGGAAACCAGAATATATTGGGGACATGTGACAGAAATAGAATGATTCTTGGTGGTAAATCTCCCTCCTGACCTGTGAGGGTGCTAAGTAAAGGGAACAGAGTACTCTGGAACCAATGGCCTGACAATTCATTACCAGGGTTAAAAGGAAATCGGACATCTAGAAAGGGGACGAAGATCCGGTGCACTAACTCATCGACCCGGAAGGGAAACGTTGTGGCAGCCGCAGATTGGAGAAGCGGTAGCAATTGTTTACCAAGGGGTCATGAGTGACGTTACAAACAGGGGACGGAGCGACGTGATCTGTTGCTTCGTTTATAGTTAAGGAAACGACCCGGAAGGACCTGTGTTGAAATATCATAAGTGAGTGTTTTGTTTGTTTTGTCTTCTCTCTAATTGTTGATTATTGTTATTAGTAGACGGCTAACAAATAAAAAAAAAACCTTTTTCCTTTCTCCTTTAATGCATATACAATAAAAGTCATGCTGTGCTATGGCATATTTTTTCTTTTTGCACTGCTTACTCAAGAAATATTGATTGATGAGATGTAGCCTCAATTCTCTTCCTTGTCGGCATTGCCACCCTGCAGAGCAGGCTCCATGGATCGGGGTGACAATGCTATGTGAATACAATCAATAGCACACGTCTCATAAACCTGTCATCTGTGTGGGAAATTAAATATAATTCCCTGTGAGCTTTAGCAGGGCTTTTTTGTGTAAATTGCATTTTATTAGTTGCATTTAAAGCTGAATGACATAGTTTAAAATAAATAGTTAATCCTCTAAACCAGGGGTGTCAAACATAAGGTCCACGGGGCAATTTTTGGCAGCCAGCTCATTAGTTTCTAAAATGTTATTGATGTATTGTATCGTTTTGGAATTCTTATTTAAAGCAACCTGCCTCTTTATTATAACACTCGTATTCAACATGTGCAGTCTGCATTGTATGAGTGACATTCCCATTAAGCCAATCACAGCGTAGTAAAATAGCCAATATAATACACACAGGATACGTTTCCTCATGCTCACTTGTAACAGCACAGAACACATAATTTAGGACAGCGAAGCGAAGGCTTGTTTAAACTATTTATTTTACTTTGTGTAAAATTTAAATTCAGTAACCAAAAAGTAGTTGGAGATGTCACGGAAGCGAAAGGTGGAAGTGGAACACAGAAGATTCCAAAATCGTTAGCCAGATGATTATTTGTTCAATTAATAATTTTGATGGCAAAGCAAAATGTATGATTTGCAGTGCAACAGTTGCAGTTATGAAAGATTATAACATACAATGTCACTATGACACACTGCACAAAGCAACATATTTTGAGTTTACTGGAAATGAAAGAAGCTATGGCGTTTCAACTAAAGGTTTTTTCTAAATATGAGAAGAAAAAGAAAGTGCTGTGGATGCCATGAACAACACAACCACAGGAAAGGACTTTTTTAACTTCAAGAAGCCATAGAAAGTGCAGAATTACCTTGGAAGAAAGTAACCGGGATTACAACAGAGGGAGTACTATATATGACTGGACAAAAGAGTGGACTGGCTAGCAGAGTGCTGGAAAAAATTAAAGAAAGAAATACAGAAGTACCCATTTTCTTACACTGGATTCTGCATCAACAGGCATTATGTGGAAAAGTTGAAAAATTAGAACACATAATGGGCATTGTTATCAAGTGTGCCAGAAAAGAAGTCCTGTGTCAGGACAGAAGTCATTTCACGGGCGGGAGCTGAGTGAAGAATATGGTTTAGTATTTAAAGGCTTAGCCTCGAGGGAGTGATGATGGCCTGTGGGCCAGGATTGCTTGTTTTGAACTGTTAGTGGCCTGCAGGTCAGAGCAAAGGATGGGGTCCACACTTTATATTGCAAGAACCTCGTACTGCAGAGGTCGGCCCAATGGGCCCCCGGGACCCCCTGAAAACATAGAAATCCTCTGACTGTGGAGAATCCTTGGAGGCCCGGCCTCATGGACCAGGCCATGCCCTCAGAGGACGGAAAGGTTCATAACCTGAAAAGAAGGAAGAAAAGAGAACCCCTGTCTCCAGGAGGCACCCTCAGAGAGGTGAGGCAAGTCCTCCAAGGCCAGGCACCGGAGTGCGCCTGCAGATAAGATTTGTATCACAATACTTATGAAAAACTCATCTCTACTTAACAGACTTGAAAATATTTCAGATCTATGCACAGATTCAGTTGAAAATCAATAATATTTATTTACCACTAAGTAGCATAGACCTACCACTTGTATGAGTTTAAAGACAAACCACAGTGTCAGCTAGAGTTCCTGGGATATTCAATTTAACTTAATTAACCAAATCTCCTTACCACATTTCTGAGAAAGGGAAAAAATACTACAATGTCTTGCTGGTTTTGTCCGGTTTTGGGAAAATGAAAAGTTGGCAACCCTAACTGGTCTACATAGGTCAAACAAAAAGAGGCCTGAAAGTAGGGTTCTCTGAACATAAAGCAGCTATCGGGAATCAAAATCAAGACTATGCAATAGGTTGCTGGATATGCTTAGGACAATTAATGGATTGTTTTTCATAATTATGCACATTGAATCAATTAATTATATTGATTCTAATGTTAATTCCCATTTTCAGGGATATGTAATATATTGGGGATATTTTACTTTTATTTTAATTGAATTAACAATGTGTTTTTGGATATGTATAAATTGTTAATATATTGTGTGTTTTATGATGAAATGTCTAATAACATCTCTAAATGTCTAATATATCTACGTTTCATTCTAAAGGTGGAAATTGAAGTAATTGATTAGACTGTGATTCTATGTAATTGGACAATAAGGTTCATTGACAATGAATATCAGCTGCATTTAACAGATTGTATGAACTCCATTTTTCAGCATACTCTGATGAAGACAATATGTTGAAATGCGTAAGCTTTATTTAGTTCTGAATAAAATATGAATAATTGAGAGACACTTTCGGATATAAGTTTTTCATTAAGTGAGAGTTGCCGTCTTCACTCTTCAGTGATAGAAACATCATATGAAGTATTATATATATATATTGCTAATATGGGGGCTGCTTTGAAGTATGTTTCCCTGAATGTACATTCCTGTTACACAGTGGAAATTGAGTTATTTTCTTTTTTATGTTATATTTTATAAGTAATTATTTCGATTTTACAATTGTGTATGTAGGCCTACATATAACCAGTTTACAGCTGGTTACACAATATTTTGTTTTGAAATGTTTTTTTTTTTATTATAGTTTTTCATTTTTTGAAGTCGTGCTATGCAGTAGGCTAATGTGAAAAAAAAGCCTTTTATGTTATTTTTGTAAATAATGACTTTGTTTTTCACAATTTTGTATGTATATATATATATCAGTTTACACCTGTTTACAAAATATCTTCTTTTGAAATGCTTATTTTATAATAGCTTTTCATTTTTTTATGTCATGCATTATATGCGCTAATTTTGAAAATAAAGCCTTTTATATTAATTTTTTTCATTTAAATATGATGTTTCTGCTATGCAAATGTTAGATACGATGTTCATAAATAAAACTTTTGTATCTGATAGTTTGTGTTTCATTTTCATATCAAAGCTGTTTAAAATGTACCCGTCAAAATGACTACTGCTGGCAGTTCTAGGTAGTAGCATAGTGTTAAATCGCTTAACAAGATTTAACATTTAGCTAAATATTTAACTGGCCAGCTAAATCAGAAGTTTGTATGCAAACGAGCTCCATCCGCTTTGTGCTTTACATCAGCATTATTGGGGCGGGCGAAATACTGTATATCCATGTTCTTCGGTCAGGTTCATGTTCAGACAGACACCATGGCCGATTCTAATAATTTACATGAAATTATCGAGCATGCAGTTGCTGCTGGTGTAAAGGCCACCATACACAGGGCGATTTTTGTCGCCAGTAATATGTCGGTCCAACAAAATCGCCCTGTCTATAATTATAAATCGTCTCTCGTCTGTGAGAAACGACTGGTCGTCAGAGAATAGAGCTCCCCTCTGTACTGGGCGACAAGTCGCAGTGAATCGACCAATAAGCGCAGCTGTTGATGTCACGTGGTAAAAGTTATTCAAACAACTTGGAGAAATGGTGTCTGTAGTTACGTGACAACTGGGCTGCATTGAGAAAGTGATAGATCTCTATGAGAAATATCTTTATATAATAGAAAAAAGAAAGAGTATCATGATAAAAATGAAAGGAGCAAGGCAATTGAAGAAATTGCCGCTGAGATTAACATGTCAGGTGAGGTTTTGATATTTAGATGTGAAAAGCCCAGAGCGGACAGACCTACCGGTCAGTCTCTAATATTAGAAAATTGTTCACATTACTGTACACTGCAAAAAAAAAAAAAGATGATTTCAAATTGAAACTAAATTGTTTTAGCGCTTTTTTTTTTAAAACTTAGTCCTACTTCGTACACAATTAATATAACAGATAATGGTGCATTGACACACTATGATACTGCAGCGTTGTGTGAAAATAAAGCAGACTCACACAAGCAGGGTCTTCATTTTCCGAAATTCACGGTTTATTTATTTTTTACAATAAACAGAACCACTGTCAGCCATGGTCCACACCAAAATAATAAACCCCTTTAACTAGTATTTCTCTTAATTTGTTTCGGTTGTTCTCTATCTCAGTCATTTTCTTCTCATACACAATCCTCTTGCCAGCTCGCCGGGTCGTTACAATACTATACAGTACCTTACATATACGGCACACACTTACACCGATCTGCTAGAATTTTCGATTGGTATATGGTACTATAGTCCATATGCTGTGAGTGTGTGTATTCAAACACAGCATATTAACTGTTTTTCAAAGCAAGAGTTGCAGAAGCACATAAAACCGGCAGTCCTCCTTCTGCCATTCTCTCACAGACGACAAAAATCGCTCCGTGTATGGTGGCCTTTACATCAGCAGCAACTGCATGCTTGATAATTTCATGTAAATTATTAGAATCGGCCATGATGTCTGTCTGAACGTGAACCTGACCGAAAACCATGGATATACAGTATTTCGCCCGCCCCTCCTAAGAATGCTGACATAAAGCACAAAGTGGGCAGAGCTCATTTGCATACAAACTCCTGATTTAGCTGGCCAGTTAAATATTTAGTAAGACCTCTGGTCACCTCATTACAAAAAGGATATTGCTGCCCTAGAAAGAATGCAAAGAAGAGCAACCAGAATTATCCCGGGTTTAAAAGGCATGTCGTATGCAGACAGGCTAAAAGAATTGAATCTATTCAGTCTTGAACAAAGAAGACTACGCGGTGATCTGATTCAAGCATTCAAAATCCTAAAAGGTATAGACAATGTTGACCCAGGGACTTTTGACCTGAAAAAGAAACAAGGACCAGGGGTCACAAATGAAGATTAGATAAAGGGGCATTATGAACAGAAAATAGGAGGCACTTTTTTACACAGAGAATTGTGAGGGTCTGGAACCCACTCCCCAGTAATGTTGTTGAAGCTGACATCCTGGGATCCTTCAAGACGTTGCTTGATGAGATTCTGGGATCAATAAGCTACTAACAACCAAATGAGCAAGATGGGCTGAATGGCCTCCTCTCGTTTGTAAACTTTCTTATGTTCTTATGTTCTTATTTAGCTAAATGTTAAATCTTGTTAAGAGATTTAAGATTTAGTTAAATATTTAGCTAAATGTTCATTCTTTTTTAGAGATTTAAGATTTAGTTAAATATTTAGCTAAATGTTCAATCTTTTTTAGAAGAGGCGTAGAGATGTAGATCGAAAGGTGGAGCGGATCCTAGCCGCGGATTTCCCTTTCTTAAAACCTTATGTTGTTATAGTTTCCATAAGTTTACATATAATAGAAGCCAGGCTTCTTGGTCTGTAGTTACCTGGTTTGGTTTTGTTTCCCTTTTTGTGGACCGGTCTTATGTTTGCAGTTTTCCAGTCTGTCGGTACAACCCGTATGTTAAGAGACTGTTGCATGATCTTGGTTAGCGGTTTGTAAATAACTTCTTTCATTTCTTTGAGTACTATTTGGAGGATCTCATCTGGCCCAGGGGATTTGTTTATTTTAAGAGCTCCTAGTCCCTTTAACACTTCTGCCTCTACTATGCTAGTTATTTAAAACTAGATAGGAACAGGTCAACATGTGGGGCATGTTGTCCATATCCTCCTTTGTAAAAACTTGTGAAAAGTAATCATTTAGTATATTTGCAATTTTTAGTATATTTAGTATATTTTGCCATTTATATCTCTTAGACATTTTACTTCCTTTTTGAATGTTCTCTTGCTGGAAAAACTTTGCCTCTTCTCCTTCAAAGAGGTCATGCTAATGAGTAGAAATAAATTCAATATTTTCAGTTGGCAATGGCATATTATATTGTAACGATCTTCACATCTTTAAGTGAAGCAAGACTCGGCGAGACCAGGTGGGATTCCAAACTTAACCAGTTTAATTTTTATTGAACGACTGGTGACACAATTAATCACTGTCTGGAGCTAGGTTCACATCAAAATAATACATCTTCTATCCCCTTTCTCCCCCAAACGTCCTTTCTCTCTCCTTCACTCTCTGCTCTCTTCTTCTCTCTCAGTCACTGACGTTCTCTCCTTCACTCCACAGACAGACTTTGGGGTTCTTCTCACTGTTTCACAGCTAAGGCCCTCACTTTCAGCCTCTCTATCTGTCCCTCACAGTCTCACAGCAACCACTCCAATCGAAGTCTGCACACGCTCTCCTCCTCGAGGCTCCCCACCCTCCCTCTATACACACACAAACCATATGCACGCACACACACATCCTACTCTAACGCATGCACACACACACACTCACACTCTCTAACAGAAGCATACACACACATTAACACACTCTAACAGCGTGCCCTGTTCCCTTACAATATACATGACACTAAATAAGACATGACAAACAAACAAACAAGACAAACACAGTGTCCAGACGATGCCAGGGTTGTTAAAATATTTTATTAATTTTTGTATTTTCTTAATTTTTTCTTATTTTTTTGTTATTTCGTCAGTTAAAATTGGGACTATGTAGTGTCCTTCCATAGTCTGTTGTGATTGATTGGTATGTCAGTGTCTTACTATTGGTTGTATGATGAAGTTAACTTTCATTTCATTGGGCGGGGGTAGTAGCAATGGACTCTTTTTGAAGATCAGTTGAGTTTGAATTAACTGACTCACAGTTCTGTGTCTATCTCGGATCCAGTTGTTTAAATAAATAGTTAAGCTGCAAAGGGACCAAATATGTAGAACTGAAACAGATTCAACATCAAAAATAGATATCAACTTAAGAATGTTGTCGTATGTACTAAGAGAAAATATGTTAATGAAGAGACGTGCAATATACTCATTAAAATATTTCTTGCGTCATCTTAGCGAGATGTCTAGCATAAAAAAGTGTTTCTATCAAAAAGCTTTTCATAATCATACAGTAGCCCCTCGCTAAACCGGACATGTTTGTCCAACGAGGTGTCGGGTTTAAAAAAATACAATAATATTGCACACACAAACGTCTATAGTGCTCAATGTATTTTAAATGTATAAATCATTTGTGCTGAAATAACTCTAATGTGCTTTGGGTAGGTGAGACAGTCTGGCTGAGTGGTGATGTCAGAACCAGGAAAGGAAACACACAGTCCTGAAGTGAAATGGTAAATGCGCTTGCTTGCTCCGGTTTATTGCAAATAAAAAGGTTGAACAAAACACAAAACACTGACTGAACAAACAAAAACGGCGCGTTGGCCAAAGTAAATAGACAGACAGACAAACAAACAAACAAAGTGGACGAACCAAACAAGTATCGTGCGAGAGGGCTCGAGAGTAGCATTTGTTATTTACTTTTTTCGTTTACGTTTCTCCTCTTTCTCTCCCGTTCTCCACTCTCGAACACACAACCTCGAGTGAGTGCTTTGGGCATCTATATATACTGTTGTGCCGGGATTCAATTACTAATTAATTATTCACTTGAATCCCAGCACGTGAACTAATTCTGTGCAACCCCGTGCTCACATATTAAATACTTTAAATGCACGTGAAGTCAAGTGCAATCCCTGTGCCTAAATACAATTATGCATTTTAAACACTTGTGCTCATTACCCACATTATATCCCGTGTACCAACTACAATACACCAACATTAACACATGCAACATACAACATAAAACACAAAAATACACACAGTGGCGGGGCACATTGCCACAGTTGGCTACACATTACCTTATGTAAAAAATATAAATCTGTACAGTAGGCCGATACAGTATACAGTACAGTAGTAAAATTGAATTACTACCTAGCGCACTTTCTTTTTACTTTAGCCTTCTGTTGGCTACCAGTAACACATTGTAAACCATGCTGCTGCATTGCACACATTGGTGTACAATGCGAATAAAATATTGAAACAATTATTTTAGCAGGGTTTTTAAAATTATTATTAGCCTAGACAATTAACACAAAATAGATCATGGTGTCGCATTGACAAGTTATGATACTTACAGGAAGACAGTCAATTCTCGTTAATACGAATTTCAAGGGACCAGCAACAATTTTGCATTATACCACTAATTAGTTTTATCATGAGTAGCCTATAAGCCAAATGTATACTGTCAGTTTTTATTTAAGTTAGTCAGGGGTGCAGTGCTAAATTGTGCACAATTACAAACCACCTGCACATTAATAGAATAGGTGTGTTTCCTATTCCTTTACAGATGCTCAGAATGAGCTGGAGGGGTCAGCGGCACATATGTGCAGTCGATTGCTCCCAGCATGTTGGGGAAACCAGAAATGTCGTAGAAATTTGTTTTCAAGGCTTGCAAGTACACCCTGCTTTTAGGGAAAAGTAGGTATTTGGGTGTTCGCCTCAAAAATGCATTGAGCATAACTGACAACGCACAACAAAAAGCGGACTGGAAAATGCCAGCAACAGCTGCCACAGTCCCCTGAAAGGACCCAGAGGCAAGCTAATGCAATAGTTTGACCACTGCAGGGACAACATGGCTTCTCTGGGTGACAGGCTCCAGGTCATCTTTTAAATCCGACAGCAGCTCAAGCTAATTGCAACTATTTAAAACATGCTTTCAAAAGTTTTTAACAAATTGATGCAATTGGTAGTGTCACAATTGCCGGCAACTTCATTACATCTCATTATAATGTTTGACAACCCTGATCTGCACTATCTTTTTGCAAATTTATGCAGGAACGCCCATAATTACATATTCATCTAAGGTTGAACTGCAAAGAAAAACTGCTGCTGCAAAGCATTCCCTAAAAAGTCACTAACAGCATTGCGCTTGTTTTGTACATTTCACCCTAGACTTCCGCCTTGTTTCAACTGGTTTGCGAGTATTGAGACAGGCACAACACTTTAGTACATCTACCACTGAGTGTTCTTAGAGATAACCATCTCTCTCTCTCTCTCTCTCTCTCTCTCTCTCTCTCTATCTAGTATGAAAGTGTGACAGGATGGCTTGCAGTGGTGAGGTGTGGTGACGTTACGGACCAGGAAGTAACTGAATCAAAACAATGGATGGGCGGGTGAAGCTGAATGCTACAGCACTCAGCTGGCTTTATTAAATAAACAAACCAAAAACAAAAGATTTAAACAATAACAAAACACAAAACAAAAAGGCGCGATGGCCAAACAAACAGGAACAAGTATATTTTTAAATATAGCAATTGTTCTTTTTATATTCTCCTCGCTCTCTCTCCGCTCTCCCGTACTCTCCTCTCTAGACTCTACACTCCCACCTTCAGCACGGACAGCTGCAAGTTCTTATACTCTGGCCGAGGGGTTAACTAGCTGTTAATTATCTTATTACCCCTCGGCCACAGTCTGCACGCGTTTGGTAAGGATGCGTGACTGTCAGCTAGTTAAATAATCAGTAGCTGATCAGTCACGCATCCTCACAGGGTTTTTAAATTATAAATAATAACAAAAGACGCGGTGCTTTTATCCGCGCTGCAAACAAATACAGATAATAATAAATAAATACATAGGGGCGGGACACTCCGCCACAGAAAGCTACAACTCAGTCTCATCTATATAAACTCAATGTGGCCAGTAGTTATAGCTCATATACACTTCCAAATGCAGCCAATAATTTGGCCTCATAAATTAATTTAAGCAATTCTCAATATTCTGGTAACAAACATACTGTTGCAGTCTCCCATGACCTCTTAAATGTAAATAATGAACACAATTCTATATTCTAAATCCCTGCGGGGTTAGTGGAAGAGAGGACACCTTGTTCCAAACTAAACTGGATATGAATTGTGAGCGCTGGCTGTCAAGGCAGTGCTCCCTGAGGGATGAACACACAGTATTGTGTTAGCATGTGTGCTCTAACTCTCCACAGAATACTCACCGAAGGAAAGGAGGCCAGTACAGAATTTAAGTCTGTTCACAACATTCACTGAAGCCCTTATGCCTCAGATGGAGGAGAATCTTATGTCTCAATATGAGAGAGATATGTGTCTGAATCGCCAGCAAGGTTTGTGGAAATGTGGAAAAGGAGCACCTAATATTGTATAATAAAACCTCGCTTAGGACCAGTGAGCTGGTTTACAGAGGAACTGTAAAGTCTAATACTGTAATTCAAGGATTGTATTAATCTTAATTGTATTTCTCCATTATGTAAATAAGGATTTTCCTGTAAATGTTCTATACTCTCAGGACATGTGCGTATTCAGCAATATACTTTATATATTAGAAACTTAGAAAAAAAATCACACGACGATGCCAGAAAGTACAAAAATCAATGTCCTTTCTTCAAAGTTTTGTGCTGTGTTTGGTGTACTTTGGTAAGATATAATGCCCATTTCTATATTTCGTTTATATAGTGTGACAGTGTGGTGAGTGGTGGATAGCGAATAACACACAATACACTCGATTACTCCCAAAACTGTCCATATTTATAAACGATATTTACAAAAGAGAAACAAGTCACCCCTATACCATCAATAGTACAAGGGGAATCCAAAAACTCGGAGGGTTTGCAGTCCCACACGCGATTTCCGTCACCAGTTTTTTAATTTTTTTTTTATTTAGTGGTCGCCAATTATTTTTATTGTTTTCTGCCCAATTTAATAATGTCCAATTATTTTTAGGCTCAGCCCACCGCTACCACCACTGCGCTGACTCAGGAGGGGCGAAGTCGAACACACGCTGTCCTCTGAAGCGTGTGCCATCAGCCAACCGCTTCTTTACGCGCTGCAGACTCACCATGCAGCCACCCAGAGCTACAGCATCGGAGGACAACGCAGCCCTGGGCTGCTTACGGGCAAGCCTGCAGGCGCCCGGCCAGACCACAGGGGTCGCTGGTGCACGGTGAGCGGAGGACACCCTGGTCGACCAAGCCCTCCCTCCCCCTCAATTAGCTGAGTGCTGCCCCCTGGGAGCTCCCGTCCTCGGTCGGCAAAGGAATAGCCTGGACTCAAACTTGTGACGTCCAGACTATAGGACGCATCCTGCACTCCTCGGAGCGCCTTTACTGGATGCGCCACTTGGGAGCCCCCTCATCACCGGTTTTCTGATACAGAGCCCATCTCTTCAATGTTATAATTTACCTGAATATCCATCACAGCCTGCTTTTTTTTTAATTCTCTCCATTGCCAAATCAGTCTGCCTTATATTGTGCAGTTACACAGCGCTTCCTCCAGTTTCACCTGCTGAAAATGCAGCCAAGACAAAGTGAACAAGACCAGCTAGGGCAATGTAACAACTAATCATTAAACAGTTTTAGATACTGTGATGTATTTTTTTTTTATCAGTGATCTTTTGTTACTTTTGTGTATTTTTATTTGTGTGTGTTTATTGATAAATTACTACAATGTCCAGAGCCTTATGGCAAACACCTGTAAATAATAATCCTGGAAGTGATTACAGCGGCGTGTATCACTTCGGTTTGTAAAATCCCACAGGTTTGACCCGCAACCAAAAAGTCCAGTTTTATCACCCACACAAAACACAAAGACACAGACACAGTTCCTACGGTGCGTGATTTAAGTGCTTGTGGTAAAAAGACAGTTCTCCGTGGAAAGTGAAGTGCTGGTGACCGGGTTTAATGCTGGCCTGCGGCTGCAGCTCCGGATCGTGTTAGTAATCTTCTAGACAAACAAAACAAACAAACAACGTTTACAAGACAGACTAACAGAACACTCACGGTATTTACATGCAGGGACTCCTTTTAGGTTCTTTCCTAACCATTCACAAAAGGAACAGATCACGTCCGCTATGACCCCTATTTATATACTCGCTCATGACCCCTAGGTTAACGAGCTCATCCGCTCCTTCAATCCTTGGATGCCACGGCGTTTACCGTCTGGGTCACTGAGTTTGGATACCGTAGCTCCGTCCCTTTCCTAAATGACCGACTTCCACCTACCCTAAGGAAAAAATTGTTGTGCCATTTAATTAAGGGTATTCTGTTCCTCTTACACCGTGCCCTCACAGGTCGAGAGGCAGATCTAACACCAAGAGTCATTTGATCTCTGTCACAGTCACATGTGTTTAACCATCACTGAGGTCAACATTTTATAGGGTTGGATATGTGAGTGCTGACTGTACAGTATTTCTGCCTTTCTGTAATTGCTTCATGTTCACGTCGTGTTTCCTAAATTGTCAATTCTCTTGCCTTGTTGAATTTCTTTATTTTCTTTATTGTTAAAAAAAGAGAGAAAAAAACAACAACTAATTAGTTAGTTACTAATTAATTAGTACTGACAGTAAGAATTGCAAATTGATGCAAATTTGAAAGAGACAGTATTACTATGCACATGTTTAAACATGATATGAAGCTTGTTTTTTAAAATGATTTAAATAGCTGATTGTGTCTATTTTCAGTTACAGGATAAGTGAAACATCATTTTAATATATAGTTTAAACTGGAAAATGAAACATCAGTCTGAAAGGATTATGGTAGTTTAAACTCCCTAGTTGCTTCTAGCCACTATGTATACTCTTAGAAAGAGTGTCATACAACCTTTATAGGTTCTTAGACTTGTTATTTATGAAGGGTTGCTTGGTAACACTATAATAAGGGGTAGATGTAAGTATAGGCGCAGTGCAAATAATTGCAGATCCAAAATTCAAATTGCATTGCGGCCAGGCAATTATTTTGCACTGCGTCCTATGTAAGCTTAAGAGCAATGCAAATTACTCAACACACAGAAATAATGATCTGCAATTATGATAATGAGGGTCACAATGAGTGCATTGGTCTATTTAGCAGCCGCACTTGCTGAGTAAAGCCCGGGACAGACAGGCGTGGTGTGGCACCGCTGGGTATTTTCACAGTGCGATACTGCTAGTCTGCACCCGGACACACAGGAGCGGTATGCACTACACAACTGACTTGTCTTACAATATAGAAAATTGAATGGTACAGTACAGTAGTTGTCAGTACCACACCATAGGCTATGTACTCGAATATAATTTACATTATGGTCAAAAGTTTTGCATCACCTAGTACAATATTAGGATACAGACATAATTCAAAAAAACTATATGAACATCATTTCAGTATTTTATTTAACATCATGCAATCCAAGAAACTATAAAAGGGTATCTCAAAAGTCTACTGGAAATTACAATAGCAGTACTGTATTTCATGTTAGATTTCGAAATGTCACATTTTTCAATGTTTGGAAAACTATAAAACGTAATGTAATTTCAATATGACAACGTAACATTATTAATTCTATAGGGCTTGATGCAAAACTTTTGGTCATAGCTGTAATGCTCCCCATATAATCTAGTAAATAAAAACACTGGTTTGTTTTTCAAAGTTGTTTTTCTGTCATCTATATGCATGTGTATGAAACATACAATACATTGCTGACAGCAATTAGCCTACTACTAAAGTGTTTGAAAATATATCCTTTTCCAGCCAGTTATTTAATAAAAATAGCAGTGAACTACAGAAATAATAATAAAAAAGCAAAACGTGATTACAGTATCAAATTGGCTACAGGAAGGATGTGTATCCTTGTATGAAATATGGGAGGGATCAAACACTTCAAGGTGCTTGGACACCTTCGTAGACAACAGTTTCATTCATGATTTTTCCTGGCAAGCACGTGTTGTCAGCACTTGGTTGTGATTAGTTAATACACCGATGGTACCGTGAAGCAGCCAGAAAAATTTGCTCAAGATTCGATTTGAGCGTCAACGCATCACCTTGGGACTAGCGGTATCGTCCCATGCTGATCTGTCCAACACCATGTGAAAGCAATGGCGGTGATACAGGCGGCAAAATGCCTCACGTGCTGTGCTGCGCCTGTCTGACTTGGACTTTAGGAGTACAGAGAGCAGTATTCGCTGTATGACATTTGTGGAGCACTGTGGCAAAGTGCCCCCCCCGTGTATATTGTATGTTACGTGTTGTGTGTAAATGTTGGTGTATAGGTACACGGGATATAAGCGGGTCTGTGTTTCACGTGTATTTAAAAATGTAGATTTGTATTTAGGCACGAGGATGGCACAAATCACATCACGTGCATTTAAAGTATTAGTATGTGAACACGGGAAAGTGCACTTTAATTTATTCACATGCAGTTGTACCGAGATTCCAATTGAATGATTGACTAGCAATCGAGTCTCGGTACAACTGCATAAAAACAGCATGTTTTCACTCACTCGGGGTTGTGTGTTCGGTGAGTGGAGAAAGGGTGTGGAGAGGAGAAAAGTAAAATAACGTTACTTGTTTCTTTAAAACTCACCGTGCTCGTTTGTCTGTCCGTCCACTGTTTTGTTTACTGTTTAGTCCATTTTGTTTACCTGTTTATTTTGGCCGCAAAGTGCCGTGTCCTGTTTTTGTGTTCTTTTTTGTTTATTTATTAAATGCTGAGCGAAAGCATTCGCTCAGCTCCACCAAACTCCCTCTCGTTTTGTTTATTTATTTCCGGGCTCTGGTCTGACGTCACCCCCTCTGGCCGTCTTTGTCACAAGCACGAACATACAAACCAAAAAAAAAGTCCTAAAAAGGGCAGCAAAGTCCTCTTGGTGCACGACAAAGAAAATTAAAGTTTTCTGAGAAGGAGCTGAGAGTCCTCACTCAGTATTAAACAGCGTTATTTGGAAAAGTCTCAGCCAGCATCAATTATGCTAGTATCCTTAGGAAATTATATATATTGGCCTGCCCTTTTCAACATAACATCCAGAAATTTGACTAGCACTCTGGAAAAGGTGGATTGGGCTATCCCTCCAGACATTCCAACTGTGATCTAAAAGGAACCAGAGGCTAAGTAGTGCAGAGAACACAGCACTTTCACATGTGCAGGGATTGCAGTTCCTGGATTGACGCTGGGGTCTAAGCTCATCCCTCTATTCAGCTATTAGGTCAAGGATGACCTGCGGAGTGAGATGATAATGCTTTAGCACCGCATCCTCCGGCATCCCAATCAAAGTGACCCTGGGATAGAATATGCGGGGTCTTCTTCGTCTTGCCCTTCTCCTCCAAACCTGTTCCTGTCTCTCCTCAACAAGAGCCAAGTGTCGCCACATGAGGAAGTGTACCACAGCAGCCATCCTGAAGCCAGTGACAGCTCTCTGCAGGTGTGTGCTTTAATACAACTCGTAGTTACTTGCTTCTACAATGGTTTGCACCTTGTAAGAAGAGGTGTAAAGTTTTTGGAGGGTCAGCAATTGCCTAAGTGCAAGACAAAATCCTTACATCACAATATAATGCTTGCACCCACTTAGTATACAGATCCCGCCCAATTCCATTCTTTCTTCATTTGAATGCATTTCAATATAATTTTACTGGATGGCAAAGAACAAATTTAATAGCAGGTGCAGAACACCAGGTGAACACCATTCTTTACATATGCCACATTTTTAGCGGCCGCTAAAATCAGACTTTAGGGCAGCTGAACACGATTTACGGGAGCATTATAGGGGTTCTGCACCTGCAAATCACTTTGCACGTATCCTTACATCTACCCTCTAATTACTGTGTATTTACATTGTAGTTACTCAGTAAATACATGTGTACTTACACATAATTACAATGTTATTATGCAAAGCTGCAATGTACTTAATTGTAAATTCTATTGCACAATATAAATAGAATACTATATGGGTCAGAATATATTATCACACAATATGTCTCAAAGTGGTTTTGAGCTGTAATGCATGACTGGCACAGCCACGATATTTTGCAATGGTGGTACTGTAGAATAAGTGCATCTCAGCATTAGAGACTAGACACTAAGCTAATTGTAGCTAAGAAAATAATTCCATAAATCTTAGCCATTCCACATTTCCATCAGCTACGCAGGTCTGAAATGTGCAGGTTTAAAATAAACACATGTTGTACCACACATGTACTGTATACATTTTAAAACATGATTTGAGGTGCTACTTGGATGCATTATGAGTATCCAGACATGCATTTGTAATCACTCAGTCATTTCAACAGTGGGTCAAAGCATGTTACTGGCTGAAAGCACATCAGTCAATAGGGGAAGCAGCTGTTGACGTAAAAAAGCCAGAGAAGGAGGGGGGGGGGGGGGCACAACAATTTCACTCTCCAGGTGAAATGACCCAGGAACTAGAAAGACAGTCTAAAAGCATGGCTTTTGAACAGAGATTGCTTTAACCTAATGTAGTAGCGGATATCAAGTTTGTTAAATGAAAATATGCTAGTCTGATCCCTGTTCAGTCATGATGTGAGAAAAAAAGTTTATGCTGCTGTTAATGGAATTCTAAAGACTTGACATGATGTATAATGTGGAGCACTCAAGTTGCAAAGCTAGTGATCCGGCTTTCTTTTACAACATGATAAATGAAGCGTCAAGAATACATTACTTGTGTACAGCTAATGATCTAAGAACGAAACCTAGTTATATATGCCTTATGTAAAGGACAAACAACAGACAGTGTTAAAGGTGTTAAATAAACCAGAACACTGTAAGACTTAAGAGAATGGTTTATGTGCCAATTGAATGCTTTCACTTGTTTATGCCAGTTCATACATTTTTGGGTTCTGAGTGGAATCTAAATTGAATAATGGAATAATGCATGGGGCAGAATATATTAACAGACGAAAACATCTGGTAATGCATCTTATTATTATTATTATTATTATTATTATTATTATTATTATTATTATGTGATAGACAGAGCCTCTATTATCAAAATGATTGTACATGGTGCTAACAAAAAATTCAAATTAATATAGATTGCTTTCATTTAGTTTGTCTCATATTTCCTATATGAAAAGTATACACATTATGGCAAAGGTGAATTTGATTTTGTAAGGTTTGGAAGCTGTTTTAAAGAACACGTATCGATCGATCCTTGCAGATACTTCTGTGCTGCACTTTCAGTCAGCCCTTGCAGGAGGAGGCATATTGACCCAGCCAAAAATAAATAAATAAATAAATGTGAGACCGTAATGTGAATGAGACTGATTGCCTGGATGCATTCCAGCTCATTTTATTGTGACACTTTGGTTTCACAGTGTCCTTGTGTGTGAAAATACCACAGCGTGTGATGAAATCTATAAATGCTGTCTGTACCAGCAATAGCAGCCACTAATCCATGCAGGAGCAATGCAGGTACACAGCTGCACAACTCAAGAGAAACAAATGAGGTACAGTATGTTGCCTGCCTTAAAGCAGTAGGAGAACATATTTGCACATTGTTTCACTGGTAATGAATTGTGTTATACATCAGGCGTTAAAGTCAAGAAGCAGCATGATATTCTGCATTCACTGTAAAACCAGATGTTTAAGACATAAACACATTCTTACGCAACAGATTGTATCATTCAAATATGTCCCTATGGTTATGAAAATCCACTATCTGCATGAGCTTAGATTTCAAGTACAGTATGCTTGTTATTTACGAATCTGTTGTAAATCCCAATCCGTTATCACATTATACATCTTTGTGTACAGGACCAAGTGATGAAACTATTTACCTTAACACTATTGATCAGCTAACAGTAAATCATACAAATATTGAAGGATCATTTTATACAACATATATATGGATGTTGGAATCTTGGAATCCTTGGTTTTTGGGCTGTGTATCATTGATAAGGAGAGCATTTTTCTCAATAATACCAGTGCATACTGCTAGACCAGGTGCATGTATTGTCTAGAGTAAGTCTACAGTAGAGGGTATCTGACTATACAAATTATTTTCAAAGTACACAATATTTTAGAAAAAAAAAAGAATAATGTTTTATTCTTGAACCCGACTCCTGCTGTTGCTTTGGAATTGTATTACCAGAGACCCAGAAACAGAGCACCTCCCACAGAGATGTATTAAATTAGGATCACAATGTACAAGTTAGCTGCAGAAAGGATGGAATAATGATGGGAGCGCAGATGGGAATCACAGTGTACACTGCACCTCTATTGTACCCAAATACAGTAAACTACACCATGAATGTAGATAAGGGAACACACACAAAGAGGGATACTATTGGATCCTCAGTTTAAAAGACGCGTTGTTTGATCGTGCTCACCACACAAAGAGGGATGCTATTGGATCTTGATCGAATGTCTGTAATATACTCTCCCAAAATACACTTAAAAAAAGAATCTTGATCGAATGTCTGTAATATACTCTCCCAAAATACACTTAAAAAAAGAATCTTGATCGAATGTCTGTAATATACTCTCCCAAAATACACTTAAAAAAAGAATCTTGATCGAATGTCTGTAATATACTCTCCCAAAATACACTTAAAAAAAAGAATCTTGATCGAATGTCTGTAATATACTCTCCCAAAATACACTTAAAAAAATGTTTTTTTTCTCTGTGACCAAGGGGCCAAAACAACTAGCTTTTTTCAAAAATAAACTGCTGTGTTTTTTACCTGGACTTTAAGTCTATCAAACATTCCAGAGGTGTTTTACATTGAGCCTTTATTCAAACATGTATTTTCTCTCTCTCTCTCTCTCTCTCTCTCTCTCTCTCTCTCTCTCTCTCTCTCTCTCTCTGTCTATATATATATATATATATATATATATATATATATATATATATATATATATATATATATATATATATATATATATATATATATATATATATAATGATTGACATCCAACTTATGTGCAGTTAGCATTGTTTACATCTGCGCACTCAGTCAAGAACATTCAAGGAGGAAGTAACATGTCTAAGAGATTCAAATAGCAAAATCGTAGACGAAAAAAAGAAAATTGCAAATATATTAAATGATTACTTTTCACAGGTTTTTACAAAGGAGGACACGGACAACATGCCCCACATGTCGACCTGTTCCTATCCAGTTTTAAATAACTTTAGCATAACAGAGGCAGAAGTGTTAAAGGGACTAGGAGCTCTTAAAATAAACAAATCCCCCTATAATAAGATCTAAAATGGAAAATTACCTATATGGTAACAATATCCTGGGAGACAGTCAGCATGGTTTTAGGAAAGGGAGATTGCGTCTAACTAACCTGCTTGACTTTTTTGAGGATGCAACATTGACAATGGATAATTGCAAAGCATACAACATGGTTTATTTAGATTTCCAGAAAGCTTTTGACAAAGTCCCGCATAAAAGATTAATTCTCAAACTGAACGCAGTAGGGATTCAAGGAAATGCATGCACATGGATTAGGGACTGGTTAACATGTAGAAAACAGAAAGTACTGATTAGAGGAGAAACCTGAAAATGGAGCGAGGTAACCAGTGGTGTACCACAGGGATCAGTATTAGGTCCTCTGCTATTCCAAATATACATTAATGATTTAGATTCTGATATAGTAAGCAAACTTGTTAAATTTGCAGATGACACAAAAATAGGAGGAGTGGCAAACACTGTTGCAGCAGCAAAGGTCATTCAAAATGATCTAGACAGCATTCAGAACTGGGCAGACACATGGCAAATGACATTTAATAGAGACAAGTGTAAAGTATTGCACGCAGGCAATAAAAATGTACATTATAAATATCATATGGGAGATACTGAAATTGAAGAAGGGAACTATGAAAAAGACCTAGGAGTTTATGTTGACTCAGAAATGTCTTCCTCTAGACAATGTGGGGAAGCTATAAAAAAGGCCAACAAGATGCTCAGATGTAGTGTGAGAAGTGTTGAATTTAAATCAAGGGAAGTAATGTTAAAACTTTACAATGCATTAGTAAGACCTCACCTAGAATACTGTGTTCAGTTCTGGTCACCTCGTTACAAAATATTGCTGCTCTAGAAAGAGTGCAAAGAAGAGCAACCAGAATTATCCCGGGTTTAAAAGGCATGTCGTATGCAGACAGGCTAAAAGAATTGAATCTATTCAGTCTTGAACAAAGAAGACTACGCGGCGATCTGATTCAAACATTCAAAATCCTAAAAGGTATAGACAATGTCGACCCAGGGGATTTTTTTGACCTGAAAAAAGAAACAAGGACCAGGGGTCACAAATGGAGATTAGATAAAGGGGCATTCAGAACAGAAAATAGGAGGCACTTTTTTACATAGAGAATTGTGAGGGTCTGGAACCCACTCCCCAGTAATGTTGTTGAAGCTGACACCCTGGGATCCTTCAAGAAGCTGCTTGATGAAATTCTGGGATCAATAAGCTACTAACAACCAAACGAGGAAGATGGGCTGAATGGCCTCCTTTCGTGTGTAAACTTTCTTATGTTCTTATGTTGTTATGTTCTTATGTTCTAAAGCAGTGGTGGGCCCTGAGGGCTACCAGACCCAACAACCCATCAAAATGCAAGAAACTGCCAATTAAACATACATAGATAAAGAATTAATCAAAAAATACAATCACTGACTAAAATATAAGTAATGTTACCATTTCAATTGAATAACAAATATAATTAAAAGTAATAAATGTGCAGTTCCTACCATTAATGTGACTTCTGGGAGACCACAGCATCCACACTTCTGGGAGACCATAGCATCCACACTTCTGGGAGACCATAGCATCCACACTTTTGGGAGACCATAGCATCCACACTTCTGGGAGACCATAGCATCCACACTTCTGGGAGACCATAGCATCCACACTTCTGGGAGACCACAGCATCCACACTTTTGGGAGACCACAGCATCCACACTTTTGGGAGACCATAGCATCCACACTTCTGGGAGACCATAGCATCCACACTTCTGGGAGACCATAGCATCCACACTTCTGGGAGACCATAGCATCCACACTTCTGGGAGACCATAGCATCCACACTTTTGGGAGACCATAGCATCCACACTTCTGGGAGACCATAGCATCCACACTTCTGGGAGACCATAGCATCCACACTTTTGGGAGACCATAGCATCCACACTTCTGGGAGACCATAGCATCCACACTTCTGGGAGACCATAGCATCCTCCAGCTTTTTGAAGTCCAGGTAGATCAGCAGAGACATTTCCATCAATCAGTGTTTTGCTAATGCTCCTCTTATTTATTCCATTGCCCTCACAACTTTGTGAAGCAGCAGGTGTGTTTGAATCTCTGACACCCTTTCCACCTACTCTTGTCACAAATGTATCCATTTTAAATGCTCTTTGCTATGGCTAACTCAAACCTCCTCTTCTCAATTTCACTGCAGTAAAAGTGCTGCACAAATTAAACTTACTAACGACAACCATCTCCTAGCAACACGGCAGTCGCTCTCACGGTGAGACTTGACTATTAAAACTTGCAGTTTAAGATAACCAATGTTTTTCTAAATATGCAATATCTCCAAGGTTTAACTGTCTTACAAGATCATTCCTTTTGTTGGTTTAATTAATATTTACAAAATATAGTGAAAATCATAATTGGTTGAAATGCTTTGTAAAATAAGGGACTGGGTAAAGGAAAGGCACAGCTTTGTATGGTGTTATTATAATTTAATAATCTGACCAACCCCTGCACTGATTGTTAAGAGGGCAGAATCTCATCACTTAATTTCGACCAAAAAAGTTAAGAGAAAGTCCAGGACATTTTTTATTTTAATGTGTGTGATTATTTAAAAAGCATACTGCAGGAGTGGAGCTCTTGTGGTTACATTTTTAAGGCTCTGTTTGACAGTGATTTTGTATAGTAAAGCTAGACCGTCTGAATCACATCAATAAAAAGCGACCCTCCCACGGCTGCATAAATGATCCTGGGACTAGGGCAGAAACATGACTGGGAGAATTTTCATCCACTGAAAGGTTACAATGTTTCATTCCTTCTTACCACGAACAGCTTGTTTTTCTGCACAGATCTGCTCCACCTCAGAGCTACGCTGCTCTATTTTAGAAGGACTCTGTTCCTAATATTTTAACCATGCAAAAGTGTACATTGGCTGCAGCTAACAGGGCACTGTGTATAATGTTATATTTGTAAGAGGCAAACTATTTCCAGAATGTCATCTTGGCTGTGCACATACAAAATGCTCTGCCACTGTTGATTACTCCAGTGCCTTTATATACAATGTACTGTTTCAGGGAATAGTTGTTCCAAGGAAGCAATTGTAGCAATGTAAATAGATTTTATTACAAATTATTCATGGAGTATTCTCCATATATATACTGTATATATATATATATATATATATATATATATATATATATATATATATATATATATATATATATATATATGATTTGGAGAATGTAAGATTGTGGCAAAGTGGCTTGCAGTGCACAGGTGCAGTTGGTGCCGTGCTCAGGAATAACACACACAAGACAGTGAAAGTTCAATGAAACAGCTTCTTTATTTGGTTGGGTTGCGTGTCAGCAACACTTAAATAAGAAGCATGGGCTCTACACAGCCATGTAGATAAGACAATAAGACACTAATACTTAACACATAACACAACACAGACACGGTCACTTCTCCCGATAGTGAGTGCTCTTGTGCAGGTGTGGTGAAAGACAAACAGTTTGTGAAACAGTGGTGTAGTGTAGTCTGGGTTTAGTGCTGGCTTGTAGCCACAGCTCCCAGCTAGTGCTAGCCGTCTAACAAAGACAAATGACACACAGTTAGCACATTAAGCAAACAAAACATGAAACACTCACGATAATTAATAACTTCCATTTCCTTAATGGGTCTGTGGCGGAGTGTCCCACCCCTATGTATTTATTTATTATTATTTGTATTTGTTTGCGGCGCGGATAAAAGCGCTGCATCTTTTGCTATTATTTATAATTTAAAAACCCTGTGAGGATGCGTGACTGATCAGCTACTGATTATTTAACTAGCTGACAGTCACGCATCCTTACCAAACGCGTGCAGACTGTGGCCGAGGGGTAATAAGATAATTAACAGCTAGTTAACCCCTCGGCCAGAGTATAAGAACCTGCAGCTGTCCGTGCTGAAATGTGGAGTGTAGAGTCTAGAGAGGAGAGTACGGGAGAGCGGAGAGAGAGCGAGGAGAATATAAAAAGAACAATTGCTATATTTAAAAATATACTTGTTCCTGTTTGTTTGGCCATCGCGCCTTTTTGTTTTGTGTTTTGTTATTGTTTAAATCTTTTGTTTTTGGTTTATTTATTTAATAAATCCAGCTGAGTGCCGTAGCATTCAGCTTCACCCGCCCATCCATTGTTTTGATTCAGTTACTTCCTGGTCCGTGACGTCACCACACCTCACCACTGCAAGCCATCCTGTCACATATGGTGTCCTGCGTGGGACAAACAACGCCTCTAGGAGCCGGACCAGGTCAGAAAAGTGCGTTTTTTTTTCCAAATAAATAATGGGAAAAAGTAGCCAGAGGAGAAAGCAGCAGCAACAACAACAGCAGCAGGAGGCGCAGCAACAGCAGCGCGGGGCTGGTCGCAAGTCCTGTGGGGTCCTTACCACGCTGGACGTCTGCCTCACCTGCCTGAAGGGTGAGGAGTGGTGCTTTGCGGTTGGTGAGGTCTGGCACGTGGCACCCGACCAACCCCCTCCATGGCAGGAGAGGAAGGAGCCTGAGCATCCAGCAAGGGTGAGAGAGGACCCGCATCCTCCGAGGCGGAAGAATCCTGTCTCCTCTGAGGGGATCTGGGACTGGCTGGCGGAACCTGAGAGGAATATCGTGGACGCCCTCCCTGCTGTGATCAACCTCCTGTGGGCGAGAGATGGGGAGCGCTGGAAGGCCTGGGAACAGAAACACCATCCAGCATCCCTCCCAGACATCGCAGCCATGGTGCTCAACTACCTGGCTGCAGATATGGGAGGGGCCCCGCTGCTGTTTCCAGTGCCAGAAGGAGAGGAGCCATCGCCACCATCTCCAGCGCCAGAGTTCGAGGAGCCCTCGCCACCGTCTCCAGCGCCAGAGGGAGAGGAGCCGTTGCTGCCGTCTCCAGCGCCAGAGGGAGAGGAGCCGTTGCTGCCGTCTCCAGCGCCAGAGGGAGAGGAGCCATTGCTGCCGTCTCCAGCACCAGAGGGAGAGGAGCCATTGCTGACGTCTCCAACGCCAGAGGGAGAGGAGCCATTGCTGACGTCTCCAACGCCAGAGGGTGAGGAGCCCTCGCCACTGTCTCCAGCACTAGGAGCAGAGCAGCAGGAGCTGCCTCTGTCTCCACCACCGCCAGGAGCAGAGCAGCAGGAGCTGCCTCTGTCTCCACCACCGCCAGGAGCAGAGCAGCAGCAGCTGCCTCTGGCTCCACCACCGCCAGGAGCAGAGCAGCAGGAGCTGCCTCTGTCTCCACCACCGCTAGGGGCAGAGCAGCAGGAGCTGCCTCTGCCTCCACCACCTCCACCAGTAGAGGGTGAATACCTGCTGGTTCCGCCTCAATCGCCGTGGGAGGACTGCTTGCCCCTCCCACCTCCACCAGCAGAGGGTGAATAGCTGCTTCCACATCCACCGTCATGGGAAGGATTGCTCATGCCCTGCCTTGCACCGACCAAGGATGCCAGCCTCGCACAGCCCAAGGATGCCTGCGTGCGACGCCTGGGCTGCCTGTTGCTCCGCGACGCCTGGGCTGCCTGTTGCTCCGCGACGCCTGGGGCTGCCTGTTGCTCCGCATTGCCTGGGGCTGCCTGTTGCTCCGCATCGCCTGGAGAGCCACCAGTTACAGGGTACGAGGGAGAAGTGGAACTCCCGCTGCCGCCTCCATGGCCAGGGGCTCCCCTCCCGAGTTCGCCTCCCGAGGGTCCGCTGCTGCTGCCGTCGCCTCCCGAGGGTCCGCTGCTGTTGCCATCGCCTCCCGAGGGTCCTGTTTTGCCTGGGGTCGCTACCAGTCCTGCGGCAGGAAATACCAGTCCATGCGGCAGGAAATACCGTGGCTGGAACCCCATGAAGGGGAGCTGCCGGCCATGAAGAAGGGGGGGGGAGGTCAGGAGACCAGCTTCCCCAGCCACACTTTCGCGGCAGGAAATACTGTGGCTGGAGCCCCATGAAGGCAGCTGCCAGCCATGAAGAAGGGGGAGGTCAGGAGACCAGCTCCCCCGCAGCAATTTCGCTGCAGGAGAAAGGGTGGCCGGAGCACCACGGAGGGGAACTGCCGCCATGAAGAAAGGGGGCAGGTCTGGAGACCACCCCCAAAACTTTTTGGCCAGAGGAGCCGACCTGTGTGCGGGCCATCGGAACGCTACGGTTGTTTGGGTGGGAGGAGGACATCCCACCGTGGCCGCCACCTTTGGCCCATTGCTGTCCCTGTTCCTGGGCCGGGACTGCTAGCCGGGACTTTAGGGAATAAGGGGGAGGTGGCCGAAAAGGCCATGTGTGCTGCGCACAAGGGGGGGCATGTGTGGCGGAGTGTCCCGCCCCTATGTATTTATTTATTATTATTTGTATTTGTTTGCGGCGTGGATAAAAGCGCTGCGTCTTTTGTTATTATGTATAATTTAAAAACCCTGTGAGGATGCGTGACTGATCAGCTACTGATTATTTAACTAGCTGACAGTCACGTATCCTTACCAAACTCGTGCAGACTGTGGCCGAGGGGTAATAAGATAATTAACAGCTAGTTAACCCCTCGGCCAGAGTATAAGAACCTGCAGCTGTCCGTGCTGAAAGGTGGGAGTGTAGAGTCTAGAGAGGAGAGTACGGGAGAGCGGAGAGAGAGCGAGGAGAATATAAAAAGAACAATTGCTATATTTAAAAATATACTTGTTCCTGTTTGTTTGGCCATCGCGCCTTTTTGTTTTGTGTTTTGTTATTGTTTAAATCTTTTGTTTTTGGTTTGTTTATTTAATAAATCCAGCTGAGTGCCATAGCATTCAGCTTCACCCGCCCATCCATTGTTTTGATTCAGTTACTTCCTGGTCCGTGACGTCACCACACCTCACCACTGCAAGCCATCCTGTCACAGGGTCCTTTCAGTAAGCAGGGTAAAGGAATATCCCCTAGAAAGTGTCCTGAGGGCATCAGATGATTCAAGGGCATTTGCCAAGCACTCCCACCTTTCACGTCCAGAGCTCACAGCAACTCTACAAAATCAACCCACCCTGACCCTAACCCAACCCCAACCCTAACCTTAAGAAACCCCTGCCCTAAAACCTAACCCTAACCCAATACCTAACCCTAAACCTAACTATTAAAAATCAACTGATGCCCTCAGGACACTTTCTAGTGGATAGGAGGCTGTGTGGTCCAGTGGTTAAAGAAAAGGGCTTGTAACCGGGAGGTCCCCGGTTCAAATCCCACCTCAGCCACTGTCTCATTGTGTGACCCTGAGCAAGTCACTTAACCTCCTTGTGCTCCGTCTTTTGGGTGAGACATCGTTCACACACCCTAGCCTCTGTAAGTCGCCTTGGATAAAGGCGTCTGCTAAATAAACCAATAATAGTAATAATAATAATAATCCTTTGTGCTGCTTTCAGTAACCACATCAAAAGGAACAGATTATGGAATCACATCCCCTAAAATACCCTTAGTCACGCCCACTCCGATAGCTAGTTCAATCATGTCTCCTCCAATCCATGACTGACACATCGCTTACTGTACTAGGGCGATGACTTCTGGTACCATGACTCCACCCCCTTCCTGGATGGCCGGCTTCTGACTGACCCTGGAATGAACTGCCCAACCATCCAGTACGAGGCACACTGTTCCTGTTACACAGCGCCCTCACAGGTCAGGAGGGAGATTGTTGACTTGGATTCATTCGCTCTCTGTCACAAAGATGCATTTTTATTTTGTCAGTTCTGGAAGTTAACATTTCCAGTAACATATTTTATTACTTACTTTAGGCGAAGAGAGGTATAATTCTAAAAAAAAAAGGAAACCCATTTTTTAATGTTGCATGATATATTAAGCATAGACTCCCTAATATGTGTTATGTATTATAATAAATATTGTTTACCTATTAAACATTTGATTGTTTACAGTTCACAAACTCATCGTAGAAAGATCAATATGGGTTCCTAAGATAGAGAAAGGATCGATGCTGTAAATCTCCCTCCCGATTAGAAAGGGCGCTGTGTAAGGGGGAAGGTATGCTGCCTCCTAGATCTGCCACCTCGGTGGTAGGTGGAAACCGGAAGTTGACCATATTAGGAGGGGCGCATAGCTGCAAGTACTCAGGATGAGTCCATTGCGGTCAGCTGCGGGGCAGCCCTCTATTGGAGAAACCATGGCGACGCGTTGACTGCAGGGAAGAGTTTGCTGGGTACAAAGGGGAAGCAGCTACGTCAGTACCTCCCCTTGCGCTGAGAAAGTAAAACAGCCGGCCGGAGCTAGTGTTGATATATTATTCTGTGTTACGTGTTTGTTTGTGTCTTTAGTAGAGGAGCAGGAGGACGCCCCTCACCACCCAGCACAACAACGCACAGCGCACACACCACGATCCCCGGAGGAAAAGAGCACAGTTTTCGTGCACGGAGGATTGTGGCTAATGGCGTGTCCTTTTGTTTACTTTTGGACCCTGAACCTTTTTGTTATTTTTACCCAAAATACCATCGTTGGTAGCGGGCTTATTATTGTTTTGTTTTGGATTTCGTTGTGAACTTTCTGTTGGATTTATTAAACTTTGATTATTATTGGGAAACGGCAGCCTGGACATTACACTCTTTTGCACTGCACCAGTCATCTTTGTCACAGTTCCATATTATAAATATGTATCACTGTGAATTACGTAGTAGAGCACCCCTGGTCCTGAGGGACCCCGAATTGGCTGAAGAGCCCCTCTAGCAGTGCTTCAGCCACTGTCTCCGTCTCTTGGTCGGGCAACGCATAGGCTTCAGGCCACTTTGTAAAATAGTCGAGAGCTACCAGCATGTATTGGTTCCTCTTGTCTGTGCAGGTCCGTCGACGAGAAACTGCTGGAGGAGGGTGTGCGACCGATCCATGGGTCCTTTGTGGGCACTGCTGCTGTCACCGTGGCGGCAGTAGTCCTTTACATCTCACCTGCACCTCCCCAGTAGAACCCCTGTCGCACCTGGCTCGGGGTTTTATGACCCCGAAGTGCCTGGTGCCGGGGGTGCCATGGTGGGCCTTCAGCACTTCCTCCCGCATTGCCTGAGGGACCACCACCTGCCACCTCACCTCTCCTGTAGCTGGCTCCTTCCATTGGCGCTGCAGAACCCCAGCACGAATGTCCCTTCGTTGCTGTTGGACTGCAGTGTCACTTCTTCCCAGGTGGTCCACCAGCCACTGTAGGATAGTAGCGGCGATAGTAGGAGGCCAGGCCCAGGAATCCTCAAATTCGCCTTTGGTCGGTGTGGGTAGGTCACTCCCGAACAGCAGTCACCTGTGGTCACTCGCTGTAGCACTCTCTGCAGGGTGTCAAGGGCTGCCTGGAAGGATGCTCCATGCACCAGCAGATCAGCCAGGTAGACAAGGCATTCTTGGGCGGGGACACCCACCATGAGCTGTTCGAGCACAGCCTGAATGGTATCGCACGGAACTGCCAGAGTCCCCTGGCCGTCGAAAAGACAGTCTTGGGTGTTGCCGCTGGTGCAAAGGCTACCTGCCAGTAGCCGCTCATGAGGTCCAGTGATGAGAACCACGTAGACAGGTCCTGGGACTCATCGATGCGGGTAAGGCAGTAGGACTCCTTTATGGTCACCTCGTTCAGCTGCCTATAGTCAATGCAAAAGCGACACTCTCCGTCCTTGGGCTCAATCAGGCCCGCTTCCCGCATCTCCCTCAGTACCTTTTCAGCAGCCTCCTATCTGACCAAGGGTAGGTGGCGAAGTTGCAGCTTGATAGGTGTGGCTCCCATCTCGATGTGGTGCTGTACCATGTGAGTCCAGCTTGCTTCTTCTGAGCGGTACTCCAACAGCACTGTGGCTACAGTAGCGTCCTCTCCCGGGGGTGGTGGAGGCTGGGCTGGGGCGGCCCGGGCTGGGCTGTTGAAATCTTGGTGGAATGGGCTGGTGGTTTCAGGCTCCGGCGCAGTGGTTTGGTTGGTTGGGGACCAAGTTGGGCTGACTGGTTTCCTGTCTTGGCTGTCTTTAGCCTTGGGTGGGATCTGGGCTTTGCTGTCTCAGGCTCTGTGATTTTGTGTCGGTGGTTGTTTTGCGCAGCCTGGTGGTCCCTGCGGGTCCGACCTCAGGGGTGTGTTGGTTCCCCAAGCCGGTCCCCTGCAGGAACTGGGCTCGGCCACAGTTATCGGGCAAGTTCCGCCACTGTACCCGGGTGGGCTATTATTATTTATTTCTAGCAGACGCCTTATCCAGGGCTTACTTACAATTGTTACAAGATATCACATTATTTTTACATACAATTACACATTTATACAGTTGGGTTTTTACAGGAGCAATCTAGGTAAAGTACATTGCTCCACCAACCACCACTCCACACTGCTGTGGCGGCGGCCGTGCCCTTCTGGAAGTGTATGGTCCCCCATTCGGAGGTCCGGCTGGCTGCTGGTACTTCTCAGAATGTCCAGGCAGAGGATGCAACTACCCACACGGGGTGGTTCACCGTCCGGCCGCCCACCTGGGTCGTCATGGTCCCTCTTCCCTGCATGGACGCCAGCTCCCCGGTGACTGTGCGGAGCTGCACCATTGTTGCCTCGAGCTGGATCACCCCTGGATCACATCGGGTCACACCAGCGTCACTAGCAATCCCGTGTCAACCAAGACCGTGCATGGAACCCCCTCCACTCGGACCGGGACGTGGCAGAAGTCCCTCACAGAGGTCCTCCCCACAGCAACGGCAGACCCTGTAGGAACTGTGGCGCTGTCAGCTACTTCTGGGGGGAGTGGAGCCGTACTATTGGGCTCCCCTGACTGGCAGTGGCTGTAGCAGCCCCTCTGTCAGCTGTTTCTGGGTAGAATGAGCGATCAACAGACGCAACCCTCCGCAGGGGACAGGCAGAGGCAATGCAAACTAAAAACTGCACGCAGAGGAGTTCGAAATTCTAGTGAACGAGGTTGTTTTAAATTATAATACTTTGTTTGGTCCAGTGTTTTATTTAACCACTCTATTATTTGTACAAATGTCATGAACTATAAATTAAAATCTAAGAAATTCTAACATTCATTCACATTTATTCACGTTTAATATAACCTTTTATTTACAGGTATTTTTCACTGCTCTATATGAAAACTTGAATACAAGTAATGCCTCCATAATGCCAGATAGATTTCAGCCCAGAATAAAAAGATTTAAATAGTGTGCCTATCAGTGGTTAAAGCCTGGTCTCCAAACTAACTAATTATCGCTCACTTTAAGATGCACACCTTTTATCACCCTTTAGTAAATATGGTGTGAATAAAGCTCATCTCATTATTCAGAGCAGGTGCCTCATTTAAATACATTGTCACGCATTACCATACAAGTCTCATATTCATGCTGATTACCATAGTGTGGCACAATAAAATCAGTGTGCGCCATTATATGCCCACTATTACACACGATAATGAATACAACTGCAATAGTAAATACGGTAATCATGAGCGTGCACAGTAATTGCAATTATGGTGCACCATAATGTTTAGTGCCCTTTCGTAAATGAGGCTCATAGTGTGTAATTACTATATTGCCACAGTGTAATGAAGTGCAATTAAACTAATTGTAAGTGTACACAGGCATGTGAGTAATTAATTAGACAGGTATGAAGGCAGATGACAGCTGTACACAGGATAAGATGTACCAGAATTTTGCCATATACTGCACTGTGATGTGTGACTTATAATAATAATATGTAAGGCTGGGATTTTTTCACGGAAATTTGTACCAAAAATCACAGAGCAGTCAGGGTAAGTTTGTTTGTTCAAAATCACGGAGGAAGGGGAAATGGTGTGTGATGTCACAGGGATGACAATTATAAATACAATATGCCTACCTAAAAAATCATATTGAGCTAGCTATAAAATCAGGAAAAAAATGAAAACTGTGTATTTATTTATTTACTATGGTTTTCACAACTTCAATGTGATAAAAGCAAACAAAAATGCAGGTTTTACATACCTTTAGAAAATAATGTTTAAAGTTAAAAAAGTCTCTTTGCGTGCATGTGTTGCTTCTGCTGTGGTACAGCTTGCAGTTATTTTTGTTTGTTTACATATCATGCTGATAGACCATGTTGTACATTGAGAGGATTGCTGCCTTTATATCGAGAAGTACATTTTTGTATGCAGAAAAGGATATTTCTGTGTCAACACCATTTACTGGCACTGTCAATCAGCTGACAGTAATTACAGCAAGTGTTGGGAATCTCGTTTACATGTTTTTCCGAAACTGGTAAACGTTGTCGCATTTCATTTCATTGCCAATTTCAGAGTAAGCACAGTATTCACATTGTTCTAGACTGTTGTCTTCAAACAGTGCAATGGCCTCAAACACATCTTTCTCAGCTATGCTGAGATACTTTGCTAAATTTAGGTTGACAAAACCTGGATATAGATTTGCTCTGCATGTATGTCTCAATGTCTTCAGCGCTGTCAATAAAGGCTTCTCTACTGATTACATGGTCATATGCATTGGCACTACTCTTCAACCACATTGTGAGGTCACGCATGTCATTTGTCACAAGGTATGCCTGTTACGAGGTGCATACTGCTGTACAATGTTCAGTTGTTCAAGGACTTCAGGTGACTGGCACAAATCGGTGACTGGCACAAATCTCCAGTACATGAACTGTTTGAGTGATCCCTTTCTCCTTCAGCAAATGAAATGTGGTCTTACTACATGGTCTAAGTGAAACAAAGCCATCTGAAGGCAGCTATTCCAGTGCGTTATTACAAGGATTCAGTCCCTTATGCTCCAGGGGCATACAGGATCTAGCTTCACTTGCAGGGCAGGCTGTACATGCTTTCTTCACAGCTACAAGCAGGTTGTGTACTCTTTCAAGCTTTTTACAGCACACATCACCAACTAGGTTTAAGAGATGAGCAATGCATGGCACCTGCACTGCATTCACCAAGGTTTCATGCCCTACTCCCAGCCTGAGGTTTTATTTTCAACTCTCAGATTAATTATTGATTGTGTAGTTCAGCCCCAAGGCAAGTCACTTCACCGATTTTGTAAAACTGTGTACAACAGTAAAGGACCGGTATAGAAGTACCACTACATGTGCTATCAAAAGTCAAGACTTTATTATTTCTGACTGAAATCAGGTTGTGGGCTCTGTGTTATAGATTTAAACAGTTATAAACTTGATCTTTTGCGGACAGCCTTCCCTTGTAGTTTTATTGTATATAATAATATAAATAAGAGTGGATTGATATATCACCTCCAGGCGAAAACACCAGCAGGACATAAGAACATAAGAAAGTTTACAGATGAGAGGAGGCCATTCAGCCCATCTTGCTCGTTTGGTTGTTAGTAGCTTATCGATCCCAGAATCTCATCAAGCAGCTTCTTGAAGGACCCCAGGGTGTCAGCTTCAACAACATTACTGGGGAGTTGGTTCCAGACACTCACAATTCTCTGTGTAAAAAAAAGCCTCATATTTTCTGTTCTGACTGCCCCTTTATCTAATCTCCATTTGTGACCCCTGGTCCTTGTTTCTTTTTTCAGGTCAAAGAAGTCCCCTGGGTCGACATTGTCTATACCTTTTAGGATTTTGAATGTTTGAATCAGATAGTCGCGTAGTCTTCTTTGTTCAAGACTGAATAGATTCAATTCTTTTAGTCTGTCTGCATATGACATGCCTTTTAAACCCGGGATAATTCTGGTTGCTCTTCTTTGCACTCTTTCTAGAGCAGCAATATCCTTTTTGTAACGAGGTGACCAGAACTGAACACAATATTCTAGGTGAGGTCTTACTAATTCATTGTAAAGTTTTAACATTACTTCCCTTGATTTAAATTCAACACTCCTCACAATATATCCGAGCATCTTGTTGACCTTTTTTATAGCTTCCTCACATTGTCTAGAGGAAGACATTTCTGAGTCAACATAAACTCCTAGGTCTTTTTCATAGTTCCCTTCTTCAATTTCAGTATCTCCCATGTGATATTTATAATGCACATGTTTATTGCCTGCATGCAATACTTTACACTTTTCTCTATTAAATTTCATTTGCCAGGTTTCTGCCCAGTTCTGAATGCTGTCTAGATCATTTTGAATGACCTTTGCTGCTGCAACAGTGTTTGCCACTCCTCCTATTTTTGTGTCATCTGCAAATTTAACGAGTTTGCTTACTATACCAGAATCTAAATCATTAATGTAGATTAGGAATAGCAGAGGACCTCTTTGTTAATGTTTTAAATTGTTCTATTTTTACAAACTGGCTTTTTATCTTTGTTTTTCAAATTTTACAATTAAACTGTTTTTCTTTTTTTATTCCATATATATATATATATATATATATATATATATATATATATATATATATATATATATACACACACATATTAGACTCTTAATTGTTCTATTTTTCCAAGCTAGCTTATCTTAATTTTTCAAATTTACAAATAAAACCAGATTGTTGTCTCTTTCTTAACTTCTGCTTAATTACATTTTGCATTTGACTGTTTTAAATTTAATGGTTGTGCTGTTCTTTTTTTGTGTGTGTAAAGCGCTTTGGGATCCTTGTGATGAAAGGCACTATAGTATTTATTAAAACACAAGCAATAAACAGTAGGACTTACTATTACAGGCTGTACATAACCATATAATAACATGGTAATAACTGCACTTACATTAATTACAATTAATTACACAGTAGTTACTGTGTAAGAGCAGGAAGCTTTGGTAATTAGACAGTTATTACAATGTAATTATATGGCTAGCCCTGGAATCTAAAGTTAGTAGCTGGGCATGCTAAATGAGAGTGTATAATTAAAACAGATTCACAATTGAATACTTACCAAAAATATAAATTGATGTTATGCTGGAAACAGGGCAGTTGACTCTGTTAGTTAAAACATGTGTTTATGCTTTATGTTAACAGGCAATAATTCCCATAAAATTACAAATGCTGTAATATATTACCAAGTAATTGTGTATTATTCCATTTTAGTACAATAACAGTAGCCTCAAACCTGACCTTAATCTAATCAATATAAACAGCTATTACTGGGAAAGAGAAAGATACAGATAATTACCTTATCAATTACTCTGTAATTCATGCCCAGTGAATATAAACTGCGACAAAGTCCCAGTTTGTGGATAATGCAGTAATTGGTTGTAGCATTCCTTTTATTTGTTTTGCCTAAAAATTATAGAGCTGAGGGAACATGAAGCCACTGGAACTTGGTTTCAGGCCACTGCATGGCACACCAGAGGAGACTTGGGGGTTGATACAGCAACGTTGCCTCAAACTAGGTCTCCCGGTCTGGAACCAGGTTTCAACCCACTGTTCCTGAAAAAGTGGGTTTGTGTTCCCTCAGCTTGAGAGACTATTTGAAAAAACAATTGATAATGTTATGGTAACAGTGGGGTCTAGAGTTTTCTTCAAATAAATGTTTTTTTGTGTTCAAAGCCATTTTTCATATAAAGCTCTCTCTCTCTCTCTCAAATGTTATCTCCCAATTTCTATACTGCATATCAGTATTCAAATATAGCTACACTTTTATTAAATTTGTAATGAGTACTTTCTGTTTTTTTCGAAACAAAAAGCATTTTTATTTACCCTCTTCCATTCATGCCATTATCTAAATCTGAGCTGATAAAAAGAAGCCAAGTTCTATGTTGAAATAAGGCTCTCTTTCTGATTGTGTAACAGGCTTTGCTCTGTACCATAGATACACAGGGCAGGGTATCACAGATGATAAAGGAACCTTTATTATTAGTCCTTCTTCACCAATTTAACCAGAAATGTACAAGCACATATAAACACTGATTTATTGCTATTCTGCTATTTGTGACACGACTGCACTGTGTTTTAAAGTCCTGCATCTGCATGCAGTGAATTCAGTATACAGACAAATAGCCCATGGCTGCTTACTGCTGTATAACTGGCAACTCTAGTGGCTGTTCCGAGAGCAAGGCAAGTCTCTGCATTTAGTGTGGATTTATTATATCATATACAAAAGAGGGTTATTATAGCATTCCACAGGGAAATCGTTTACCATCTGGAGAGTGGCTGGTTGGTTTCCCTTGACTTTGTATGAATTGACTGATTTTTACAGATATACACAGTCTTCAATGAGCAGTATGCAGCTTTCAATCTTTTTTCTCTTTTATTTCACTATTTATACAGTGAAAGATAAGCCACTGCTGAATTGGAACCAGAACTGTATAATAACTGTGCTGTAACTGAGATATAGGAACATTGTACTGTGCCTTGTTCATCTGCCACTGGGTTTCAAAGCGGTTCCAAATCAGTCATGATAATTTCCAGCAGCAGCAGCAGCAGCAGCAGCAGCAGCAGAACAATACCTACAGGATTTGTACAGGTTTAGAATACAGACTGAGAAAACAGGTCCTTGAGATGGAGGAAGTGAATAAAAAACACAGAAACAAACGGGAGCACCGTGTGTGAGGTTTTATTTATCTTAAACAGAACAACAGATTGCATTGTCTTCGTTTGACATTACGATTTTATTCCATCTACCACTGGGTTGAAAAAACTCAATCCCAGCTTGATGCATGGTCAGATTTGGACTGCCACTGTTCATGTTTTGTACGTTTTACAGCAAAATGTCATTTCAAGTATGTTTCGGTTATTTGGGTGATCGGGGTGAAATCCTATGGAAACACTGGCTGTTCCACTCAGGCCACACACAGCGGCAGATGGGATAAAGGCATGAGGTCACTTTCAGTGTAACTGCACATTAGATCATGTTAACTGCATTGTACTATAACTTTTACATAGTAAAGAGCCATCTGAAGAAGGCTGCCTGGTGACATTTTGCACAGTTGCAGACAAAAGTATTGGCACCCTATGCTTATTATATCATAATTGAAGGTAACAGATTAAGAACAAGCATTTAGTAAACTTAAAATACACAATTTCTAGTAATTTAACAAATAATCGTTATAAAAAAACAAGCCAACTTATTTCATTTGAAGTATTCGCTCATGAAAGAAGTATTTGCACCCCTGCTTTAGTATTGCGTGTGCCCTCCTTTTGCTTTCATTACAGCTTTCAGATGTTTATGATCATTCTTAACCAGTGTGTTACATCTTGTTGGTGAAATCAGAGTCCATGCTGTCTTGCATATTTCCTTCAGGTCAGACTGGATACACAGTGCTTGGCTAAAACTTTTTTTCAAATCAGTCCAAAGCAAGAGATCTGGTGATTGCGAAGGCAATTTCAGAACTTGTATCTCCGTTTTCTTCAAGAATTTCAGAGTTGACTTAGCTGTATGCTTTGGATCATTGTCGTGTTGTCTGCCAATATAAATGTGCCAATAATTTTGCTATGAACAAATATTTGAAATTGCTTTAGTTCTTTCAGTCCTTTTTTTTTTTTTTTTTAGTAACGATTGTTTGTTAAACTACCAGAAATTGTGTATTTTGGTCTTTGTCATATTAATTAATGGCTAATTTTCAGTAAATGCTAGTGTTAAACATGTTTTCTTGAATTATCTTGTGCCAACACTTTTGTCTGTGACTGTAATAATATTTATTCCATGTATTTCCATGCAGCTTACCACAAGTCCACTTTTCAAATGGACCTGATTCATTTGTTGTAATACCTACCCGCTTGAATCTGTAAAGAGGATTTGGATCCTTTGGTCAAGAGGCATCTGTGGTGACCTGTAATAAAAAATGCATTGCATATTACTGAGAGAATATAAGCACAATGTAAAACAAATAAAAATACAAATACAATACATGCAGTTCTACTAATTAAAATAACAAGGTAAACTGTGGATTTAATAATAACAGCTATACAGATAAATGAGTATAATCTGAATATAATTACTAAAACAAGTTATTATTGTTTTAACGTAGATCTTTTACCATTGTCTTGCATTTGAATTGTATTGAAACTGTTTATGTTTTTTACATTGATTTAATGAGAATTTAGAAGAGTTTAGAAAAAAAATGTAATGCCTTTGAGAATGGACAATATACTCCTGGTTTGTAAGATATCTTTTTTTTTTTTAATTGGTTAAGTTAAAGTAGATTAGATGAGATTAAAATGGTTATTTGTTTTATTTACCTTTGCAAATGAAGGTTCTTTTAACAGATGCACCCATCCTCTGTGTCTGGTGCGTTCAGTCTCATTTAGTCAGTTTCTCTTTAAAGCACAGAGCCTGGTGAGGCTTGTTTAGGTACTGTCAAATTCTCATGTGACCACAGAAAACAAACAAACAAGCAAAAAAAAACAACTCCAAAGCTGTACTATTGAAAAAAGGCATTAACAACATAAAACGCTACTTACAATCCTTACAATAACGATTATTAATGCTATGTTTTTGTTTTGTTTTCTTCAAAACCTACAATCGTTTTAAATACATTGTTAATTCACATCTTTAGTTTTGGTATGATGATTAATCTTTAGACTGCTGGAAACATTCAGTATTGTGGTTACTTTAACGATAAAGACAGGATGTTTTGTTTTTCATAATACCGGTAGTTTATTGTACTGATCCACATACAAAGAATAGTTACATTAACTTAAATAAACATGTCTTCAATGCCAAATTGCTTCACTTATTTACAAAGTGCAATAATTTATAATGGCAAAAGATTGTACAAATATTTGAATGGACTCGCTCACTCCATTTAAGCAATATACTGTAGCTTAAATCTGCAAATCTTCAGCATGTTATCTCCACTGCGTTTAATCTGGATTGATCAGATTTTTTGTGGATTTAAAATGAGCTGGCATACAGGGTTTGTCCTTATGAAAGCGTAGGCATGGTAAACACACATTTAAAGTTCAACCTACTGAAAACAAAAGCATGGCACAGCATAATAAAGCATGGTAAAAGCATGATAAAAAACCAGGAAAGTGTGGAGAATGATCAGCATATGACATGCACCTTTGCCCTTGTGAACTTTTATGAATGTATCTTGCTTAAGAACATAGAAAGTTTATACACGGGAATAGAATGATAACCAAACAGGTATCCCTGATTGACAGATTCGGTGTCTATAAATAATATCCCATCATAAATAACTAAAATACTGGAACAAAAAGTAATTGGGGATCCTTTTCCAGCAGAGTAAGGATACAGCAGCATTGGACCAAGTCACTTTTGAATGTATTGTGTTTGTTTTTAAAGCTCAGTTGGGTACAATTTATACAATTTAAATACTGCCTGATGTTTTGTGCATACCTTTTTAGATTTTTAATGCAAGTTTTTTTTCTGTTTATTGCAGCTTAAGTTTATTCAAATGATTGCCTCACACACACAAAATAATTTTCTTTCAAAAGTTTTATTTAGCATCAAGCAAGAAGAAGCTCATTGCTCAACACTACAGAACATTTGAAGACTTTGGTTACAAAAAAAAAAGAATACAACATCGTTTGCATCTTGAGGTTATCATTATTATTGTCTGTCCTGTTTAGGTAAATTTACAAGAGATGAAGCTAGACCCACCTTCCCAATCTCCAAACCACCCAAAAAATAAATAAATAAAACTAAACTAAGAAATCTTTTTTTTTTTTACCCCAATCCTGCATAATTAAAAAAAGACTACATTTGAAGTTAAAATACCATATTAGAAAACATTTCTACCTCTAGCAAAAACTAGCCTTGTATTGTATTTTTTGTTCAATACTAGTCAATAATAAATGGTTAGTTTACCTATATCTTTCAACATACATATTTTCTTTCCCCGAAAAAGGTTTCCCATTACAGAGAGAAACCAGTTGCTTGATGGCTCCACAGCTATGGTCAATCCAACATTGCAGGCTCCTTTAGGGTTTGTAAGCAGTTCACAGCTTGGTTTGCATGTGTTTGTTTTTGTAATAAAAATGAGGGGGTGTTCATAGAAAAGCCATTCCTTTGAACAGCAGACGAGACTCGGTTTCTCGGAGTTCAGTATCTGGAGTACGGCTGCTCTCTGTATACTCCCTTCGCTGTTCTCACTGGAGGCGCTTTGTGACGAGTGTTTGTCCATTCTTCTTGGCCTGTCCAAACATAATAAAAACAGAAATATATACATAAGGAAGTGCAGCTTAGACCACAATGGCTCATGCAGCTTAGGCACAACAACATGACTGCAGTATGACTGCAAATAGCAACCCCTATGTGTAACTCGTAAACATTACAATGATCATGCAGAACTTGCCATCTGAGGCAGAGAAACAAGAATGTCCTGTGATATCAGCCAGTTAAACATACGAAAGAGATTACATTCATCACAGATCCAGCGGTTTATTTCAATATGTATTTAATTCCAAAATGTCTTGGCTGTGTACCACCTTGGGTATGATAAGATCTTCTAGTTATACACAAAACAAAATCTCAGAATATCTACAATAAATATGGGATTACAGTACTTATTTGAAGTTAATAAACTGTATACATTTCAAATAATGGTATGGACAAAAATAATCACATTAATAATATAAAAACTTGTACCTACACATACATCATCGGAAGTAATACTTATTGGTTTAAAGACAGGATTAGCTGCTTCAGTGCAAATATTAAGTATTTTTCCATGTTTAAAGTTTGTAAAATAAATAAATAAATAAAGTACTACAAATCTTCCATTAACTTAGGATGGCATTTTGAAATAGAAATTCACAACAGATAAAAACCTAACTGAGGTTACTACTGCTTCAGGCAAGAGTCTATATAAAAGGAATCCCCATTAATTGAAACCAGCATTCACTTGACCTCATCACTGTCAGTTTGCTAGTGCCTTTGTGTCTTCTCTGATGTTAAGCCAGCACTTACATATTTGTCCCTGGAGCTGGTAACAGTGTGCTGGGCCAGGCTTGTGCTTTGGGCTGTTAGTTCGTAAACAAGACTTTTCAATTAAGCATGTGACTGCTTCACTTCCTGTCACCTGACTCAGGTAACCTTGTACAGAGGAGTACACGCTTGTACGCTAACTAGACGAGACAGCCCATCACTCTTTTGATCATAAGTGCTGTTGTGCACCATCCCTAAAAGGAATTAGGTTTAAAGACACAGGACATTTTTGTTGTCTTTCATTGTTGATTAAGACATTTTAACTCTTTACATTTCATGATTGCCAAAAAAGGCTTTTCTTCAAAAAAACTAAAAGTATTTTTGTTTCATACAATCCTATGAATCATTAACATCAGTTGATTGGGGGATCACTATTATACCAGCGATAACACAGCTTCAGTTAATTTCGCAAAGGATTTGAAACTGCAGCCTTCCACCCTGAGGCTACTGTGCTGCCAATTGAAGAAGAAACCGCTTCAATTTTACAGATGGTTGCAGTATTGACGTACGCAAAACAAAAGCTGCCACGGTTGCAGAATTGTGATTGGCTGCAGGGTTGACTGACTAATTGCTATCTAAACATAAAGGCGTTTTCGTTTGATCTGCATTGCCATGTTTAGCCCATTTTGGGGATACAGTTAACAAAAGGGTCCTGTTAACAAAACTTTTGTCTGTGATTTATTTAAAGAATGTTGTTAAAGAAATCTACAACAGTTTCTTCAACTTTATAAATCCATCTAAATGCACATACCCTTCAGGTACATTAACTATTGAGTTAAAGCATTGTGGCTCCGATAAAACATAATAAATCATAGTGTTACAATAGCCAGAGTTTCTTTAGTAATATCACAATATGTACATTCAATTGCTGCATATAGTGCATGGTGAAAATCTGTCATTTCATTTTTTTTACAACTTATGAAAATAAGGAGACTTGGTGGGCAGTAGATTAGCCAAGTGAGCTCTAAAATAACATTAAACTTTCTAAGAAATCAACCTGAATTAGAGGGGCTAAAGCAAACAGAGCAAGCTTGTGATATGGTTTGCAAGCTGTCAAATGAATTAAGAGAGGTGTTGAAATGATCTAATACGGTATCCTGGGGGGAAAGAAGGATTGTGCCAACACACAGAGATTGTCTTCACTTTCAAAGCAATGGTAGAAGTGGTACAAAAACAAAACATATTTTATTCAGCAGATAATTTAAAGACTGCATAGATTTTTTTTTAAAAGAAGGCACACAATGATGGCCTGATGACAACAGGTCAGATTAAAAGGAAGTGTGAACACAAGTGTGAAGAATCAGTCAGGTCAGTTCTAACTACCACTGACACTACTAGTACAGGAAGCTTTAAGAAGGGTTCCTTTGTAAGTAAATCACAATTCTGTTTTTTTAAATAAATTTCACTACCATAATGACTGTTCTGTCAAAATATTGATCTACATTTCTTTGTTACATACCGTAAGAATCGTAGGAGTCTTCATTTATCCCATGTCCGTAGTCATAGTAATCACTTGCACTGTTAAGGGACAAGGGAAGAAGAATATAAAGGAACATTCACAATTTCTATTAACACAGAAAGGAAAGAATGAACATCACAAAGTTATGAAGCAGAGCCTGAAGCTGCTGCATACTTAGGCATATCTATAGACACCATCATGCCTTTAGCTGCCATATTCTATACATCTGTATCTGTTTAAATGAGCTCTGTGAAGCTCTTAATTTACCTAGAGGAATGGAAAACATCATATTTATATTAAATCCATTGTGGCAGGCCAGAAGTCCTGCTGCTGTAAATAATGTGGGTATGGGAATGTAAGGTTGACAGGGATGGAGTTAAATCTATCCCTACCAGCAATCACAGGTGTGGCCATTCGCCAATTAGGTAACTGATGCTAATTGGAGCATGGCCACATGTATAAAAGCAAGGAGAAATCCTTTGTTTGAGAGGTAGTAGGCGTGCGTGCGTGCGTTTCACTGTGTGTGCTGTAGTTTGTGTTGGTCTGAAGGCACATGCCCAGCCTGATATCCATATTGTTTTGTTTAAACCTGTTATTTTGGCCCTTGTGCTTGTTTATTTTGTTCTTTGTTTATTAAACATGTGCAGCAGCGCTTAAACTGCAGCTTTTCTTGGCTCTGAGTCTCATTCCTGACGCTATCCTGCTACATACATATTCTATTCTTTGTTATTGCTAAATGGATTATTTTCTGCCCTACTGTTTTTCCTCTAGCAACTATATTTACTTTTAAAACAACCTTTTGTGTTACCTCCTGTTGCATGAGAAATGCGAAGGGTTAATGTGCATAGGGTCCAGACAGTTGACATGACCTGGTGTGTATACAGTCAGAAGACATCATAACATTCATGAAGTCCATTATCATCATTGCATCATTTCTCATACCTAGGAGTGCCCTCTGGGTAATGCAAGTATGTATGAGAAGTATTCACTATCTAAACACACATCTGAAATGTTCCCGACTTCAGTACAAGGTATCTTAGACCATATAGAGATCTAATGCAATTTCAGCCCAGAGAGCCATAAACATTCTTTCCTGTATCACCTGAGATTCCTTGGAGGTGACCAAGCCCAGCTCTGATTGCTGTAGCTATTGGGATCTGACAATATCAAACTCAGTATAACACTACACTGCTACACTGGTAACGGTAGGAAACAACACAGTTAAGTCAAGAAATGCCAGTTACCGATCTGCCTGCGTATGACTTATCTGAGCAGCCTGTATGCAGCTCCTTCATTAATACTGGTAAAGGTAGGAAGCAACAGAGAGGATGTAAACTGACAGACTGAGCTCAAGGGCCTATCTAAAGACGGTTGTGAAGAGGCCATAAACAGGGTTCTAAATGAATCTGCGTCAAAGCATAGTCTGTTGACAGTGAAAGTAAAGCTCCATCAGGTAAAATAATCCCTGAATGAATTGATTTATCATAAACATGTACACATTTTATATTTTAAATATATACTTGTGGTATAAACGGAATACTGAACGATCATATGTGGTATGTGGTTTTCATTCCTCTTAGGAGGATGTCCTTACATAAAGCATCGTCCCTGTCTCGTGATTTACAGGGACATCCTCCTGCAGCGAATACAAACTGTACACCACGAACGATCACTATCTTCTATATAATACACTTTACCATTAACTACCTACATGTATGGTTCAAAGAAAACCTGGTCAACTTAACATAATGCATTCTCTGTTTAAATTCAATGATGTTAAAATTGTATGTAAGTCTGACTGATCTGTAATATCAATTTAAATCGGAGGAATCTGGTATTCTTATGTCTGGCTTATTGTTGATTTTATCAAGGTTTCCTCCAAAGATTATGCTAAGAATTATCATTTTAATTGAGACCATTATTTTCTTCTACTTGCGTGCTATAATACGCACTCCCTTCTTGACAACAGCCTTGCATTATTTTTGCCAGGACACTTGTTGCTGTTCCACACAAAGTTCCAGCACTGGCATTGATTGTCTTATACAACAGCGTCATTTTAAATGACTTTCTAAACGTCATTAACAAAAACATAGCTTTTCAAAAAAAGATAACGTATCTATAAAAAACATATAAAAGCAAGGTCAATGCCCTCTTATTATCTGAACAGTCACACACAGGATACTATAATTACAATATAATTGCAAAACGTTTTGTTTTTTTCAATACTGTGTAATGTATAACTGAATCACATTAGTAATGCACTGTATGTCTTTAGTTTATACTGGATTATTTCATTTGTGTATGATAATTAGAATGTGTATTGTAACACAATTCTTCTAAAATTGGAGTACTCTACAAATTATAATATTTTCTTGGTTTTCCAGTATAATTTTAAAAGTAAACCCTGTCTGGTGTAACTGCAATAATAGTTCTCTAATTTTTTTATTGTAATGTCCCTCATGTTCTGTGACGTTATAAAGTACAAAAGGCTGTAGAATCAAACATCACAGCCTTGCATGACCTACAGTTATAGTGAAGATCGTGAGGTGAATATATTCTGTACAGATCAGGTTAAAATGCAATTACAACACTTGGACATGGGGTGGCAAAATGCACTATACAACATTCTCTTTTGAAGGAAAGGTAAAAAAAGAAGAAAAAAAGAAAAAATGTCTGCAGCTATAGGCTGTCAGAAAATCTGATTGATTTTGGCTTGTGAAAGTCTGGCAACATCAGATTCCTGTGACTCGTCGTCATGAATTCTCTGCTGAACTCCATGAATTAAGAAAGACAATGCCTGAAAGTATAGATGTGAGTCTAAAAACAGAGAGAGTGCCTCCAAAATAAAATGGTTTGGTGACAAAACAATCTTCAAGTGACATCTGCTATCATTCAGCGCAATGCCTGATCATTTATTGGGAGACTGTGATCAAGCCTCAGGGTCCTGTTGCAGCTGAGCCCAGCTTGCAGTGGCTGTCAATCTTCCCTCTGACAGGAGTTTCTATCATCTTTCATTATATGGATCCAAACGGAAAGATCTTGTGTGCAAACCTTGTGTGCGTGTGTATATATATATATATATATATATATATATATATATATATATATATATATATATATACATACTGTACTGTGCAAAAGGCAGGTGTGAAAAAATGCTGTAAAGTAAGAATGCTATCAAAAACAGACATGTTAATAGATTATATTTATCAATTAACTAAATGCAAAGTGAGTGAACAGAAGAAAAATTTAAATCAAATCCATATTTGGTGTGACAACCCTTTGCCTTCAAAACAGCATCAATTCTTCTAGGTACACTTGCACAAAGTCAGGGATTTTGTAGGCATATAGTCAGGTGTATGATTAAACAATTATACCAAACAGGTGCAAATGATCATCAATTCAATATGTAGGTTGAAACACAATCATTAACTGAAACAGAAACATCTGTGTAGGAGGAATAAAACTGGGTGAGGAACAGCCAAACTCAGCTAACAAGGTGAGGTTGCTGAAGACAGTTTACTGTCAAAAGTCATACACCATGGCAAGACTGAGCACAGCAACAAGACACAAGGTAGTTATACTGCATCAGCAAGGTCTCTCCCAGGCAGAAATTTCAAGGCAGACAGGGGTTTCCAGATGTGCTGTCCAAGCTCTTTTGAAGAAGCGCAAAGAAACGGGCAACGTTGAGGACCGTAGACGCAGTGGTCGGCCAAGGAAACTTACTGCAGCAGATGAAAGACACATCATGCTTACTTCCCTTCGCAATCGGAAGATGTCCAGCAGTGCCATCAGCTCAGAATTGGCAGAAAACAGTGGGACCCTGGTACACCCATCTACTGTCCGGATAAGTCTGGTCAGAAGTGGCCTTCACGGAAGACTTGCGGCCAAAAAGCCATACCTCCGACGTGGAAACAAGGCCAAGCGACTCAACTATGCACGAAAACACAGGAACTGGGGTGCAGAAAAATGGAAGCAGGTGCTCTGGACTGATGAGTCAAAATTTGAAATATTTGGCTGTAGCAGAAGGCAGTTTGTTCGCCGAAGGGCTGGAGAGCGGTACACGAATGAGTGTCTGCAGGCAACAGTGAAGCATGGTGGAGGTTCCTTGCAAGTTTTGGGCTGCATTTCTGCAAATGGAGTTGGGGATTTGGTCAGAATTAATTGTCTCCTCAATGCTGAGAAGTACAGGCAGATACATCATCATCAAGTCTGTCTGGGATTACATGAAGAGAGAGAAGCAACTGAGGCTGCCTAAATCCACAGAAAAACTGTGGTTAGTTCTCCAAGATGTTTGGGCCAACCTACCTGCCGAGTTCCTTCAAAAACTGTGTGCAAGTGTACCTAGAAGAATTGATGCTGTTTTGAAGGCAAAGGGTGGTCACACCAAATATTGGTTTGTCGTGGAAGAAATAAAGATAATTTTCATTTTTGTATACTGAAACCAAACAAATCTAATTTTCTGAAATCTTAAATGCTCATGGGTTATCAAGTTCATCCAGCACACCTTTTATTTTCCAGAAAATAGTTTTTGACAATAATATTAAGCAAACTGAGGTTGAATCTGTCAGTTTTGTTACATCTGTCAGTTTTGTTACATGTAATAAATTAAAAATATAAACTCAGCACTAGCAATGATGTCACTGGTGTCCCCCTATTCTTCTGCTAAAGATCTTCTTTGTTTGAAATTTTTACTTCAGTTTGGGATAAATCGTATAGATATAAAGTTGCTTCTACTTCCTGGTACATACTGTAATCACACCACGTGTTGTAGTTCAAACTCACTCCAAAGGTGAAGTTGAATGAATGTATAAAAAATGTCAATAAAAAAACCCCTCAATAAACAAACATCCTCAGCACAATGAAAGGGGAATTGGACATAATGGATTGGAAAGCCTGTTAGCAATCTGTTAAATGGACTCCTAATGACCTCTTTGATTGTTTACAGTGTGATGTGATGTAAGTGCGAGATGGGCTTTGTGTGGAGTGTGCTGACTCAGTAACAGTTGTGTGGGCTCTCCCTCTCTTTCAGCACTGCAGCACACCCCCCATTCTGAACATATCTCTGTATTATGAAGTATGAGGTGCACCCTTGCTTTTGTTACATAACATCCGCATTCCTTGCAGTGTCTCTCTCTGCAGCTCAGCCAGGCTTCAAACATGAGGTTTCCCAATTGATCTAAACTTTACCATAAGGCGGCGCCAGTCTTTTATTTCAAACTGTCCCTATACAGTCAATAAGCTATTTTTTGTTACACCATAAAGGATATACTGTCCCTCATGAGAAGGTCTTTACCCATTGCATATTACTCCCAAACACTGATTCTTCAGCAGAGCAGAGACAATACATGCTTGGGATGTTCTCAGCAGTTGCTATTTGCACATCAGTGGATTGTATTACACGAGGCAGGATGAGGCTGGACTTCCAATGTAGTAGTGATGCTTTTTTAAACTGACATCGGAACCATGATTAACATGTATACAGCACACAATGACACCTTGCGGCTTCAGATATATTCATAATATTGTTTGACCGTTTCAAAGATCTCATGTAATGATCTCAGACGTCATTCCAGGAGTTCAATGACCTGCAGATTGCATTTCTCTTAAGATGTTAAGCAATGATCCAATACATTTGTGAATGTTCCCTAATGAACTTGTAGGTCATGACTGAAGCACACAATCAAAGCCTGTTCTCTATTTGGCTATGTTTACAACAAAAATAGAGGTGGCACACTATGATTGCAGCACTACTAGTCCTGAAAAAAATCTACTTGAATTATGACATGGTTTACTACAGCCTTCCAAGCATCACGCCAGTGGGTGTCATTTTATGATAATTAAGGAGGGTATATGCTCATTTTGCATTGAAAACTGCATTGCATTAAAACAATGTTCCAATTTAAATAATCGTGGCCATCCGGCAGCAGATGTAACTGCAGAGTTCAACTTGTCGTCTCTGTTTTTTGCGTTGTGTTTTGCTTTTGTTTTCTCCAAGGATGGTTTAAATGTAATTATTTGTTAAATGCTTCTATGTGGTTATCCTTCCTCACTCAGAAAGTAGATCATCAGAATCAATAGCTACAATGTGAGATGAATGTCAAGTTAAAACATAATGTCAGGTAAAAGATGTATGATTCTTAACTTCAAATCAATTCAATTTTCAAAGACAGGTTATAACTAAGAAGATTATAATAAGAGAAGTACCTTTGTATTAGAATACTTTTCTAAGGATGGCAGGATAAGTCTTTATTGATAGAGCTACACAAAGACTTTGGTTTGCTGCTGTGCTTTCAGTGGTGTATCAGCAAAGATTGTATCTGAAATTTATATTGGTACAAAAACATAAGAGCATAAATAGATGGACCTGTTTTGAGATGATTCTGAGAAGTGTGCTGTGAAATCCCTAAGAATATATGTTTGCTAATTGTGGGGAATCGCTAATGTAGCTCACTGCCCTTTCCCCCTTTTTTTATACCAAGTTTCATTGGCTGTTGCCTATTTTTTCTGTAGCTGTGTTATAAGCATTTATTACAAGAGTTAAGGGAGTGTTTTTTCCCCCCTCTGAGTTTAATAATAATCTTCAATTTGACGTGTTTTGAAGCATGGAACAATGTTCCACTCTTGGAAATCTAGAAAAGTATAGTGTGATGACTTCGAAATTCTAGAAAAAGAACCTTCCATTCTGAGTGCCGAAAGTTATTGCAAACATAGCCTTTGATTGATGTTTTCATGCTGAACTGAAATGTAGAAATGCATTTATCCTGCTGCCCCCAGGACCTGTGTGAAAACAAGGTTGAGGCTCCAACAATAAGTGGGTTATCATGAAGAGTATAAGTGACATGAAAGAATACATAAATACATATATGCATACTGTAGGTACACTTCCCCTGGTGTGTTTCTCATGACATCCTCATTAAAATGGAAGGCAGTGGTGCTGACTGTAACTTTTCCTTATAGGTCTGCAAGCACACTTCACTTCCTAACTGAATGCACAGCTATTGGGGATGTTCAATATTACACCATCACGTTTTTTTTAGTCACTGTGGTTCATTGCAGAATATATACATTTTTGATGGCACAATATTTCTGATCACATCATAAGAGCCTTAAACCTTCCCTCATCATCGCTTGCCAAAAAGGTCATAACCACCCCTTCTTGTCCCTTACCTCTACCCAATTTAACCCTGACATTCTCCCAAGCTTTGTGCTGCATTGTTTGGGGATAGGTTAAGAGTTCACCTGGGACCTGAGCCAAGTTAAAACCTAGGTCTTTAGGGGTTAAACAGATTTATTAATCAAAATAATAAAAAAATAAGATGTGCATTGTTAAATTCACACAGAAAATACTGGTATAGTGGAAGCACTGAGTAAAAATGCAGCAACTCCAATCCAATCTCCTGTCTATTCACCAACAAGGCTACGAACTGGCAACATTTGTGTGTCACACAACATTCCCTAGTACAGATAGAAACTACAATGACTTCAGTCCTAATAAGAGTAAATACAAAACACAGTACGATTTGATATCGGGGCAGTTCAAGAGCAGATAACAGTGTTGATAGTTACATCAGGGTTAGATACGAGTGCAGGTGAAATACAAGATACTACAGATTGGGTTCAGTGCAGGATTAAATACTGTAAAATAGGGAGCAGATAAGTGCAAGTTAAAGTGCATTAAAGGCAGAGTGCTATATTGTCCAGAAGGGAAGAGTTGAGTTTTACAGGTGTTGTCTGAAGAGGTGTGTCTTGAGGAGGCGCCGGAAGGTGGTCAGGGACTGGGCAGTCCTGACATTTATAATTGAAGACTACTGTATATGCGGAAAATACTGCCCAGAAAGTGAATACACTCTCTCTACTGAACACTGTATGGTTTACAAACAGCATCTTCGATACATTTATATACCCTTGCTTATTGACATAAATGTTCTTGTGATTTGCCCCATATAATTCCACCCCACTCTAACTTTTCTCAATCTGACAAAGATCTTCTGGTACAAATTACAATTTTAAAGGAGTGCTTGCCAAGGTTTTTAA